>JAPXFY010000017.1:31949736-31959736 GCA_030674185.1 Monoplex corrugatus
CAAATGAGATTGTACTGTGCCTACATACACACACACACTCACACACACACACACACACACACACACACACACACACACACACACACACACACACACACACAAGCACACAAGCACACACAAGCACACACAACACACACAAGCACACACGCGCACACGCGCACAAGCACACGCACGCACGCACGTAGCAAGAACGCACTCACGCACAACACACACGAAGACAGGCTCACACACATATATACACACAATATGACATACACAGGCACACACACATACACATATTCAGACACACACGTGTACACGTGTATATACACACTCACATGCACGCACTCAAACATACACGCACATGTGAATGCACATTATCACACACCCCACACACACACACACACACACACACACACACACACACACACACACACACACACACACTTCAGTCAATGACATATCGACTTCTGAGTTCACGTACACCTGGTTTTCTAATTAACACACTTATAGACGGAGACGCACACTGTCGTCACCACACAACCAAACCACCACGGTTACCTCTACCACTAACACCACCACCACCACCACCATAACCACCACCAAAAGCAACAACAGCAACAACAAACAACAAACAACAACACGTTCTGATCATCTAATCTTCGCTGCAGAGGTCTATCGATGGTTACCTGCAAGAATCATCATCCATCATCATCCATCTCCATCGCCGTGAACGACGGTGGGAGGTCCACTCTTTGTCACAAAGGATCGCCAGGCGACACGGTCTCTGCTCCTGTGTATGATGTCATGGAGCCCCAGTTTGCAGGCGTCAGCGATGTTGTCCATGAAGGATTTTGCTGGCCTTCCTTGTTTTCTCTTTGCCTCGACTCTCCCCTTGCAGAACTGATGTCATCAAGTCATACTGGTGTTTCTGTTCATGTGCCCAATATACTTCAATTTTCTTTTGTTGATCTCTGGGAGCATTTTACGTTGGACGGCTAATTCCTTTAGCACGCTTTCATTGATTCTTTTGTCTGTCCATTTTACTCTGAGAGGACGCCTGTAGAACCACATTTCTGCTGTGTTTTTTATTTTCATCATCTTTCTTCAAAGTCCAGGCTTTACATCCGTACATGACAACAGGCCAAATCAAGCAGCGTAAAATTCATATTTCAGTTTCGTTGGAATGCCTGTCTTTCCATATCTGGATCATGTTTCGCTTGGCCATGCCTATTCTTGATCTGATGTCCTTGCTGCAAGATCCTGTGTTGGTTTTGACAGAGCCCAAGTACTTAGTTGTCCACGTTTTCCAGATCTGTTTTACCTGCGGGAATAGAGATCTCAAAAAGAATACAGAAATCAGATTACCCATTTCTTGCATGTGAACCTCCACATTTTTGTGTCTATCTGTGAATGCACATACAGCTCATTTACTGGGTTGTCGGCCGCCAGAATAATGTCAACAGTTTCAGAGAACAATGTGCTCAGAATCTGGGTATACTAAAAGGAAGTGAACGTTTATTTTCCTTCAAGAGGTCACTGACCTCGCATTAATTCAGGTTATTTTCATGACTGAAACAAGATGGTTAAATCATTCCACAAGTACAGGGGGTTTCACCCACCCAACTCAACTACCTAGACTAACGGAATTTTTATGTATTCTGTATCTTTGTATTCTGTATCTTCATATAGCCTGAAACCAAAGTAGTGCACTTGTATGTATGTATGTATGTATGTATGTATGTATGTATGTATGTATGTATGTATGTATGTATGTATGTATGTGTATGTATGTATGTATGTATGTACGTATGTACGTATGTATGTATGTTGCATGCATATATGTATGTATATATGTATGAATGTATATGTATTATGTATGTATGTATGTATGTATGTATGTATGTAGTTGTGTAGTGTTGCACTCACAAGGTTTCCACTTGTCCCATTTTTGACCTATTTCCTTTCGACTTCAGTTTCGTTCCAGTAGCTTTACAAGTCTAGATAGATCTTGTTTGTGCATGTACATCGAGCACAATTTTCTAAGATTGTTAAGACTTCTTCATTTACCAAACAATTATCTGACATGCTGTCTTTACAGGGAGCTGCCTACTCATTCCACTTATTTAAAAAAATATCCGTCCAATGAAATTTTAGGATGAAAAAAAATATACGGTCTGTTACAAAGAAAACCGAAAAAGAAATTCTTTCTCTTAGTCATATTAGTCTAATGAAATTTTAGGATGAAAATAAAACTAAATAGATAAATGAGTCGGTCTGCCGCAAAGAAAACCAAAACAGGAGTTCCTTCCCTTAGTCCAAAACCAAAATAGGAGTTCCTTCCCTTAGTCCAATCGATTTGCTGTCGGGCATTAATTAAGCATGTAACCATCTGAAGTTTACACAGTGGCTCAAGATGTGCAACACCGTTCGGGGATGGATTTTTTCTCTTCTTCTTCTTCTTCATCATCATCATCATCATCATCATCATCTTCTTCTTCTTCTTATCATCATCGTCGTCATCGTCATCGTCGTCATCATCATCATCTTTTTTTTTCTTCTTCTTGTTCTTGTTCTTCTTGTTCTTGTTCTTGTTCTTCTTTTTCTGTGTCTTCTTGTTCTTCTTTCTTTTCTCCTCCTCCTCCTTCTTCTTTTGTCTATCTTCTTCTTCTTTCTCCTCCTCCTCCTTCTCCTTCTTCTTCTCTTTTTCCTTCTTCTCCTCTTCCTCCTCCTCTTTCTCTTCTTCTTCCTTTTCTTCTTCTTCATCTTCTTCCTCCTCCTCCTCTTCTTCTTCTTCGTCTTCATCATCATCATCGTCATCATCAGCATCTTTTTCTTATTGTTCTTCTTCATCGTCATCATCGTCATCCTCCTCCTCCTCTTCTTCTTCTCCTTCTTCTCCTTTTTCGTCGTCATCATCATCATCATCATCATCATCATCATCATCATCATCATCATCATCATCATCATCATCTCTCTCTGTTCTTCTTCTTCTTCTTCTTCTCCTTCTCCTTCTTCTTCATCTTCTCCTTCTTCTTTTTCTCCTCCTCCTCCTTCTTTTATTTCTTCTTCTTCTTCTTCTTCTTCTCCTCCTTCTTCATTTTCTCCTTCTTCTTTTTCTCCTCCTCCTCCTTCTTTTATTTTCTTCTTCTTCTTCTTCTCGCACAGATGTGGGTAGTGTAGTTGATGGATGTCAGCCATCACCATCATAAACAGTTGATTGTTATGATAACATAAAATGTGTACTGACATGACACCCACTAATCAAGACAAAATGCGAACTGGACTCCACAGGCTTTGCATTATTAGCGTGACGTTATACCTGTTGGACTGCCCTGCTCTGCCCTGCCCTGCCCAGCCATTTGGTAAAGTGCTTTCCGATCGAACTGCACGAGGTTCAAGTCTGGGTCGTCGATACTATATAATAACGCCTGTACACGTGATCTCGGGTGCGTCAATCTGTTGAATGGCTACGTGATCTCCTTCTGAGCTGGGACAGTGAATCAATATGGCAGAGTCGATTGACTGGTTGATTGATTGATTGATGATTGACCGACTGATTGATTGATTCCTGAGCTGAGACAGTGAATGAATATGCCAGAGTAGATTGATTGATTGATGATTGACTGATTGATTGCTTGACTGATCGATTGATTGCTGTGCTGGGACAGTGAATCAATATGGCAGAGTAGTTTGATTGATTGATCGATAATTGATTGATTGACCATGTATACCATGTATATGTGTATGTGTGTGTATGTGTATGTGAGACTATGTGTGTGTACGTGTGCGTGTGTATATGTGTGCGTGTGGTTATGTGTGTGTGAGTGTGTATGTGTGTGTGTGTGTGTGTGTGCGTGTGTGTGTGTGTGTATGTGTGTGTGTGTGTGTGTGTGTGTGTGTGTGTGTATGTGTGTGTGTGTGTGTGTGTGTGTGTGTGTGTGTGTGTGTGTGTGTGTGTGTGTGAGGTTTTCTTTAAAAACGATCATAAACGAATGGGAATAATCATGCAAGCTGATATTCTAGGAAGCGCAGATAAATGGTATAATACTTCTGGAATTCTGTAGAAATGATTCATTAATCTGGGGAAGAAATCCCAGGAATTTACGTTCTGAGACATGGGTTTATGAGAATTGATCAGGGAAATAGATTTCTGACATTCACATTTTCGCAAAAATAGAATCTTGGAGAGTTATGTTTTTCCTTCCCCCGACTTACGCAAACACGCTAGCACGCACACACAGACACACAGACACATACAGACACACAGCCATACACACACATATACACATGTAGAAATAAACGACACGTTTTACATCATACCATGTTCAGTATTTTACCTCATCATACCATGTTTAGTGTTTTACCTCATACCATGTTCAGTATTTTACCTCATCATACCATGTTTAGTGTTTTACATCATACCATGTGTAGTATTTTACATCATACCATGTTTAGTGTTTTACATCATACCATGCGTAGTATTTTATCTCATCATACCATGTGTAGTATTTTATCTCATCATACCATGTGTAGTATTTTATCTCATCAAACCATGTGTAGTATTTTACATCATACCATGTTTAGTGTTTTACATCATACCATGTTTTGTATTTTACATCATACCATGTTTAGTATCTTATCTCATCATACCATGTTTAGTGTTTTACCTCATACCATGTTTAGTGTTTTACATCATACCATGTTAAGTATTTTACATCATCATACCATGCGTAGTATTTTATCTCATCATACCATGTGTAGTATTTTACATCATACCATGTTTAGTGTTTTACATCATACCATGCGTAGTATTTTTTCTCATCATACCATGTGTAGTATTTTATCTCATCATACCATGTGTAGTATTTTATCTCATCATACCATGTGTAGTATTTTACATCATACCATGTTTAGTGTTTTACATCATACCATGTTTTGTATTTTACATCATACCATGTTTAGTATCTTATCTCATCATACCATGTTTAGTGTTTTACATCATACCATGTTTAGTGTTTTACATCATACTATGTTTAGTGTTTTACGTCATACCATGTTTAGTGTTTTACATCATACCATGTTTAGTGTTTTACATCATACCATGTTTAGTGTTTTACATCATACCATGTTTAGTGTTTTACATCATACCATGTTTAGTGTTTTACACCATACCATGTTTAGTGTTTTACATCATACCATGTTTAGTGTTTTACATCATACCATGTTTAGTGTTTTACATCATACCATGTTTAGTGTTTTACATCATACCATGTTTAGTGTTTTACATCATACCATGTTTAGTGTTTTACACCATACCATGTTAAGTGTTTTACATCATACCATGTTTAGTGTTTTACATCATACCATGTTTAGTGTTTTACGTCATACCATGTTTAGTGTTTTACATCATACCATGTTTAGTGTTTTACACCATACCATGTTTAGTATTTTACATCATCATGCCATGTTTAGTGTTTTACATCATACCATGTTTAGTGTTTTACATCATACCATGTTTAGTATTTTATATCATACTATGTTTAGTGTTTTACACCATACCATCTTTAGTGTTTTACATCATCATACCATGTTTAGTATTTTACATCATACCATGTTTAGTGTTTTACATCATACCATGTTTAGTATTTTACATCATCATACCATGCGTAGTATTTTATCTCATCATACCATGTGTAGTATTTTACATCATACCATGTTTAGTGTTTTACATCATACCATGTTTAGTATTTTACATCATCATGCCATGCGTAGTATTTTATCTCATCATACCATGTGTAGTATTTTACATCATACCATGTTTAGTGTTTTACATCATCATACCCTGTTTAGTATTTTACATCATACCATGTGTAGTATTTTACATCATACCATGTTTAGTGTTTTACATCATACCATGTTTAGTGTTTTACATCATACCATGTTTAGTGTTTTACATCATCATACCATGTTTAGTGTTTTACATCATACCATTTTTAGTGTTTTACATCATCATACCATGTTTAGTGTTTTACATCATCATACCATGTTTAGTAGTTTACATCATACCATGTTTAGTGTTTTACATCATCATACCATGTTTAGTGTTTTACGTCATACCATGTTTAGTGTTTTACGTCATACCATGTTTAGTGTTTTACGTCATACCATGTTTAGTGTTTTACGTCATACCATGTTTAGTGTTTTACATCATACCATGTTTAGTATTTTACATCATACCATGTTTAGTGTTTTACATCATACCATGTTTAGTGTTTTACGTCATACCATGTTTAGTGTTTTACATCATACCATGTTTAGTGTTTTACGTCATACCATGTTTAGTGTTTTACGTCATAACATGTTTAGTGTTTTACGTCATACCTTGTTTAGTGTCTTACATCATACCATGTTTAGTGTTTTACATCATACCATGTTTAGTGTTTTATATCATACCATGTTTAGTGTTTTACGTCATACCATGTTTAGTGTTTTACGTCACACCATGTTTAGTGTTTTACGTCATACCATGTTTAGTGTTTTACACCATACCATGTTTAGTGTTTTACATCATACCATGTTTAGTGTTTTACATCATACCATGTTTAGTGTTTTATTACATCATACCATTTTTTTGTGTTTTACATCATACCATGTTTATATTTTATCTCGTCATACCATGTTTAGTGTTTTACATCATACCATGTTTAGTGTTTTACATCATACCATGTTTTGTATTTTACATCATCATGCCATGTTTAGTGTTTTACATCATCATGCCATGTTTAGTGTTTTACATCATACCATGTTTTGTATTTTACATCATACCATGTTTTGTATTTTACATCATACCATGTTTTGTATTTTACATCATACCATGTTTTGTATTTTACATCATACCATGTTTTGTATTTTACATCATACCATGTTTATATTTTATCTCGTCATACCATGTTTAGTGTTTTACATCATACCATGTTTAGTATTTTATCTCGTCATACCATGTTTAGTGTTTTACATCATACCATGTTTAGTGTTTTACATCATACCATGTTTAGTATTTTATCTCGTCATACCATGTTTAGTGTTTTACATCATACCATGTTTAGTATTTTACATCATCATGCCATGTTTAGTGTTTTACATCATACCATGTTTTGTATTTTACATCATACCATGTTTATATTTTATCTCGTCATACCATGTTTAGTGTTTTACATCATACCATGTTTAGTATTTTACATCATCATGCCATGTTTAGTGTTTTACATCATACCATGTTTTGTATTTTACATCATACCATGTTCATATTTTATCTCGTCAAACCATGTTTAGTGTTTTGCCTCATCATACCATGTTTAGTGTTTTGCCTCATCATACCATGTTTAGTGTTTTGCCTCATCATACCATGTTTAGTGTTTTGCCTCATCATACCATGTTTAGTGTTTTGCCTCATCATACCATGTTTAGTGTTTTACATCATACCATGTTTAGTATTTTAACTCATCATACCATGTTTAGTGTTTTGCCTCATCATACCATGTTTGGTGTTTTACATCATACCATGTTTAGTATTTTACCTCATCATACCATGTTTAGTGTTTTGCCTCATCATACCATGTTTAGTGTTTTGCCTCATCATACCATGTTTAGTGTTTTGCCTCATCATACCATGTTTAGTGTTTTGCCTCATCATACCATGTTTTAGTGTTTTACCTCATCATACCATGTTTAGTGTTTTGCCTCATCATACCATGTTTAGTGTTTTGCCTCATCATACCATGTTTAGTGTTTTGCCTCATCATACCATGTTTAGTGTTTTGCCTCATCATACCATGTTTAGTGTTTTACCTCATCATACCATGTTTAGTGTTTTGCCTCATCATACCATGTTTAGTGTTTTGCCTCATCATACCATGTTTAGTGTTTTGCCTCATCATACCATGTTTAGTGTTTTGCCTAATCATACCATGTTTAGTGTTTTACCTCATCCTACCATGTTTAGTAGTTTACCTTATCATACCATGTTTTGTGTTTTACCTCATCATACCATGTTTAGTGTTTTATCTCATCATACCATGTTTAGTATTTTACCTCATCATACCATGTTTAGTATTTTACCTCATCATACCATGTTTAGTATTTTACATAATCATACCATGTTTTAGTGTTTACCTTATCATGCCATGTTTAGTGTTTTGCCTCATCATACCATGTTTAGTGTTTTGCCTCATCATACCATGTTTAGTGTTTTACTCATCATACCATGTTTAGTGTTTTGCCTCATCATACCATGTTCAGTGTTTTGCCTCATCATACCATGTTTAGTGTTTTGCCTCATCATACCATGTTTAGTGTTTTGCCTCATCATACCATGTTTAGTGTTTTACATCATACCATGTTTAGTATTTTACCTCATCATACCATGTTTAGTGTTTTGCCTCATCATACCATGTTTGGTGTTTTACATCATACCATGTTTAGTATTTTACCTCATCATACCATGTTTAGTGTTTTTGCCTCATCATACCATGTTTAGTGTTTTGCCTCATCATACCATGTTTAGTGTTTTGCCTCATCATACCATGTTTAGTGTTTTGCCTCATCATACCATGTTTAGTGTTTTACATCATACCATGTTTAGTGTTTTACATCAACATACCATGTTTAGTATTTTACCTCATCATACCATGTTTAGTTTTTACTCATCATACCATGTTTAGTGTTTTACATCATACATGTTTAGTATTTTACCTCATCATACCATGTTTAGTGTTTTACCTCATCATACCATATTTAGTTTTTACCTTTTATCATACCATGTTTAGTGTTTTACTCATCATACCATGTTTAGTGTTTTACTCATCATACCATGTTTAGTATTTTACCTCATCATACCATGTTTATAGTAGTTTTATCATCATACCATGTTTAGTATTTTACATCATCATCATGTTTAGTAGTTTACCTTATCATACCATTTTAGTATTTTACATCATACCATGTTTAGTGTTTACCTCATCATCATGTTTAGTTTTTACTCATACCATGTTTAGTATTTCATCATACCATGTTTAGTGTTTTACCATCATATCATGTTTAGTGTTTTGCCTCATCATACCATTTAGTTTTTACATCATGCCATGTTTAGTGTTTCCTCAACATACCAGTTTAGTATTTTGCTCATCATACCATGTTTAGTGTTTACATCATACCATGTTTAGTATTTTACATATCATACCATGTTTAGTGTTTTACCTCATCATACCATGTTTGTGTTTTACATCATACCATGTTTAGTATTTTACCTTATCATACATGTTTAGTGTTTTCCTCATCATACCATGTTTGGTATTTTCCATCATACCATGTTTAGTGTTTTCCTCATCATACCATTTTAGTGTTTTGCCTCATCATACCATGTTTAGTGTTTTACCTCAACATACCATGTTAGTGTTTTGCCTCATCATACATGTTTAGTGTTTTGCCTATCATACCATGTTTATGTTTTTACCTCATCATACCATGTTTAGTGTTTTGCCTATCATACCATGTTTAGTGTTTTACTCATCATACCATGTTTAGTGTTTTGCCTCATCATACCATTTATAGTTTTACCTCATCATACCATGTTTAGTGTTTTCCTTCATCATACCATATTCAGTTTTTCTCATCATACCATGTTTAGTGTTTTACCTCATCATACTATGTTTAGTATTTACTTATCATCCCATGTTTAGTGTTTTACCTCATCATACCATTTAGTATGTTTACCTCATATACCATGTTTAGTATTTTACCTCATCATACCATGTTTAGTATTTTACCTCATCATACCATGTTTAGTATTTTCCCATCATCATACCATGTTTAGTAGTTTACCTTATCATGCCATGTTTAGTGTTTTGCTACATCATACATGTTTAGTTTTTGCCTCATCATACCATGTTTAGTGTTTTACCTCATCATACCATGTTTAGTGTTTGCCTCATATACCATTTAGTGATTTGCTCATCATACC
>JAPXFY010000017.1:31967236-31999736 GCA_030674185.1 Monoplex corrugatus
CGTTTTTGCTTGGCTATCATGGTTGACAATACAGGATGCTGGTGGACAGGGTGCGGGAGTCAAAGGGTTAAGGTTTTGCTTTGCTAGCACGGTTGACAATGCAGGATGCTGGTGGACAGGGAGCGGGAGTCAAAAGATTAAATATTTGTCAAAACTTTGCTAGCATGGTTGACAATGCAGGATGCTGGTCGACAGGGTGCGAGAGTCAAAGGGTTAAGGTTTTGCTTTGCTAGCACGGTTGACAATGCAGGATGCTGGTGGACAGGGAGCGGGAGTCAAAAGATTAAATATTTGTCAAAACTTTGCTAGCATGGTTGACAATGCAGGATGCTGGTGGACAGGGTGCGAGAGTCAAAGGGTTAAGGTTTGCTTTGCTAGCCGGTTGACAATGCGGGATGCTGGTGGACAGGGAGCGGAGTCAAAAATTAAATATTGTCAAACTTTGCTAGCATGGTTGACAATGCAGGATGCTGTCGACAGGTGCGAGAGTCAAAGGTTAAGTTTTGCTTTGCTAGCATGGTTGACAATGCAGGATGCTGGTGGACAGGGTACGGGAGTCAAAAGATTAAATATTTGTCAAAACTTTGCTAGCATGGTTGACAATGCAGGATGCTGGTGGACAGGGTGCGAGAGTCAAAGGGTTAACTATGTGTTAGTCGTGTCAGTGGCTGGCCCATGGAAAAAACATGAAAGATACGCAGCATATACGACCACCAGTGATGCAGACTGCACAACAGCTTAATCAAATGTAGTCAGGTCGCCTTTTTGTCATTGTTATTGTTGTTTAAAGCCCAGCCGACTGCGTAGAGCCATATCAGGTCAGGTCGCCTAACAAGTTGGGTTTACCGTGCTTCACTTAGTGAGAACAGTCTGTTATGTGTAATGCGCAAAGAGTCCAAATAAGCTTGGAGAACAGCGCTATACAGAAAAAAATGATTTATGATGATAATGCTATTTTCGGTAATAAAAGGGAGATTGTTTTGAGTGGCTTGTTTGTGTTGGTCGTTTGTTTGTGGTCTAGGCAGCGTCAGACAGAAGTGGGCAGGAGCATATTAATCAGGCATTAATCAAGTTAGCCCTGCCCTAAGTCGCTGCGCCGAGGCGTCTGTGGCCAATGGCTAAAAGCGTCATGGCTAAACACAGGGTAGAGTCTGTCTCCTTCTGACGCTCTCTCCGCTCGTAACATGGTATTTCTGTCTGTGTGCCGGGGTGATCCTTTGTCTCTCTCTCTCTCACTGCTTTCAGGATCTGCAAGCTGAGAATTCGTCTTCACGGTTCCAGTTAATGTGAATGAAAGTTTAAGAATAGTGTCTTCAGAGGACAGGACAGTGTACTCAGAGTGGAAGAGATGATCCTCTTCTAGCAATATTCCATCGTCTTGTTGCGGTGCTTCATTAGTTCTGGCCAAGAGAGTTTATGAATCGAACCTAAATTAGATGTGCGGAGGCAATTTTGGGTGATTTGGGACCGTTTTTTTTTTATATGTTTTTGTGTCCTCAGTTATGTTTAAATTTCTATTCAGGTATGTTTTTTTTTTAAATCCCTTGTGCGATAAATTGGACGGAATAGTCAGCGACAGAGGCGTGTCCTTGGATTTCTGCGCGAATGCATTGATATGTGTACTTAATTTTCTTTTCCTTTTTTTTTTTTAACCTGTTGAAATACTGTGTATGTTTAAAATAGTTATAGCCCTAATATGGCTCTAAGCAACCGGCTGGGTTTTAAACAAAAATAACAATAACAGTAAGACTTGATGTGATTTTTTTCACCAGTGTTTTGCTCGTCTTTTCATATTGCTCAATTCTTGTGAGCATTGTTGCTATTACCAAAGACGGAATAAGTTCTGTGTTAGTAGCTTCAGGTCTTTTTTGTATCTTCTTTGCTCCATAGTTTTTTGTGTCTTTTTGTGCTTGTGGTAACTAACTTCCAACAACAGCCCGGAAAATAATATCATATCTGAAGACAGGCTTAATATTCTGTATTTTAAGAAGAGACAACAACTTAGTTTAGCTTTCCTGTTAAGCAATCATCTCGGCTTTTTGCGAATTTTGCTTCTAAATGTAACTACTGGCACATTTGTTTACGCAAAATTAATCTAAAATCCGATATTTTGATTGTCTTTTTTGTCTTTTAGACTTGTTTTTGTTTTTTGGAAAATACCTTTCTCACCTTTTTATGGTCGTTCCTTAGACTAAATGTGAGTTTCTATTATTATTTTACATTTTTGTAGGCGTTTAGTTATGTGTCAATGTTCTCGTGGACAGTTATTTTTATGGAAGATACTCTTCAATCAGCTGTGTCTCCAGATTTGTCTCCGATGTTTCTCCTCTAAGCTGTGAGTCTGTTATATGTCTACGCACGTTACTGCATCTGAAGAGAAGATAATACACTGTAATCATATTGAGTATATTACTTATGAATAATATGCACACCTTTTTTTTTGGTGCTATCTGGTCGTCGTTTTTGACGTGGTGTTAGGCCTGACATGGCTCTAGTAGTCGGCTGGGCTATGAGCAATATGAACTTGAATCTTTTGGCGCTAACTGTTCCTACAAAATCTACTTAAATGTCGTGCATCATCAGGGGGGATTTTTTCTGCCCCATCGTATGCGCCACACTTATATCACTAGCCCTACGCCGCTTATTCAGACGCCCCAACACACCTTTTAAGGAAGCCCACAGAAACTGAGGCCATCATGACAGCAAGGCGTCAAGGGCTGCAGAACATGGTACATTTTTTTCATAATGCTGTGATGATGAGAATAGGGATGATAGTGATGATGTTTGATTTGCTGTTTCTTCTCTGAGAGACAGTCGTTTCACTTCTTACGCTAATTCGTTGGTACCGATGGGAAACACGCTCGTAACTGTTCGCGAGAGTTGAGTGTTTAAAGTATTCCTTGCAACATGTCAAGCTTCCCACACAGCGTTAACAAGTATGATCGGAGAGTACTGTTTGAAAACATTCAGTCAAACAAACAATGAACAAACAGCAAACAAGCAAACAAACAGACAGACAAACAAACAAACAAACAAACAAACAAACAACAAAATACAAGCAAATGAAGAAAGAAAGAAAGAAAGAAAGAAAGACAGAGAAACGAACGTACGAACGAACGAACAAACAAACAAGCAAGCAAACAAACAATCAAACAAACAAGCAAATGAAGAAAGAAAGAAAGAAAGACAGAAAAACGAACGAACGAACGAACAAACAAACAAAAAACAAACAAAGAAAATGAACAATCAAAACAAACAAACAAACAAACAAACAAACAAACGAATGAACGAATACCTGTTTAGACATACGATCAAAGTATGTTATTTGAGAACAGGTGTTATTGACATTTGCCAAAATAACATTCTGTAGAGTCTGTCTTGTGAGAGCGCGAGGCAACATTCACCTTTACCTATTCTGCATTATCACAAAGCACAATTAATAGATGACATATGTAAAATTTAGAATATGTCAAATCTATGTTTTCCCAGATTCAGTATAGGCATTAGCTGGGTTTTTTTCACCAACTGGTTATTCTGTGTGTGCCTAGGCATTGAGTGTGTGTGTGTGTGTAGTGGTGTGTGTGTGTTGTGTGTGTGCATGTGTGCACGTGTGTGTGTGTGCAGTGTGTGTGTGGCATGTGTGCACGTGTGTGTGTGCGTGTGCGTGCGTGTGAGTGCACGTGTGTATGTGTGTGTTGTGTTCGTTCTTTGATTTAACGCCTTTTCTCAATGAGTGATATTAGACGATTTGTGTGTGTGTGTATGTGTGTATGTGTGTATGTGTGTGTGTGTGCGTGCCAGTGTGTGTGTTGTATGTGTGTGTGTGTGTGTGTATTTGTGTGTGTGTCTGTGCGTGTATGTGTGTGTGCGCGTGCGCGCGTGTATTGTGTGTGGGTTGGGGATGGTTGGGTGGGTGCAAGAAGTAGTCTGCGTTAGCAGGTTTCTTGGAACATTTCGCAACACCTTGGTCTGGAGTTCACCGAGATGTCAATGCTTGAACGTTTTTTCTTCTCCACTTCATTGTCTTGCTCATCCTTTTTATCTTCCCCTTCATCTCCAACCTCCTCTCTCTTCCTTCTTCTTCTTTCTCTTCTTCGTGCTTCAGCCTTGTCTATAGATATTATATTGTCTATATTGTCTATACGGATTATAATCAGTCCATAAACCTCAGAACCATGACTACACTGGATCATATCTTCAGTAAATAAAAATCCAAAACAAGTGTGACTGCCTGCGTTCAAGCAAGCAGGAACCAGAAAAACACGAAAAAAAAAAAAAAAAAGAAAAAAAAGAAAGAACGCGTATTTAATACAACAAGACAAGACAGGCGCAAATGTTCCTTTTCTCACACTGGACGGAGCAGCAGGGAAGTTTCAGTCTTTTTCTCCTAAGTTTGGTATCTGGTGTTTGTGTGTTTGTGATCTCACGCTAGACAAAGGCCAAATTGGCCGAAAATTTTCGCCTGTCTTGTCTTGTGTTGCATTAAATACGCGTTCTGATTCTTTTTTCTTGCATTTTTTTTTCTGTTTCATATCTTTAGTAATTTCTGAAGACGATATGCCAACGATGCCGATGTTGATGATGACTAAGACGACGATGATATGGGCTGCTGCTGTTATTGCTCCTGCTTATTTCAGCGATGGAAAGAAGATTAATTTCAACCTATAAGAACAGTTACTCCATTGTAGGCACCTCACAGGACTTGACAATACTGGCCAAATAATCGATATACTAATAACCAGGGTACATCCTAATAAGAGAAAATGAGACAGAGGCAGTGGTGTAGAAAGAGTGTCGCATTCATGTTTACAGAACATTAACTGTCTCCTTTTCAGCATTCAGCATTCAGCACAGAGAGAGAGAGAGAGCGAGAGAGAAGAGAGAGAGACAGAGAGAGGGAGAGAGAGAGAAAGAAAGAGAGAGAGAGAGAGATCAGAGATAGATAGAGAGAGAGAGAGAGAGAGAGAGAGAGAGAGAGAGAGGGAGAGATGAAAAGAGGGGATTAATAAATTATTAATCAATAAGCAAATGTTATCAACTCAAATCCATTTCTGAGACATTACAAACAAGTCGATAGAAAAACAGACCGACATTACCATCAGCCTGATAGATAAGCAGATAGAGATAGTTTATCGCTAGCTAGCTAGAGATGGATACATCGCTACCTAGGTGGAAAGCTAGCTAAATAAAAAGCTACCTAGAAGATAGAGATAGCTAGCTGAGTAGACAGATGGTTAGATAATAAGATAGATATATAGACAGACCGAAAGACAGATAGACAGACAGACAGAGACAGATAGATAGATAGATGGATAGATATAGATAGACAGACAGACAGATAGATAGATAGATAGAAAGATAATAGATAGATATATAGATATATAGATAGATAGATAGGATAGATAGATAGATAGATAGATAGATAGATAGATCGATGTATAGATAGATAGTGATTGGAAATGTGAAACTTAAAAATACATTATTACTCACGTTTTGTGGCATTAGTTCTTAATCGACTTTCTGTTATTTGCGTATATAAGCATATACTCATAAAAGCAAACTACATTACTCATAACTAGAGAAGTGAAAGAAAGAAAGAAAGAAAGAAAGAAGAGAGAGAGAGAGAGAGAGAGAGAGAGAGAGAATCAGAGAAAGAGAGAGAATTAGAGAGTCAGAGAGAGAGACAATTAGAGAAAAAGAGAGAGACAGAGGCAGACAGAGAGAGAGAGAGAGAGAGAGAGAGAGAGAGAGAGAAAGAGAGAAGAGACCGAGAGCTGAGAGACAGAGGGAGACAAAGAGAGAGAAAGAGACAGAGAGCTGAGAGACAGAGAGAGAGACAGAAACAAAGACAGAGAAACAGAGAGACAGAGAAAGACAGAGACCTAATACAAAAAGAAAAAAAAAAGGGGGGGGGGGGGGGGGGGCGAACATAAATTACAAAGAAAGAGAAAAGAGCAGTACGAATCTCCCTGATGTGAACATTGTGGCGGTGAGGGATAATCAGCCGTGTCGTTATCTAGGCTACCGTCTGTTTCCCTTAGAACACATGAAAGGAAAACAGCTCGCCATTAATTAGCCCCTTTCCCTGTCCCTCTCTCTGTCCCGCTCCCATACCCCCCCTCTCTCTCTCTCTTTCCCCCTCTCTCTCCCCCCTCTCTCTCTCCCCTCTCTCTCTCTCTGTCTATGTCTCTCTCTCTCCCCCCTCTCTCTCCCTCTCTTTCTCTCTCCCTCTCTCTCCTCCCTCTCTCTCTCTCCCCACCCCTCTCTCTCTCTCTCTTCCCAACACTTCTGCTTTCTTCATCTGTCGTAAACAAGCTTTCTTAGTGATATGAGCTGGTACCTTGATGGGAATCTGATTGATTGAGCTGGTCATGCTGTTTGACACATCAAAGCAGATGTTCGTTTGCTTAGGTCATCTTGGCTTTTAAAGAATAGTGGTGTCATATTCTGTTCAGTAAGTGAAGAATGGGAGGATGCTTCCCAAATCTTGTTGTCTTAGGTCCGTGTGTATTGTCCAAATTTACATGTTGACGTTTTGTCGTTATGTTTCCTTGTTGTTTGGTTTGATTTGACTTACTGTTCTCAGTTTATTTGACTTGATGTTTTTGACTTGACTTATTTTTGTAACTTGATTCAAGAGCATACAAAACAAAACAGTTTTAGTTTCAGTTTCTAAAGATATCTCAAGATGTCTTTGCGTTCGGAATGAATTTCCGCATGCACTAACGTCACAGGTGCCATGTGACGGTGAAGGTCAAATAATGACCATGACACAAGCATAAAACAAAAATAAAAACAAAAGAAAGAAAGAGAGAAGAAAGAAAGAAAGAAAGAAAGAAACAAAAAAGCCGAAAAGCTAAACACCCAGACCTCAAAGACAAATAATGGACAAACCAAAGACACGCCTACACAAATAAAACCAGACGAGAAGAGAGAGAGAGAGAGAGAGAGAGAGAGAGAGAGACAGAGACAGAGACAGAGAAGAGAGACAGAGAGAGAGACGAGAGAGAGAAGCAGACAGAGAGAAAGAGACAGAGAGAGAAGAGAGAGAGAGAGATCAGAGACAGAGACAGAGACAGAGAGACAGAGAGAGAGACAGAGAGAGAGAGAGACAGGACAGAGAGAGAGAGACAGAGAAGAGAGAGAGAGTCAGAGACAGAGACAGAACAGAGACAGAGACATAGACATGACAGAGAGACAGATAGATAGATAGAGAGAGGCAGAGAGAGAGAGAGAGAGAGAGTCAGAGACATAGACATTGACAGAGAGACAGATAGATAGATAGAGAGAGGCAGAGAGAGAGAGAGAGAGAGAGAGAGAGAGAGAGAGAGAGAGTCAGAGACAGAGACAGAAACAGAGACAGAGACATAGACATTGGCAGAGAGACAGATAGATAGAGAGAGGCAAGAGAGAGAGAGAGAGAGAGAGAGGAGAGAGAGAGAGAGAGAGAGACAGACAGACAGAGACAGAGACTATAACACCAACAGAGGTAAAAGACAAATAGTGGTATGAATATTTCCTTGATGTAAACGCTATTGAAAGACAATAGCGGTCAGAGTGTCAGTTGGAACACAAGGGAGGCAAACTGCTTGCCATTAGCCCCTCATCTCTGTCTGTCTGTCTGTCGGTCTGTCTGTCTCTTGCGCTCTCTCTCTCTCTCTTTCTCTGTGTGTCTCTCTCTTCTCTCTCTGTTTGTTTCTGTCTGTCTCTCTCTCTGTCTCTGTCTTTGTCCGTTAGTCTGTCTGTTTGCTTGACTGTCTGTCTGTCCGTCTCTTTCTCAGTTACTCAAACAATTTTTGGATAGATTTTATGAGAACATAGTTATAGTATTGATTGTTGAAGTTTTTGTTATTTTATGTGGCGATCTAAATAGCAGATGGTCTATTTTGTTTTCAAGATTTTCATAAAAACAACGCATGTGAAACGCAATGCAGAAGTCAGTTATATAGAGTGAGTTGTTCCTCTCAGGATTTAAATGTAAATATTGATGGTAAATCACTTTTGAACATAGTTTACTGCTTTACGTGTATACATTTTGAATGGCGTGAGTACAGGCACATGCAGGTCACTATCCATGTAGCTCTGATTCCAGAATCAGTGTCACTGGTTATTTTATGCTGTAAAATGACCTGCTTGTATGATTTAGACGTAAATTGGAAGAAAAACTGGGTAACAAACGTACGTATTTGTTTGAATGAATATGGATTTGGGTGTGTATGGCTAAATCAGGGTGTTGGTAACTGAAATCATTTTATACATGTTTTTTTGTTTTTGTCAACGGTTGATAGATTGTATACGGCAGAATTTGGATCACCATGATAATGATAGCGAAAGATTTAGTCTGCACGGAACATTTTGTAGTACACCTAACATGAAACTATATCTGCGATCAAATATTCATAGACATATGTAAAAGACATATGACATATGTAACAACAATATTCAGATTCGATTTGTCTTATTTGGCTAGCTGTACAAGCCATTTACTGACATTGACTTGATCTATCCTTTATGCAGAAAATCTACAGAAGATGAAGTACATTTTGTTCTCAGTTGTCAAACACTTTAACATATCAGAAATAAGTTTATTAAACCAAAGTATTAAAGACAGCCCTGCTTATCACTAAACTCAGTATATTGTTGACATCAAGAAACCCTGAAGTTGTGCGCAATTTCTTATTGTTTTTGAATGAAGCTCTAAAATTTAGAGAAACATCTGTTTCGTAATTCTGGTAATTATTTCGTCACCTTCAGAACTTAAGTCATAATTATGTTGTAATCATCAACAATATGTCGCCTATATTCATTTAAAATGTATGTTGTAATCATCAACAATATGTCGCCTATATTCATTTAAAATGTATGTTGTAATCATCAACAATATGTCGCCTATAATCATTTAAAATGTATGTTGTAATCATCAACAATATGTCGCCTATAATCATTTAAAATGTATGTTGTAATCATCAACAATATGTCGCCTATAATCATTTAAAATGTATGTTGTAATCATCAACAATATGTCGCCTATATTCATTTAAAATGTATGTTGTAATCATCAACAATATGTCGCCTATATTCATTTAAAATGTATGTTGTAATCATCAACAATATGTCGCCTATATTCATTTAAAATGTATGTTGTAATCATCAACAATATGTCGCCTATATTCATTTAAAATGTATGTTGTAATCATCAACAATATGTCGCCTATAATCATTTAAAATGTATGTTGTAATCATCAACAATATGTCGCCTATGATCATTTAAAATGTATGTTGTAATCATCAACAATATGTCGCCTATAATCATTTAAAATGTATGTTGTAATCATCAACAATATGTCGCCTATATTCATTTAAAATATATGCTGTAATCATCAACAATATTTCGCCTATATTCATTTAAAATGTATGTTGTAATCATCAACAATATGTCGCCTATATTCATTTAAAATGTATGTTGTAATCATCAACAATATGTCACCTATATTCATTTAAAATGCATGTTGTAATCATCAACAATATGTCGCCTATATTCATTAAAAATGTATGTTGTAATCATCAACAATATGTCGCCTATATTCATTTAAAATGTATGTTGTAATCATCAACAATATGTCACCTATATTCATTTAAAATGTATGTTGTAATCATCAACAATATGTCGCCTATGTTCATTTAAAATGTATGTTGTAATCATCAACAATATGTCGCCTATATTCATTTAAAATGTATGTTGTAATCATCAACAATATGTCGCCTATATTCATTTAAAATGTATGTTGTAATCATCAACAATATGTCGCCTATATTCATTTAAAATATATGTTGTAATCATCAACAATATTTCGCCTATATTCATTTAAAATGTATGTTGTAATCATCAACAATATGTCGCCTATATTCATTTAAAATGTATGTTGTAATCATCAACAATATGTCACCTATATTCATTTAAAATGCATGTTGTAATCATCAACAATATGTCGCCTATATTCATTAAAAATGTATGTTGTAATCATCAACAATATGTCGCCTATATTCATTTAAAATGTATGTTGTAATCATCAACAATATGTCGCCTATATTCATTTAAAATGTATGTTGTAATCATCAACAATATGTCGCCTATGTTTATTTAAAATGTATGTTGTAATCATCAACAATATGTCGCCTATATTCATTTAAAATGTATGTTGTAATCATCAACAATATGTCGCCTATATTCATTTAAAATGTATGTTGTAATCATCAACAATATGTCGCCTATATTCATTTAAAATGTATGTTGTAATCATCAACAATATGTCACCTATAATCATTTAAAATGTATGTTGTAATCATCAACAATATATGTCACCTATAATCATTTAAAATGTATGTTGTAATCATCAACAATATGTCGCCTATATTCATTTAAAATGTATCACTTGTAATCGTTCAGAAAATCTGCCGTATGTTGTTCACATACCCCTTCACGAGGGGCCATGGCTTGTGGCGTGAATAAACCACCCAATCCAAACCATCCAATGTCTCTCTGTTTTACCCCCTGACCCCATTAACTCCCTTCCCCCTCTCCATCTGTCGAAAACGAGTTTCCCTACTGCTGTGTGCCTCATTTGCTGTATCTCAATGAGAATCAGGGCCCACGGAGCTGATCGCGCTGTTTGGCGCATTGGGGCAGATATCTGTTTTGCTAAGCCACACTGACATTGCAAGAGTGATGTTTCACTAGATAGCGAATGTAGAATGAGGTCTGCTTGGTGTAGAGGCAGAACATCCAACGTCCAGTCTGATTGTTTTGGGTTCAAACCTTGCCCATAAAAAGTTTGTGCACGCAGCTCCAGTCCACTTAGTTACCTGGCCCCTTTTAGAGTCAGAGAAGATTAAGCAACAAAGGAGAGAAGACAGTGCAGACCTGAAAAAAAAGTCAGGTATTTGCTATATCACATCCATATTATCCCAGGATACATCCATATGATCCCAGGATACATCAATATGATCCCAGGATACATCAATATGATCCCAGGATACATCAATATGATCCCATGATACATCAATATGATCCCAGGATAGATCAACATGATCCCAGGATACATCAATATGATCCCAGGATTCATCAATATGATCCCAGGATGCATCAATATGATCCCAGGACACATCAATATGATCCCAGGATACATCAATATGATCCAAGGATTCATCAATATGATCCCAGGATACATCAATACGATCCCAGGATACATCCATATGATTCCAGGATACATCCATATGATCCCAGGATATATCCATATGATCCCAGGTTACATCCATATGATCCCAGGATTGTGAAACAACCTTAACATACCTCGATTTTTAAACATAGAATGGGAGAATGTCTTTCCTCAGCTGGGTCTGTGTCCTGCTTTGATTGATTGATTTGCTTGAGTTTTTACGTCGACACCCACCTCAGGTGATGGTGGCCGACGGGGATAATCATCCCAGCAAAAACGGGGGAAGGGGGGGCTTATCTAATCCTATACTGACACCACCAGAACAACAATGATGTTAAGATGGGACAATGAGAAGGCCAGTTTTAATGTAGCGCGCCCCGGCATTCGAACACACAACTACTAGCATGTGAATCCGACGCTCAACCAACTGAGTCACTGAGGTTGTGTCCTGCCCTGTCCTCGACCTTCCTTGGTATATGTGTCTGTGGTCTGTGTTGCTGAGGATAATTTGCCTTGATTTCATTTAACTTGACTCAGATCCATCTGGCATTCCTTTAATCAAGTTCACTAGATTTACAACCAAAGCCAAAGTGAATACCTGCTTTTAAGCGAACAGAACACACAAAAAAGAAAACCAGAGGGCGTATTTGATGTAACAATATTTGTTATATTAAACACACGTTATGATTCTACTATTGCATTTCAATAGATTTAGCTTCGCTTGATTTGGTAGCACAAAAATTACACAGAAATAGGTAAAGTGATGTTGAGACAATATGGATGAGGTAGTGGTGGTAATGTAAAGTTGCAGGCCATGGACAAGAGAGAGAGAGAAAGAGAGAAAGAGAGAGAGAGAGAGAGAGAGAGAGAGCGAGAGAGAGAGAGAGAGCTAGAGAGAGAGAGAGAGAGAGAGAGAGAGAGAGCCAGACAGACAGAGACAGAGGCAGAGATAGAGACAGAGACAGAGAGAGAGAAAGAGAAACAGAGAGACAGAGACAGAGAAAGACAGAGAGAGACAAAGACAGACAGACAGACAGAGACAGACAGAGACAGAGACAGAGACAGACAAGCAGACAGATAGAGACAGAGAACCCTCCATCCAGACAGACAGAAAAAAAGAGGAGGCAGAGACAGAAGAGAGAGAGAGAGAGAGAGAGAGAGAGAGAGAGAGAGAGAGAGAGAGAGAGAGAGAGAGAGACAGACAGACAGACAAACAGACAGACAGAGCGAAAAATAGGGAGCCAGAGACAGAGAAACAGAGGCACACAGAGAGAACACAAACAAACCAACCCACTAAAAACAAAGGGTTGAATCTTTTTACCCAAACGTGAACAATCAAAGAAAGACAGATGCGGGAATCTGGTCAGGGATGATCAGTTGTATCGTAACCCAGGCAACAGCCTGTCCTGTAGGAGCACATGAAAGGCAAATTGCCACCATTAACCCCTCGTTTCTCCCTCTCTTTCTCTTCCCCCTCTCTCTCCCTCCCTCTCTCTCTCTACCCATTACCCTGTCACTCTTAACCGCTTTCCTGTGTCCATCTGTTGAAAACGAGTTGGCTTAATTGTGTGTCTCATTCACTGACTTTTGGTGTTGGTCTGATTGAGCTGATCGTCATACTCGATGCATCTCAGAAGAATTTTGTTTTCCTGAGGTCATCTTGACAATGACAGAGTAATAAGTTGATTTTGTTTGGTTCTGTCAATAAGCACAAACTGAGAGAGATAAACAAATTTTAAAATGAGAGGATGTTATTGTTTCGTCAGGCCTGAATTCCCCAAGAGTATATAATATACATATCCCTAGGAAATGCGTCACTGGGACATATTATGTCCACCCAATTCTGTGCTTGTTTTCATTTCTATATTTATTCGGATGTGTATGCTTACAAAAGATTTTGTTGTTGTTGCCAGTTTGACTCTGATGATACATTCTATCGGTAAGCGTAGAAAGAGGAGATGTCTTTGCTTGCCCAAGTCCATGGTCTCCTAGGTCCCTGTCCCATCATCTAATGTGTAGCACCATGGTCTGGTCTATATATTCCTTTGACTGTTTAGCCTTTGTTCAGTTTGACTCAGTTTGGCCGCATCTATTTGACCTTCTTTAAATTGATCTGAATTTGCTTCGTTTGACAACACAAGGAATAACAACGACAACAAAAACTACAATAAAAAAAAAAGAAGAAAAACGATGTAGCTGTATAACCGTCTTTCCTAATATTAGCACAGTTAGTAGGAGGTAAGTGGTGAAAATCTAGTCACAGATGACAGGTGAATGAATGTATAGAACATAATTATCACGTACAGAAAATGTGAAAGAGAGAGAAGTGAGAGAGAGAGAGAGAGAGAGAGAGAGAGAGAGAGAGAGAGAGAGGGGGGAGAGAGGAAGAGAGAGGGAGGAGAGAGAGAGGGAGGAGAGAGAGAGACAGACAGACAGACAGAGAGAGAGAGAGAGAGAGAAAGAGAGAGACAGAGACAGAGACAGAGAGAGACAGACAGTTAGAGACATAGACAGACTGAGATAGAGAAGCAGGCTGATAGTGACAGAGACAGAGACAGAAGTAACAGGCAGAGAGACAAAGAGAGGTGTGAATCTCAAAGTGATGTAACCATAGTGGAAGGGAGACGGTGGTGGAAATGTGGTCAGGAATGATCAGCCCTGTCATTACCTAGGCAACAGCCTGTCTTGTTTGAACACATAAACAGCAAACCGCTAGCCCATTAGTCCTCCACCCCCTCCCCTCCTCTCTTCCTCTCATACTTCCCTCTCTTCCCCACCCCCCCCCCACATCCAACTGTTTCCTTGTCCATATGTCGAAAAAGAGCTCCCTTAATGTCTCATTTATTGTGCCTTGATGAGAATCTGACTGATTAAGTTGATCATGATGTATGACGCATCACAGCAGATGTCTGTTGTTGTTGTTGTTTTTTCTAGGTCAGGATGACACTGAAAATAATTTATATTTAACACATTCCATCACTGAGCGTAAAACAGGAGAATACATTTGTTTTGCCAGGTTTCTGTTTCTCTAAATCTATGTTTTATGTACGTGTGCGTCACTGATCTAGGTTACTTTGATTATCTTATTTCATCATTGTCATTACTGTTTAAAACCCAGCCAACTTCGCAGAGCCATCTCAGGACTATAATCATTCCAAAACCTCCACATACATGTGAATGGACCATCATCATCATCATCATCATGTGCCCTGCCGCATTGCTTTAGCGATCATGGTCTTCCATACGAATCTATCCCTTGTCGCTGCAAGTACATCTCCCACCTTCTCTGTCCTCAGCCATCCTGCAAGTGCGTCCAATATTTTCTCCCTGGGTCTATCTGATGTTCTCGTTCCCTCCTGTTGTGACCAGGTGCTCTAATTCCTCTTTCTTCATAAATAACCCATAAATGTTGCTTGTCTTTTCCTAATCTTCTTTTTTTTAATGATCGTCTTGTGTCTGCCTCCTTCAAAACTTTCTCGTTTGTTTTCTTTGCTGTCTATAGAACTCTCAACATTCTTCTTAGAAACCACATTTCAGCTGCCTCAATTTTGTTCTGACTTTGCCTGTTGATTGTCCACGCCTCACAGCTGTACAACAGTGAATGGGCTAGCAAGGTAGAAAATGAAAGGAAGAGAGTACAGAGAGCAAAAGAACCAGGCAGAAACGAAGAGACTGATGAAAAAGGAAATTTCTGGCCTGATTCTTTGTATTGTTTTCTGGCATCGCAATGCGTGTGTATGTGTGTGGGTGTATGTGTGTTGTGTGTATGTATATGTGTATGTGTATGTGCGTATGCGTGTATGCACCCGCGTATATTTGTGTTTATTGTTCTTTGTCATTTCTTATATTTCTCGTAATTTATTTATCTACTCATTTTATTCCCCAGAGGTGGAGTATAGACTGGAGGAGCTATGATAAAGGAAATATTATTTTCAGCGTGCTGATAGGCAGTGGATGCTTTGTGTAGTATTGATTATGGGAGCTTTTGTGATGTGAGACATGTTTATACTTTGTGGCTGGTTGTGTTTTCATTCAGTCCATTTTATCAATGTTTATTTGCATTATTTATTTTATTAATTTTTTTATTTTAATATTAGTATTTTAGATGAGATACACAGATACACATGTCATCACAATGTAGCTTAGATTGTTCCAGTGACAGATAATACGAGAGACAAAACCCGTGCGTTAGGTAGGACCTCAGGACCTGGCCAGCTCATGGATTTATGCGCAGGTTTAAGGTTTGTGCCATGATCATGTCGGATCCTTTTCACCACATGGCACCAGTGATGTCAGTGCTTATGCAATTCATTCCTTGTGTGGAGACATCATCTTGAGAAACTGAAACTGAAATGAAAACGAGCCGATAACACTCTCAAACTCCCCATTAGGGCCAGAAATTCCCACAGTAATGTGTAAGACTGATGACGGTTCTAGCCAACGACCACCCAGTCAGTAACCTGTTACGATGACTGCTTTGACAAGCTGACCAGTTAGATTAGATCCCTTTCCATCACATGGCCTTCGTAGCGTTTAGTGCACATGGAACTATTCCAGGCGTGAAGATGCTGAGTTGAGGGACACGGATACTAAAGCTGTCACATCATGTATCGTTCAAATTTTTTTACTCTAGGATTGGAAAGTATGCGTTTTACCTCTGTTTCGTCATTTTTCAATTTAACTTTTCTATTCTTGAAAAAAAAGGAAGTGTGTGTGTGTGTGTGTGTGTGTGTGTGTGTGTGTGTGTGTGTGTGTGTGTGTGTGTGTGTGTGTTGTGTGTATGTGTGTGTATGTGTGTGTGTGTGTGTGTGTGTGTGTTGTGTGTGTGTGTATGTGTGTGTGTGTATGTGTGTGTGTGTGTGTGTGGTGTGTGTGTGTGTGTGTGTGTGTGTGGTGTGTGTGTGTGTGTGTGTGTATGTGTGTGTGTGTATGTGTGTGTGTATGTGTGTGTGTGTGTGTGTGTGGTATATGTGTGTATTTATGTGTATGAGTGTGTGTGTGTGTGTGTGTGTGTGTGTGTGTGTGTGTGTGTGTGTGTGCTTGCGTGCCTGCGTGCACGTGTGTGTGTATACGTATGTGTATGTACACGTGTATATATACGTGTGTGTGACAGTGTGTGTATGTGTATGCATGTGTGTGTATGTGTAAGTGTGCGTGTGTACATGTATGTGTCTGTGTCTGTGCGTCTGCGTGCTTGTATGTGTCTATGTGTATGTTAAAAAATGTGTTAAGATCAAAGGTTTGGATTGTGAATGAATAAGTTTGAAAATCATGACATCTAGGTCAAGGTTCCACAGACTAAAAATAGTGGCTAAACCCAGCAAATCTGTGTAAACAAGGCTTTCTCAGACACCTCTTGCAATATTTACTTATTCTGTCTTCACTATTGTGACAGTCTAGCACTGCCCTGACTTCACGTCAAGATTTATTTCAGCTGAGTCTTCTTCAAAGTAACAGTGACCTTAAGAAGTAGAAAATGTGATTTTTCCGTGATAGTCTTTGCACAAAAAGGAGATCGTAGGAGGGGTTTGACTATCTCGGTTTTCTGTGATAAGTCTTTGCATAAAAAGGAGATTGCAGGAGGGGTTTGACTATCTTGGTTTTGTTTGTTTGTTTTGTTTGTTTGTTTGTTTGTTTGTTTGTTTGTTGTGCTCTATCTTCCACATTGATTCAGTGATATTATTCTGACACCACTCCCAACATAATCAAAACATTCTGGTTTTTTTTTATATAATAATCGCAGTAACGTGAGTCCATCTATACTGTGAAATAACCTGACTCAGTGGCATCACTGCTCAATCACTCCGTACCTGTTTTGACCCAGCATACTGAGGTCAACACCACTTTAAACCTCCCCTCCCCACGTACCCTCTACAGATGGCAACGACCGACGAGTTGCAGAACTATATGTAAGTGAATATCCCCATCGGATTCAGAGATTGCTGCTACGGTCCTCTGTTAATGCTCCCAACTATCAACTCCCAAATCCCTGACATGTCCCAAGGCACGGAAATGGCAAACAGATTGATACTAAAGTCAATATGAGATCAAGACATGAAAGACCACAGAATATTCTGCATCCGGTGCTGAGAAACCAACCAGCCAAACTAACTAACAAAAACTGAGAAAAAAAAAAAAAATTTGAACTGAACAGACATTTTCTGAGACGGAAGAAAGCCAGCAGTAACTGAAAGTGAGAGATGAAATTAGAGAGAGAGAGAGAGAGAAGGAGGGCGGGGGGGGGGGGGGGGGCGGGGAGGAGGAGGAGGAATACAAATCACGGACCCGAGAGATGCCACTTTACGATTGGGAAACGTCATAGGTCAAAGTGGAGACTAGCTTATACGTAGTGGGCTGAAATACTCCCAGAGCCAGGTTTGACGTGGTGACACTTTAGGGGTATGACAGAGGCTCTGGCGGCGTTAAGTTTGTCTGAGTCACGTCCGGTTTTCTTGGTTGTGGCTGTAAACAGCTTCTGTCTCGCAAAATGCATGTTTCCCAAAATAGCTTACAATCCAACTTGTGCCCCATACGTTGATTGAAAATAACTGGCTTTTAGCTCTATAAATACCCTGACGCCCTTTCACTTTGGCTGAAAACTTCTCTAAGATTACTGACCGTGAACACACAATAAAAGGACAGTGCGCCTGTTTGCATGCTACAATTAACATTGAACCAATTTTGTTGCAAAGCTCATGTACAGTGAAATTTAGGTGGTGTGGCTCTAATTTTGTGAATTACGAGCAGTGGGCTATCCTTTATTTATATTTCTGTTACTCAAGTTAACACTAAGGGGTCGAGTGGGTTAAACATTTATCCAATATACGTTGGGCATCTTGGCTCGGTGGCTTTGTATAGTGTACAGAACACAATAAGACATAACGTTCTGACCCGACAAAAGCAATAGAACAAGTTCATACGTAACAGACAAAACATGAAATGGAAATTTAAAGCATGAAACAGTAAAAATGTAAAGAAACCATAAAAATAATAGCTTAGTCCAGTGAAATTTGTTTTATGAATATGTGGAAGAAACTGACCACAGCTAGGCATAATCATAGATGGGCCTCTATAAGATATATACTGAGTTTGTTCGACATATACTGCATATGCTGTTTTCCGTGGTTTTGTTGTCTAAACAAACAGAAGCAGGAGAGACATACCGACATGTCGTAAATCAATACACAAAACACCACATGACATTGCATCTGCTATTTGTCGTGAAGGACATTTAATGACAAAACAAAGATAGTAGATTATTTGCCTTCAAGATAATTTCGTCGTACATTCAATCCATTGTTTTGATTGCGATCGAAAATGTACCATGACTTGTTAATCACGCCAGTGCTCTCGACGCATGAGGCGTAGTCTGGTCAATGTTAAACTATTGCTGATGGTTGAAGTAAGTGCTTTTTTTCCTCTTTCTTTCCCGTCTTCTACTCTGCACCTATGTCACTACCTGTATGCTGCTCATTTCGGCTCTCCAACACACCTCCAAACCCACTGAAACTGTCACCAGAATAACAGGTTATGAAAGGCCACAAAATTTGGAATAGTGATAAAGGTGGGGATGATGATGATGATATTGCTGAGATTTATACTGGACTGAGACTAGGTGACAGAGCTGTATTCTAGTTTTCCTCATAGTATGTCCTGGTGTTAGCCAGGCCTGAGAGATACAGGCACTTGCTGTGATATTAGAAATTTTGAGCAGCACCTTGAATGACACATCCGTAAAAGGAACAAAACTTGATACATGGTTCCACTCTTCCCAATGAACTCATAGCACGTTCAACTACAGTTCAGGGCCTGTTAGGGATTAAAAATCCCACACTTATTTGAATTGATCTCCCAGTCTGTAGGCTGTTTTGCTGTGTGGATTGGTAAATTACTGCTCCTAATTATTGCTCCATTCCTTTAATTATGCAAACTTAAGCATTGTTTGTTCTGATCCTACATATTTAAAGCACCACATTCTAAGCCTCCCAGTGATGACAATCACTCGGTCGCAGGACCAGTCTGAGAGAACATCTTACTTTGGAGCTGGAAATATAGACTCTGTTTTGAGCAGGTTTCCACATACTCGGCAAACTCTGTATGCAATCCATGCAAAATCTGTCAGCACTTCTCTGTAAATTTCCTTGCTCCTGTGCAAAGCCCTGTACGCTGGCACATCCTGAAACAAGTAAAGAATTGGATTTATTACACACTGACACCACCAGAATGACTGGAGCATGAAGATGAATAGCGAACAAGCCAACTTTTGCATATTGTGGGATGGAAGTGAACAGGAAACATGAGATCTCTCACCACCAGAATGACTGGGGCATGAAGATGAGTAGTGAACAAGCCAACTTGCATATTGTGGGATGGAAGTGAACAGGAAACGTGAGATCTCTCACCACCAGAATGACTGGGGCATGAAGATGAGTAGTGAACAAGCCAACTTACATTTTGTGGGATGGACGTGAACTGGAAACATGAGATCTGGAGTCTATGGTCTCTACCAAAAGAGCTCCCAGCCTGCGAGAAGAACCGTTTAGGCAGAAGGGATGAAGGGAAGAGGGGAGGGGGGGGGGAGGCACCACCACTGCCCCTTTCTACCAACATACATACCTACGTACTGCTGACACCAGAGACTTGGACGTGCCCCATGGCACGGAGGCAACAGAAGAAACCAAAGCTGAGGCCATCATGAGATCACAGCATAAAAGGCCACAGGATCGATGCCATCCAGGCTTATGAGATTACTGAGTACAAAATGAAATGCTTTGACATTTGTGCTGGATGGAGATTTCATATGAGGGGAGAAGGAAGAGAGAGAGAGAGGGGATATGGCAAGAGAGAGAGAGAGAGAGAGAGAGAGAGAGAGAGAGAGAGAGAAAAGAAAAGAGAGAGAATGATTTAGAAAAAAAGAGTGAGAAAGAGAGTGAAGAGAGAGAAAGAGGGGGAGAGATAAAGAGAGAGAGAGAGAGAATAAGTGAGAAAGAAAGAGTGAGAAAGAGAGAGTGAAAAGAGAGAGAGAGAGAGAGAGAGAGAGAGAGAGACGGAGTGAGTCGAAACTTGAAAGCACTTCATTGCTCAAAGTTCACAAGACCTGTCTTACAGCTAGTCCCTGTTATTCTACACATATATAACCATGTAAATATGCAAGACAAATACATTAAAACTGGAAGAAATCAGAACAAATTATAAGGTAAATAAAACGTAAAACAAGGAAAATACGAAATGAAAACATCCATGAAATAACAACAACAAACAAGAAAAACACAGCAAGGAAATGGGGATAGGAATTAATCACATCACCAAATGGCTGCCTGTGAGGGGAGAGAGAGAGAGAGAGAGAGAGAGAGAGAGAGAGAGAGAGAGAGAGAGAGAGAGAGAGAGAGAGAGAGAGAGAGAGAGAGAGAGAGAGAGAGGAGAGAGAGGAGACAGTGAGAGAGAGAGAGAAAAGAGAGTGAGAGAGACAGAGAGACAGAGAGACAGAGAGAGAGAGGTCCTAATTGTAGACCTTACATGTGGCATTTTAACGGCTATGGAGATGAGACACACGCTTGTATGTCAAAGAGCGGTGTTAGCGCTTGTGGCGAAAGAAACTACTGCCAGAGGCAGGTTTGATGTGGGAACACATTAGGGGTGTTACAAGGATTCAGACGGTGTCGAGGTGGTCTGTGTGACTCATGTCGGTTTTTCATTTCTTTGGACAACAAACATTTCAGAGTCAACCAGTGCTGATTTTGCCCCCCAATTACTAGAAATAGATCAGAGTCCGTAGATGGTCTGAAAATAGCTTGCTGCTCTTTGACTATGAGCCATGCCTTTTTGGTCTGGACGAAAATAGCTCTTCACTTTACGGCTGATGACCATACATATACAACGAAAGAATTGTGTGTTTAGGAGGGGAACCCACTTTCGTTCTTATACCGTTGCTTATCTTTGAGCAAACTCTCGTTGATGGATGCTTCTTGTCGCATGGTTTATTCTATTTAGCACAATCTACGATGCTTCTTGTGGCATGGTTTATTCATTTATTTTATTTTATTTTGGCACAATCTGCTGTGTAAAATTTATGCTGATCTGATCTATCCCATGGTTTATTCATTTATTTTATTTTATTTTGGCACAATCTACTGTGTAAAATTTATGCTGATCTGATCTATCCATGGGATGGGGAATAGGAGGTGGGGTGGGGCGCCTTGCAGCGGTGCAATGCCACCCACCCCCATTTTTTTCTGTGTGCATGTGTTTCTATTTACCTTTGGAAGTGGATTGTGTAACAGAATTTTGCCAAGAGCAGCTCTTTCGTTGACATAGAATCTTTCACGTGCATTGTGCATGCTGTACATGACTTCAGTTTCTCATAATCACCCGCAACACTAGATTTAGACCACCAGATCTAGTGGAGTGGGGAAAATGAAATCCCTGTCTGATCTGTGACTCGAACCTGGATTCTTTGTGTTGATGGCAGATGTATTTACCACTAGGTCACAGGCTCCACTGTTCAGTGTCCTTAGGTTGTCCGGTTCCAACAGTGTGAAATCATGGGCAGCGCATTGTCTCATAGTTTTATATCTTTCAACTGGTTGAGAATGAGCATGAAACTTGCGACAGAAATAACGCGATTGGCAGAACTAAACAGGGTCTGTAGAAGCAACACCATCAACTTCAGCACATGATGCATTATTGTTTGTCGTTCGAGTACAGCAACAACCGTGTGCAGTTAAATGTACGACTGGACTTTTGCGTACATGACCGATTTTGTTGTTGTTTTTCACCGCCATTTAAGTATTCTTTCATATACTCGGTTTATTGGGGATGTGCATGCCGGTTGCTTTTGGTAAACATGTTGGTGCTTGGACCGCCATTGTGGGTTATGGACTATCCCTCCATTGTGTGTTTTTGTTCTGAACTTGTCGATTATGGTGACTGAAAAATAGGTCCTGACCGAAATGCTGACTGCGCCTCTTGTTCTCCTATGCTCCTTCTAACGACGAAACCCGTTTTAAAAGCAGACATTTGTTTTTAAGATAGGTCTTTGGAAGATGCTGTCCGTCTGATTTGCCATTTTTATAAAACACAAGCCGTTTTAAAAGCGAATGTCTATTTTTGAGATAGTCTTCGGAAGATGCTGTCCATCTGATTTTCCATTTTTGTAAAACACAAGGAAAACCGAATCACAGTTCCAGCCTTAAAATTTCCTGAACATGAGAGACTGGATGAACATGTGACAGACTACATTTCATGTGCAATTTGACGGGTCCTTGGCAGAAACTGAAGGAGTATATAATTGTTGAAAGCAGGCATTTTTTTCTCCTCTTTAAATACGTTTGTAAACTGATGTGTACATGTTTTAAACAACAAATTCTACATGGAAGGAATAGTGGTATCCGGAATTTGCAGGTGGTGGAATACACAGGAAGAATTAGTGTCAGTTTAAATCCAAATATCAAAATCGACGCCTGACATTCTTTATCTCCTATTTAGCTGCTGCTAGCGGCAAATAGTAGAGTTGACAAACCGATTCAATCCGTGTTGGAAAGCCATACATATCACAAGAACTCAGCAGGGATCTTATCCAGTACTTTGCATGCCCATTTATGCAATCAACATTATAAATCCTCACAGTGCGTCGTGTCTTTGACTGAAAATTGTTCGTATTTTTATAAATACGAATCAGACACCTTATTATGTACATAAGCAGTGTTACACTCGATAAGCGCCAGTTTTGCATCATATCTTATCTGTAATAATTCATATCTTGTTGTGTGTCTTGATTTGTTTTAAAAAAGTTGAAAATAACTTTTGGGTCAGCATTATTAACCTTCTCAATTTTATCAATATTTGTGGTGTGTGTTTGTGTGTGTGTGTGTGTTTGTGTGTGTGTTTGTGTGTGTGTTGTGTGTGTGTGTGTTTGTTTGTGTGTGTGTGTGTGTTGTGTGTTGTGTGTGTGTTGTGTGTGTGTGTGTGTGTGTGTGTGTGTGTGTGTGTGTGTGAGTGTGTGTGGTGTGTGTGTGTGTGGTGTGTGTGTGCGTGTGTGTGTGTGTGTGTGCGCGTGTGTTTCAGTCTCCTTTTTCTTAAGAATTATTTTTTTCTAATAACCAGAGCGAAGTGTTTGTGTGTCTGTTTTTGACCAGAATGCTTAAACGGGATTTTACCAGCTGTTTCGGGATCGGTCTTTACCAAATCTGGGTAAAAGATGTATACCGCTAAGGAATCGGAAATGCTTAGATTTTTGGACATCATGGCGCCAAAGTCTATGTCACACTGACGAACTGAGTGCCCACAATAATCAGACTTTAGGAAAGTGTGTGAAGAGCACTTTCTAAGGAACCTCTGACAATGTTTACATCCTGTTTTTACTGCTGTGACTGTCTACCATTGTCCTCGCTTCAAGTCAAGCTTTACTTTATATGACGCTTCTTTAAATGTCACAGGGACCTTGATCAACATAAAATCTGGACTTTTTGTAATAATTGTGTGTGTGTGTGTGTGTGTGTGTGTGTGTGTGTGTGTGTGTGTGTGTGTGTGTGTGTGTGTGTGTGTGTGTGTGTGTTTGTGTGTGAGAGAGAGAGAGAGAGAGAGTATGTGTGTTTGTAATAATTATTGTATAAAAAAGGAAGACTGTTAGATGGTTTGACCATCTTCTTCAAACATCTTTGAAAAAATAACCCGAACTCTAAACACTTTTGATGAGAAAGGGAGAATAGTGGGGTGGGGATTAAGGTGATGAGGAAGCAGAGAATTTACCATCACTAGGACGATTTTTGAAGGCAAGTCCCAATCCTGCCCCTTTCTGAAATACAACGGGTTTAGCGACAAGGGGGTAGGGGGTATTTTATTTACTCATTGCGGCCCTTGCTCTGAACGAAAACAGTTCTGGCTCTATGAATATTAACAGCGTCCCTTGCTGTTACCACAAATAGCTCCTGGCTCTCTGTGACTGCGAACCACTCCCCTTATCTTGGCCTCAAACATGTTCTGACTCCATGATGTCTCATTGTGTTCAAACAGGTTCTGATTCTACACGATGCCTCATTGTGTCTCATGATGACTCATTTTTCCTCATGTTACATTATTTTTTGTCCTTTTTTTAGTTGATTCAATTCTGTTATTCTCTTTTTACTATTTTTGTTGGTTTATTCATTTGTTTCATTCAACATACTTTTTTTTTTTATAGAAAACAAATTTTTAGCTTTAAAAGCATTAATCTTGCTCCAGGCGCAGGACTGAAATAGCAGTTGATTCTTCAGAATCACTAAACGTATCCTCTACTTCCGTTTGTTCTTTGTTTTCTGGTTTGTTGTTGTTGTTGTTGTTGATGTTGCTGTTGTGTTGTTTTGCTTTCTTAAAAACTTTTATTTGATATGAATATTGTATTTGTTGAAGATAGCTTCTGGTTCTACTGCTTACCACTACAATCTTTGATTCAATATACGACTTTGCTATGTGAATACTGACAACGGCTCATGCTTAAACGAACGAACGAACGAAGGAACGAAGAAATAAATAATACATAAAGAAAAAAACAAGCAAGCAAAAAAGCCAATTCCATGATCTATAACAAACAAACAAACAAACAAACAAACAAACAAACAAACAAACAAACAAACAACAAACGAACGAACGAACGAACGAACGAAGAAACGAACAAACAAACAAACAACAAACAAACAAACAACAAACAAACAAACAACAAACAAACAAACAAGCAAACAACAAACAAACAAACAACAAACAACAAACAAAAAACAAACAACAAACAAACAAACAACAAACAAACAAACGACGACTCGAACGAAGAAGACGACAAACAAACACAACACAATAAACAAACAAAAACAAAACAAACCCTGCTGGCTCTGTGCTTGCAGTTGTGTTTTTTTATCTCTATGTTTGTAATTGACATTTTTGACAAAATATTACAACCGCTGGGGATATTGGTATATAATAGTTAACAGTTAACATTCATCTATTAAATGTATTGTCTTTGTCTCTCATACTTTTTTGAAGCTCAATATTTTACCCCAACTCATTTTGATAACTTGTTTCACATGTTATGTATTATGGTTCTTTTTTGTTTTTTTATAATGTCATCATACTGTGTGTGTGTGTGTGTGTGTGTGTGTGTGTGGTGCGCGTGTGTGTGTGTGTGTGTGTGTGTGTGTTTGTGTGTGTGTGTGCGTGGTGTGTGTGTGTGTGTGTGTGTGTGTGTGTGTGTGTGTGTCTGTGTGTCTGTGTGTGTGTGTGCGTAACAAAGCAAGGACTAGCTTTAAGACATGTCCATTGAGACCAAATATTTTATTCTTGAGAATAAGTCGTCTGCATGGAATGAGTTACCGATCAGTCTAAGAGATGTTCCAACCTACAAGCTTTCAAAGAAACTCAAAACACATTTGTTTCTGCAGGCATTTTCGTAAGTATGCCCTTCTTTTATGTGTGTGTGTGTGTGTGTGTGTGTGTGTGTGTGTGTGTGTGTGTGTGTGTGTGTGTGTGTGTGGTGTGTGTGTGTGTGTGTTGTGTACGCGCTCGCGCGCGTGTGTGTTATGCGACTGTGATTGAAAAATGATGTTGCTGGTATGTGAGTAAGATTATTTATGTACTAGCGCAATGAGTCGAACTGAAAATGGCGCTATACAAAAGCTATTTATTATTATTATTATTATTGTTATTATTATCGTTATTATTATTATTATTGTTATTATTATTATTGTTAATAAGAATGATAATAATAATATTATTATTATTATTATTATTATTATCATTATTTTCTGAAGTTTTCTTGTATGTGTTAATTGTCCGTTTGTACCAGTATAAATGTCGCCGGGAGAAGGAGCTGACTCTCATCAACAGCTAGCTGAAGGCCTAACTGATGTGAAGAATGCCCTGTGACGTCAAAGTCTCTTTCACGCTATCGATCCACATCTTCCTTTGTCTTCCTCTCGCTTTACATCTATTATCTTTCTGTTTAATTGCTCGTTGAACCAGCGGGTGGGACAATATTCTGGTACAGATGACCATCAAACTACTGTATTCTCTGCAAGCTGCTGTACTCTCTGCTGATGAATATGACGGTGGGCTCGTGTTGTTCCTACCGTTTCTCTGATCTTGGTATTTTTGATCCTGTCGTGTTCTGCGCTGTTTGGTAGGTCTAGCTTGCTGTTGGTGTGTCGTGTCGATAGAAACACCAGGGAATACAGTAGAATGGGGTGAGGGTGGGGGTGGGAGGCTGGGGGGGGGGGATATGGCCGGTTTATTGCATTGTGTTGTGCTGTTTGTTTTTAACTCAGTTCAACTATGCGTTGATGAGTTGAATTTAATGTATACACATGTATATACGTATGTACCGGTACATCTCTTTCTCTCTTTCTGTCTCTTTCTTTGTCTCTGTCTCTCTGTCTTTGTCTCTCCCTCCCTCTCTCCCTCTCTCTTATCTATCTATCTATCTATCTATCTATCTATCTATCTATCTATCTATCTATCTATCTATCTATCTATCTATCTATCTATCTATCTATTTATCTCTCCATATACATACATATATATATATATATATATATATATATATCTTTTGTGTGTATTTTGTGTGTGTGTATTTTGTATATGTGTATGTGTGTGTGTGTGTGGTGTGTGTGTGTGTGTGTGTGTGTGTGTGTGTGTGTGTGTGTGTGTGTTGTGTCATGCCATACTGTGCAATGCTGTGTTGTACCGTGAAAAATTGTGTTTTACTGTGTTATGGTGTATCGATCTCCCTCATCATTTTTGTTACAAGGGATCTTTTCTGGGCGAAAATAAAAGCTTATCTTTTCGGGAAAATGACATTGTAACATGTAATATCTCTCCACCATTTTAACGTACTTTTTATATTCATTTCTGAATGACGACTAAAACCATGCAAATATTGAACAATTATCCTAAGAAATCTATGATTTTGTCTTCATGTGCCAGATCTATTTGTTTCAAACATTTTTTCATTCATTTTCTTAACAATAAACACCGCGCATTTGCCAAAAAAAAAAAAAAAAGTGATAACACACAATAATCTATAATGTGATGATATATAGCAAAATGCAGATATTTATATACAGTCATGGTTTAAGCCCAAACATTGGTAAAAAGAAAAAGATATATACAGAAAAGTTAAAATGAAAATTGAATCCATTCATTTTCTAATGAGAAACACCGTTTTGCAGTCATGTCATTCTGACCATGAGAATGCTACAGTAAATATTATCATTCCCTTTAAAAAAACGCTGGCATATAGTTAGTTATGCCATTCTGTGTTCAACTGTGCAAACAAAGAAAGCGTGTCTCAGTATCATGTTGTTCGAGTTTGAATCTCATATTCAATTGTTTTCGAAAAACAGGTATATTTGGAAGACATTTCTCAATCGTGCATTTTAAAAAGAAACTAAATCAAATGGCAGACTTACATAATCGTCATTTTTTGAGATACTTGCTAAGGTGACTCTTTTTTCTGTCAGAATTTAGCTAGTGGCAGCAGAACAGAGCATTTGTTACCGTCGATTTCTTCATGTGCGCTCGTATGATATAATTATACTGTATACATAACCGCAGATTTCTTTTTTTTTTTTGTCTCTCTCGAAGAACTCAACTATGATATTCATCGATAAGCTAGTTCTTCTGCCGGTTTTGTTCTCGAGGTTGGCTATACGAGCGATTATTGATTTCTCTAATTCTGACAAGAGTGTAGCGTCGTAAGTTTTTAAAAAAAAATTTTTTTTTACAAGCCTGTGTTCCTGCTTCCTGACCTTTTCCCCACGCATGCGAATACTCATTCACACACGCGGATGCACGCACACACGCGCATGCATACACACCAACTCGCACACACACACACACACACATACACACACACACACACGCACACACACACACACACACACACACCACACACACACACACACACACACACACACACACACACACATACACACACAGATACTACGTAAAAATACATAAGTGAATATATGCACGCAGACACCCGTCTCTGGACACATAACACCTACACGCACACACACCCCTGTTTCCCCCCCCCCCAAAAAAAAAGAAAAAAGCAACAAAAAACAAAACAAAACAAAAAACTAAAAACAAAAGCAAACAAAAGCACAGCTCACACCATTCCATTGTTTCTGATCCTTCTGTTTCTAAAAGCTGCATGAGTAGGCGTGTCATTACATCAGTCAGTGGTATATAGGTGTGTACGTACATCCGTATGTGCGTGTGCGTATGTGTGCGCAAGCGCGTGTGTATGTATATGTGTGTGATATGTATGTGCGTGAGTGTGTGCGCGCGCACGTGTTTGTGTGTGTGCGTTTGTGTGTGTGTGTGTGTGTGCGCGTTTGTGTGTGTGTGTGTGTGTGTGTGTGTGTGTGTGTGTGTGTGTGTGTGTGTGTGTGTGTGTGGTGTGTACAATTGCGTGCGTGCACGTGTGTACATGTATGAATGTATTCCAATACAGAATCTGAGTTTTTGGTTTCACCAGGGTTTGAACAACTCATTTTTCGAACTTTTATTCAGCTTTTTGAATTTCTGTCTGACCGTGACAAAAATATTACTTATAACCTAACACAAAGCAGTTATCACCATCATCATGTTCCCCGCCGCATGGCGTTGGCGATCATGGTCCTCCATACCAATCTATCCCTTATCGCTGCGAGTACATCTCCCACCGTCTTTGTCCTCAGCCGCCCTGCAAGTCCGTCCAATATATTCTCCCTGGGTTTACCTGGTGTTCGTTTCCCTCCAGCTTTCCCGTTGTGACCAGGTGTTCTAATTCCCCTTTCCTCATATATCATCATCATCATCATCATCAGGTGCCCTGCCGCATGGCGTTGGCGACCATGGACTTCCAACCATCTCTATCTCTCGTTGCCCCCAGCATCTCCCCCACCCTCCTCATCCCCAGCCACTCTGCAAGTCCGTCCAGCATTCTCTCCCTGGGTCTACCTGGTGCTCTCTTTTTCTCCAGCTTTCCCGTTGTGACCAGGTACTCCAAATCCCCCTTCCTCATAAAATGGCCTATAAATGTTTCTTGTCTTTTCCTAATCTTCCTTATGAGTGATCTACTTGTGTCTGCCTCTATCAAGACTGTCTTCCTCATATAATGTCCTTTAAATGTTGCTTTTTCTAATCTTCTTTATTAATGATCTTCTTGTGTCTGCCTCCTTCAAGATTGTCTCGTTTGTTTTCTTTGCTTTCCATGGAACTCTCCACATTCTTCTTAGAAATCACATTTCTGTTGCCTCAATTTTGTTCTGATTTTGCGTTTTGACTGTCCACGCCTCACAACCGTACAACAGTATCGGTTTTACATAACATTTAAGAACTCTCTTCCTGATGTTGATTGATGGGCATATGTTGGTAAGAAGGCGTTTCATCTTCTTGAATGCTGTTTCAGTCTGGCCGATTCTGCTGGCTATTTCTGATGTGGATCTGCCGTCTGGTGAGATGACTGTTCCCAGATATTTAAACTTATCAACCTGTCTCAATACTGTGCCGTTTTGCTATTATTTTGCATGAGGTGGTATTCAGTAAAAAAACAAGAAATCACACACACACACATACACACACATACCACACACACACGCGCGCGCGCGCGCACATACACACACGATAACCCCCCCCCCCCACACACACACACACACACACACATACACACGCACAGACATATCAATATCACTTATAGCGAAATGACGTTAAATCAAAGAACGAACGAACGAACACACACACACACGCGCGCGCGTGCGCCACACACACCACACACACACAACACACACACACACACACACACACACACACACACACCATCATTGTAACTGTGTCTCCTGTCTTTGAACTTTTTAAAGAATAAAACAGCGTACGGGTGATTATATCGATCTTCGGGTATTAGTGTGTTGATGAGGTGTTGTGTGTGCTGATATGGGAGGAGGTTCTGGTTATGGTGTGTGGTGTGTGGTGTGGGTGTGGGAGGTTGTATTTGTGTGTGTGTGGAATTTGTCGAGGATTATGTTGTATCTGTGTGTGTGTGTGTGTGTGTGTGTGTGTGTGTGTTGTGTTGTGTGTGTGTGTGTGTGTTGTGTGTGTTTGTATTGATATGGAGTGATGTTGTATGTATGTGTGTGTGTGTGTGTGTGTGTGTTGTGTGTGTGTTTGTGTTGTGTGTGTGTTTTGTGTTTGTATGTATATTTGGGAGGATGTTGTTGTGTGTGTGTGGTGTGTTGTTGGAGTTAGTGTGGTGTAGTGTAGGGGTGTTTGTGTATTGTGTTGTATGTATTTTGTGGCGTGTGTGTGTGTGAAAGAAAATATTGAAGAAGATTAATGGCAGTAAGTGTGGGAGTGAGCGCGCGAGGTGTTGTGTGGTAAGCGAGTGTATGACGTGTGAAGTGTGAAAATGTCATAAAGATTCAAAATTAAAGAGAACAGAGAAAAGAGAGACAGAGGAGAGGAAGAGAAGAGAGAAGAGGAAGAGACAAAGGACATAAAGAGACAGACAGAAACAGAAGATCAACAAACAACAGACAAACAAAGACAGAGACACAGAGAGACAGAGGAAGACAGAACAACAGAGAGACAGAGGAAGTAAGCAAAGACAAAAATAAAAACAAAACTGAGAGAGACACACAAACACACACACACACACACACACACACACACACACACACACACACAACACACACACACACACACACACACAACACACACACACACACACACAACACAACACACACACACACAAAAAGCACACACACATACACAAACACACACACAACACACACAACACCAAACACACACACACAAACACATACACTAACACACACACACAACACACAAACACACACACAGACATACACACACACATACACACAAACACACACACCTCACACACAACACACAACACACACACACACACAAACACAGACACCAAGACACACACCACCACAAAACACACACACAAACACACACACCACAAACACACACACACAACAACACACACACAGACACACACACACAGACACACACACACACACACACGTACACACACACACACACACACACACACACACAAACACATAATATACCTTCCAGCCTCATAAAGGAAGCAAACAGGAGACCAAAAACAGGATGCCTATTTTAGGTCTTTTCTCTCCCTCCCTCCCTCCCTCCCTCTCTCCCGCTCTCTCTCCTCCCTCTCTCATCTCCCTCCCCTCTCTGTCTCCCCTTCCCTCTCCTGCTCCTATTTTCGTTTCTGACTCATCTCTTCGTCCAGCCTGTCTGCCCGCGTCACTGCTCCTTCTCCTGTGGTTTGACTGTCTGTCTGTCTGCCTGTCTGTTTCTCTGTCTGTCTACCTGTCTCTCTGTTATAAACAAAGAGAGGATTCAAGAACAACAGCTTGTCACATTGGGTCGTACCTTTATCTCCATATTTTGAAGTTCACCTCAGTTTATTTGTTTTCTTTTTCTTTCATTCTATTTTTTTCTTCTTTCTTTCTTTCTTTCTGTCTGTCTGTCTTTCTTTTTGTCTTTCTGTCTTTTTGTCTTTTCGTCTTTTCTGTCTTTCTGTCTTTCTTTCTTTCTTTCTTTCTTCTTTCTTTTCTTCTTTCTTTCTTTCTCTTCTTTCTTTCTTTCTTTCTTTCGTTCCTTCTGTCTTTTTGTCTTTCTTTCTTTCTTTCTTTCTCTCTTTCTTTCTTTCTATTGTTCTTTCTGCCTTTTTTTTTTTGTCCAGCCGATTTCGTGCTTACGACATCTTTAGGTCAAAATCTGTGTTTGTGTCATTGAATCACGAGCGGACGGTGGGTGGGTGTTTGGTGTGGGTGGAAGATGTAGGGTTGGGGGGCGGGGGGGGGGGCGGGTTTACTGCTGTCGCTGGAGAGACGTAGTGGCGGAATTCACACAGTCTACTAGCGGAGGAAATTGAAACAGGAGAACAAGAGGAAATGACTCCCACTCTGTCAGTCTGACTCCACAATTATCAACTAACTCTTTGACTCCCTCACTATGTCCATCATTTCCCCTCCCATCCCTCCTCCCTCTCACCCCCCCTACACAGACACCTGGCAGAGAGAGAGAGAGTGAGGTATTTGAAAGGGTTACGTGAGTACTGTCGTCAGTAACCTCCGCAGCAGGTGGTGACCAGCGGGTGTTTAGTCAGAACAGGCTTAAATTAAGTTGAACAACGCATGAATGATCCAGTAAGTGGTGCAGAGTCTCCACCAGTGGGTGATCCCCACAAACCTTTTCTAATTAAGTAGACACACTCTACCCAC
>JAPXFY010000017.1:32004736-32012236 GCA_030674185.1 Monoplex corrugatus
GATCTCCCTCATCATTTTTGTTACAAGGGATCTTTTCTGCGCGAAAATAAAAGCTTATCTTTTCGGGAAAATGACATTGTAACATGTAATATCTCTCCACCATTTTAACGTACTTTTTATATTCATTTCGTGAATGACGACTAAAACCATGCAAATATTGAACAATTATCCTAAGAAATCTATGATTTTGTCTTTATGTGCCAGATCTATTTCTTTCAAACATTTTTCATTCATTTTTTTTAACGATAAACACCGCGCATTTGCCAAAAAAAAAAAGTGATAACACACAATAATCTATAATGTGATGATATATAGCAAAATGCAGATATTTATATACAGTCATGGTTTAAGCCCAAACATTGGTAAAAAGAAAAAGATATATACAGAAAAGTTAAAATGAAAATTGAATCCATTCATTTTCTAATGAGAAACACCGTTTTGCAGTCATGTCATTCTGACCATGAGAATGCTACAGTAAATATTATCATTCCCTTTAAAAAAAAACGCTGGCATATAGTTAGTTATGCCATTCTGTGTTCAACTGTGCAAACAAAGAAAGCGTGTCTCAGTATCATGTTGTTCGAGTTTGAATCTCATATTCAATTGTTTTCGAAAATCAAGTATATTTGGAAGACATTTCTCAATCGTGCATTTTAAAAAGAAACTAAATCAAATGGCAGACTTACATAATCGTCATTTTTTGAGATACTTGCTAAGGTGACTCTTTTTTCTGTCAGAATTTAGCTAGTGGCAGCAGAACAGAGCATTTGTTATCGTCGATTTCTTCATGTGCGCTCGTATGATATATACCGTATACATAACCGCAGATTTCTTTTTTTTTTGTCTCTCTCGAGGAACTCAACTATGATATTCATCGATAAGCTAGTTCTTCTGTCGGTTTTGTTCTCGAGGTTGGCTATACGAGCGATTATTGATTTCTCTAATTCTGACAAGAGTGTAGCGTCGTAAGTTTGTTTGTTTGTTTTACAAGCCTGTGTTCCTGCTTCCCGACCTTTTCCCCACGCATGCGAATACTCATTCACACACGCGGATGCACGCACACACGCGCATGCATACACACCAACTCGCACACACACACACACACACACACACACACACACACACACACACACACACACACACACACACACACACACACACACACACACACACACACACATACACACAGATACTACGTAAAAATACATAAGTGAATATATGCACGCAGACACCCGTCTCTGGACACATAACACCTACACGCACACACACCCTGTTTCCCCCCCCCCCCCCCCAAAAAAAAAAAAGAAAAAAGCAACAAAAAACAAAACAAAACAAAAAACTAAAAACAAAAGCAAACAAAAGCACAGCACACACCATTCCATTGTTTCTGATCCTTCTGTTTCTAAAAGCTGCATGAGTAGGCGTGTAATTACATCAGTCAGTGGTATATAGGTGTGTACGTACATCCGTATGTGCGTGTGCGTATGTGTGCGCAAGCGCGTGTGTATGTATATGTGTGTATGTATGTACGTCTTATATGTGCGTGAGTGTGTGCGCGCGCACGTGTTTGTGTGTGTGCGTTTGTGTGTGTGTGTGTGCGCGTTTGTGTGTGTGTGTGTGTGTGTGCGCGTTGTGTGTGTGTGTGTGTGTGTGTGTACAATTGCGTGCGTGCACGTGTGTACATGTATGAATGTATTCCAATACAGAATCTGAGTTTTTGGTTTCACCAGGGTTTGAACAACTCATTTTTCGAACTTTTATTCAGCTTTTTGAATTTCTGTCTATGACCGTGACAAAAATATTACTTATAACCTAACACAAAACAGTTATCACCATCATCATGTTCCCCGCCGCATGGCGTTGGCGATCATGGCCCTCCATACCAATCTATCCTTTATCGCTGCGAGTACATCTCCCACCGTCTTTGTCCTCAGCCGCCCTGCAAGTCCGTCCAGTATATTCTCCCTGGGTTTACCTGGTGTTCTGTTTCCCTCCAGCTTTCCTGTTGTGACCAGGTGTTCTAATTCCCCTTTCCTCATATATCATCATCATCATCATCATCATCATCAGGTGCCCTGCCGCATGGCGTTGGCGACCATGGACTTCCAACCATCTCTATCTCTCGTTGCCCCCAGCATCTCCCGCACCCTCCTCATCCCCAGCCACTCTGCAAGTCCGTCCAGCATTCTCTCCCTGGGTCTACCTGGTGCTCTCTTTCTCTCCAGCTTTCCCGTTGTGACCAGGTGCTCCAAATCCCCCTTCCTCATAAAATGGCCTATAAATGTTTCTTGTCTTTTCCTAATCTTCCTTATGAGTGATCTACTTGTGTCTGCCTCTGTCAAGACTGTCTTCCTCATATAATGTCCTTTAAATGTTGCTTTTTTCTAATCTTCTTTATTAATGATCTTCTTGTGTCTGCCTCCTTCAAGACTGTCTCGTTTGTTTTCTTTGCTTTCCATGGAACTCTCCACATTCTTCTTAGAAATCACATTTCTGTTGCCTCAATTTTGTTCTGATTTTGCGTTTTGACTGTCCACGCCTCACAACCGTACAACAGTATCGGTTTTACATAACATTTAAGAACTCTCTTCCTGATGTTGATTGATGGGCATATGTTGGTAAGAAGGCGTTTCATCTTCTTGAATGCTGTTTCAGTTTGGCCGATTCTGCTGGCTATTTCTGATGTGGATCTGCCGTCTGGTGAGATGACTGTTCCCAGATATTTAAACTTATCAACCTGTCTCAATACTGTGCCGTTTTGCTATTATTTTGCATGAGGTGGTATTCAGTAAAAAAACAAGAAATCACACACACACACATACACACACATACACACACACACGCGCGCGCGCGCGCACATACACACACGATAACCCCCCCCCACACACACACACACACACACATACACACGCACAGACATATCAATATCACTTATAGCGAAATGACGTTAAATCAAAGAACGAACGAACGAACACACACACACACGCGCGCGCGTGCGCACACACACACACACACACACACACACACACACACACACACACACACACACACACACACACACACACACACCATCATTGTAACTGTGTCTCCTGTCTTTGAACTTTTTAAAGAATAAAACAGCGTACGGGTGATTATAATTGGGATTCTGTGGGGGGTGAATATACGGTATGTGTGTGGGTGTGTGGGGGTGTGATATGTGGAGTGGAGGATTTCTGGCTATCTGGTGTGTGGTGTGTGTGGTGTGTGGTGTGTGTGTGTGGTGTGTGTGTGTGTGTGTGTGGTGTTTTGCGTGTGTATGGTGTTTTGGCTATGTGTGTGTGTGTGTGTTTGTGTTGTGTTGTGTGTGTGTTTGTGTGTGTGTTGTGGGGTGTGTTGTGTGTGTGTGTGTGTGTGTGTTTGTGCGTGTGTATGTGTGTGTTTTTGTGTTGATGTTTTTGGTGGGATGTTGTGTGTTTGTGTTGTGGTGGTTTTGGGGGTTTTATGTTGTAGTATAGTTGGGAGGTGTATGTGTGTGTGTGTGTGTGCGTTGTGTGTGCGTGTGTGTGTGAGTGTATAATGATTCAATAAATTAAAGGTGAAGATTTGGAGAGGATGTGTGTGGTGAGAAGAGAAAACTGTGAAGAGAGGTTTCTGCGGCAGACAGATGTGGCGCAGTAGAGCGGGCGAGTACGAGGGTGTGGGAAGCGAGTGTGGGGCGTAGTGTGTGTGACAAATGTCATAAATGATTCAATAAATAAAGAAAAAAAGAGAGAGAGAGAGGGCAAGAAGCAACAGAGACAAGACAAACACAGACGACAACAACAGACAGACACACAGACACAACACAGACAAACAGAAACAAGACACAAACACACAGAACAGAGTAACACACAAACAACACAACAAAGAAACACACACAACAACAATAAACAAAACAAAACACAAATCACACACACACACACACACACACACACACAACACACAACACACACACAACACACACACAACACACACACACACACACACACACACACACACACACACACACACAAAATAAAGCACACACACATACACAAACACACACACAGACACACACATACACGCAAACACACACACAAAACACATACACTAACACACACACACACACACAAACACACACACAGAACATAACACACACACATACACACAAACACACACACCCACACACAAACACACACACACACACACACAAAACACAGACACAGACACACACACAAATACACACACAAACACACACAACAAACACACACACACAAACACACACACACAAACACACACACAGACACACACACACAGACACACACACACACACACGTAACACACACACCACACACACAAAACACATAATATACCTTCCAGCCTCATAAAGGAAGCAAACAGGAGACCAAAAACAGGATGCCTATTTTAGGTCTTTTCTCTCCCTCCCTCCCTCCCTCCCTCTCTCCCGCTCTCTCTCCTCCCTCTCTCATCTCCCTCCCCTCTCTGTCTCCCCTTCCCTCTCCTGCTCCTATTTTCGTTTCTGACTCATCTCTTCGTCCAGCCTGTCTGCCCGCGTCACTGCTCCTTCTCCTGTGGTTTGACTGTCTGTCTGTCTGCCTGTCTGTTTCTCTGTCTGTCTACCTGTCTCTCTGTTATAAACAAAGAGAGGATTCAAGAACAACAGCTTGTCACATTGGGTCGTACCTTTATCTCCATATTTTGAAGTTCACCTCAGTTTATTTGTTTTCTTTTTCTTTCATTCTATTTTTTTCTTCTTTCTTTCTTTTTTTCTGTCTGTCTGTCTTTCTTTTTGTCTTTCTGTCTTTTTGTCTTTTTGTCTTTTCTGTCTTTCTGTCTTTCTTTCTTTCTTTCTTTCTTCTTTCTTTTCTTCTTTCTTTCTTTCCTTCTTTCTTTCTTTCGTTCCTTCTGTCTTTTTGTCTTTTCTTTCTTTCTTTCTTTCTTTCTTTCTCTCTTTCTTTCTTTCTATTGTTCTTTCTGCCTTTTTTTTTTTTGTCCAGCCGATTTCGTGCTTACGACATCTTTAGGTCAAAATCTGTGTTTGTGTCATTGAATCACGAGCGGACGGTGGGTGGGTGTTTGGTGTGGGTGGAAGATGTAGGGTTGGGGGGGGGGGGGCGGGTTTACTGCTGTCGCTGGAGAGACGTAGTGGCGGAATTCACACAGTCTACTAGCAGGAGGAAATTGGAACAGGAGAACAAGAGGAAATGACTCCCACTCTGTCAGTCTGACTCCACAATTATTAACTAACTCTTTGACTCCCTCACTATGTCCATCATTTTCCCTCCCATCCCTCCTCCCTCTCAACCCCCCCTACACAGACACCTGGAAGAGAGAGAGAGTGAGGTATTTGAAAGGGTTACGTGAGTACTGTCGTCAGTAACCTCCGCAGCAGGTGGTGACCAGCGGGTGTTTAGTCAGAACAGGCTTAAATTAAGTTGAACAACGCATGAATGATCCAGTAAGTGGTGCAGAGTCTCCACCGGTGGGTGATCCCCACAAACCTTTTCTAATTAATAGACACACTCTACCCACCGCACAGAGTCAGCGTTAGGTGATTGAAGCTGCTACGCCGCCATCTTGTGAAGACCCGCTACAGCACTGATGCAAGCAGGCTGACTAAGTCCGTAACAGGGTCTGCTTCCCTGCTATCCTTGTAGAAAATGTAACACACTGCATAACACACCCCCAACACACACCCACACATCAGCAACAACACACACCCACACCACACACACACAACACACACCACACACACACACACACACACACACACACACACAACACAACACACAACACACAACACACACACACCACACACACACACACACACACACACAACACACACACACACCACCACACAACACACAACACCCGCACACAACTGTGTCTGTGTCTGTGTCTGTCTCTTCTGTCTGTCTCCTCTCTCCTCTCACACACACACACACATCACCAACACACACACATACACACACACACACACACACACCACACACACACACAACACACACACACAAACACACACACACACATACACACACACATACATACACACACACACACCATACAACCACCCACACACAACACACACACACACAACACACACACCAACACACATACACACACACCCGCACACACTGGTCTGAGCTGTTTGTGTCTTGTCTGTCTCTTTCTCCACACACACAATGCACACACACATACACACACCACCAACACAACCACATACACACACATACAAATAACACAATACTACACACACACACTACACGCACGCACACACAACACACACACACACAAGCACACACATCACAATCCGCATACACCACACACACACACAATATATATACACACACACACACACACACACACACACACACACACACAACAACCCATATATATATATATACACACACACGCCTGCGCACACATGGAGACAAAGACAGATAGAGAGGAAAAAAACCTCGTATACATCATTGTAACTCTGTGTGCGGTGTGTGTGTGTGTGTGTGTGTGTGTGTGTGTGTGTGTGTGTGTGTGTGTGTGTGTGTGTGTGTGTGTGTGTGTGTATGTGTGTGTGTGTGTATGTGTGTGTGTGTGTGTGTGTGTGTGTGTGGTGTGTATGTGTGTGTGTGTATGTGTGTGTGTATGTGTGTGTGTGTGCATGTGTGTGTGTGTGAGAGAGAGAGAGAGACAGACAGAGACAGAGACACAGAGAGAGACAGACAGAAACAGAGAGACAGAGAGAGAGTGAGACAGACAGAGAGACTGTGAGAGACAGAGAGAGGGAGAGAGGCGGACAGACATATAGACAGACAGACAGACAGACAGATACAATGCACGTACTACACCCTAAATACTCAAACATACCCCTCAACTTGGAGCATGGATGGTTCAAAAACGGGGATACACCTTTCCCCAAAGAAAGAAAGAAAGAAAGAAGAAAGAAAGAAAGAAAGAAAGAAAGAACAGAAACAAAATACAAAAAGCACGGCCATATACATGAAGACCGACATGGGAGTTGTAATCACAAACGATAACATATACAAGCCTATACATACATATGTATTATGTATATCTATCTCCGTCTCTATCTATCTATGTCTCTATCTATCTATCTGTGTCTCTATCTATCTGTGTCTCTATCTATCTGTGTCTCTATCTATCTTGTGTCTCTATCTATCTGTGTATCTATCTATCTATGTCTCTATCTATGTCTCTATTTATCTCTATCTCTATCTATCTGTGTCTCTATCTATCTGTCTCTATCTATCTATGTCTCTATCTATCTTGTCTCTCGTCTCCTATCTTTTATCTATTCATCTATCTATCTATGTCTCTATCTATCTGTGTCTCTATCTATCTATGTCTCTATCTATCTATGTCTCTATCTATCTGTGTCTCTATCTATCTGTGTCTCTATCTATCTATGTCTCTATCTATCTGTGTCTCTATCTATCTGTGTCTCTATCTATCTATGTCTCTATC
>JAPXFY010000017.1:32019736-32024736 GCA_030674185.1 Monoplex corrugatus
ATGTGGCGTGCTGTGGTGTGGTGTGGTGTGATATAGTGTGGTGTGGTGTGATGTAGTGCGATGTGGTGTGATGTGGTGTGGTGTAGTGTGATGTGGTGTAGTGTGATGTGGTGTAGTGTGATGTGGTGTAATGTGTTATGGAGCAGTTTTTTTAAAACGGAACGTGTCTTTGCTTGTAGAAATGCTGGGCTTGGATAGTTCCACAAAAAACAGAAAAAACACGAAAAAGAAAAAAGTCAGAATATGTATTTAATACACCACATCACATCACATCACATTACATCACATCACATCACACCACACCACACACACCACACACACCTCACTACACCACACCACACCACACCATACCACACAGACCACGCCACACAACACCACACACCACACCACATCACACCACCCCACACCACCCCACACCATTCCACACAACACCACACCATACCACACACACACCACACACACCACACCACATCATACCAAACCACACCACTACCACCATACCACACAACACAACACCACACCACACGACATCACACCACACGACATCACACACACACACACCACGAACACCACACCACATCACACCACACCACATCATACCACGCCACATCACACCACACCACACCAACCACCACTACCACCACACCACCACTACCACCACACCACAATCACACAACAAACTACCGCATACACTATATACTATACGCTGACTTACGTTCATAGCGCTAGCGCAGTTCCTTAAGAGCTTCCACCCACAGTGAAAAGCGGTCAATAAACTGTGGCGTGTTAACAAAGCATGATGTCCCTGATTGTCTCTGACGATGTGATGCGTTGTGTGATGTGGCGCCATTTGTCAGAGAATGTGTCTGCATCATTGTACGTGATCATGGAGTGGTCTTGCTCATCCGGACAGACCGACGTTAAGCGCTAGACAAGGTCTGTCAACCCGTGAAACATGTGGTAGGGTGTAGTTTGCTGTGTGGCGTGGTTTGGTCTCGTGGGAGTGGTTTGGTGCGTGTGGTGGGTTGGGGGTGGTTTGGTGCGGTGTGGCGTGGTGTTGTGTGATATTGTATGGTGCGGTCTAATGTGGTGTGGTGTAGTGTGGTGTGGCGTGGTGTGGTTTGGTGTGTGGTGTGGTGTGGTGTGGTGTGGGGTGGTGTAGTGTAATGTAGTGTGGTGGGGTGAGGGTATGGTTTGGTGTCTGTGGTGTGGTGTGGTGTAGTGTAGTGTAGTGTAGTGTGATGTGGTGTGGTATGGTGTGGTGTAGTGTGGTATGGTGTGGTGTAGTGTGGTGTAGTGTAGTAGGGTATGGTGTAGTGTGGTGTGGTGTGGCATAGTGTGGTGTTTTGTGGTGTGGTGTGGTATGGTGTGGCGCGGTGTGGTATGGTGTAGTATGGGGTGTGGTCTGGTGTTGTGTGGTGTAGTGTAGTGTGGTATGGTGTAGTGTGGTGTGATGTGATGTGGTGTAGTATGGTGTGGTGTTGTGTTGTGTGTGTAGTGTAGTGTGGTATGGTGTGGTGTGATGTAATGTGATGTGGTGTGGTATGGTGTTAGTATTGGTGTGGTGTGGTGTGGTGGGTGTGTTGTGTGGTGTAGTGTAGTGTGGTATGTGTGTGGTGTGGTGTGGTGTGATAGGGTGTGGCGTGGTGTGGTGTGGTGTGGTTTGGCGGGGTATGGTGTAGTGTGGTGTGGTGTGGTGTGGTGTGATAGGGTGTGGCGTGGTGTGGTGTGGTGTGATGTAGTGTGGTGTGGTTTGGCGGGGTATGGTGTAGTGTGGTGTGATGTGGTGTAGTGTGGTGTGGTGTGGCGTGGTGCGATAGGGTGTAGTGTGGTGTGGTGTGGTGTGATGTGGTGTGGCGTGGTGTGGTGTGGTGTGATGTGGTGTGGTGTGGTGTGGTGTGGTTTGGCGGGTTATGGTGTAGTGTGGTGTGATGTGGTGGAAAGGAGTTTGTTAAAAAGGAACGTGTCTGTGTTTGTTGATTTGTCAGGCCTGGGCAGTTCCACAAAAGCTTAAACTGTATGTGGGAATATTTGGTGTAGTGTGGTGTAGCGCGGTGTAGTGTGGTGTGTGTGTGGTGTGGTGTGGTGTGGTGTATGTGTGGTGTGGTGTGTGTGTGGTGTGGTGTAGTGCGGTGTAGTGCGGTGTAGTGTGTTGTGGTGTGTGTGTGGGTGTGTGGTGTGGTGTAGTGTGGTGTGTGTGTGGTGTGTGGTGTGGTGTAGTGCGGTGTAGTGCGGTGTAGTGTGGTGTGGTGGGTGTGTGGTGTGTGTGTGGTGTGGTGTGGTGTGGTGTGGTGGGTGTGTGGTGTGGTGTGATGTAGTGTGGTGTAGTGCGGTGTAGTGTGGTGTGGTGGGTGTGTGGTGTGGTGTGGTGGGTATTGTGTGGTGTGGTGTGGTGTGGTGGTGTAGTGTGGTGTGGTGTGGTGGGTGTGTGGTGTGGTGTGGTGTAGTGTGGTGTGGCGTGATCTGCAGCTTCTGTCCAAAAAATAAAAATCATGTTTTTCGATTTTGTAGACATAACGATCAGGCATATCCATAGTAGCTCCTATAAAACCTAGTGATGAAGGTAGATCATGTGGTGTGCTGTGTTATGTCAGACACTGGTAAGTTGGGCACATCTGTTGACCCGGGAGATCTCCTCCCGTTATTTACCCACCAGGCAGAGGTGTCTAGGCGGATCGAACTCAGTACTTTCTGATTGGAAATCCGACGTTCACCCACGTTGACTACCTCGCCTGTCGCTTTATGTGGTTGCGTTCGCTCAATTACATGCGCGCTCTGCACCCAAATATGACAGTCAACATCAAAGTGGTGTGGCGTGTAGCGGTGTAGAGTTTGTCTGCCAGGAATGGTGCCTTGTCTGAGATCTGTAGTCATCGTGCTTCGGCTGTTCCATAAAAGCTCCAAACCAAATCTGACAATCAATAACAAACGGGCAGAGTGTGATTTGGGTATCATGTGGAGACACTCGTTAAAACTGTCTGGGATTTATCGCGGGCAGGCAACTCCATCTGTGCTCCACCCACATTTTTGTGATCCATGACAGTGTGGTGCAGTGACGGATTGTGGATAAGCTAGTTAGAAAGGACCAGTGGCTGTTGATTGTATGGACCCTTCCTTGACACCGGTCAGACATTCATGGACTTGAAGGCTTAGTGAATATGTTCAACTTGGCGAAATGGTCAGCGCAACGGAAAATTAAGTGGAAGATTAAGAGTTCGAACCCTATCGCTTCATGAAAAAAAGTGTGGGATTTTTCGGCCCCAACCAGGTCGTGCAAGAGTTTAAGATGCTATAGACTCTTTGTGAAGACTGGAACCACACAGTAAAACGTCTCCACTTAACCAATACCTCATTAATTGAGGGTGTTGCTTAGAATTTTTGACCAGCACCGCCGGCGTCTGTAACTCTCAGTTCTGGTTGACCCCAAAATATATCATGATTGCAAGCGGAGACAAACAGCCCCGTCGAGCAGTCTCAATCCTAGATGAATGTGCTTAATTAAGGATAAGCAAAATTTTATTTGAATTGAATCGAATAGATGGAACCCCGATAACATCATCACCATCATCATCCCCGTTTTCATCATTATAGCATGGTGAAGAACTGCCCCAGGATAGGTGTCCCTCCCTACCCTGTTCTCATATTGACCTCAAATTTCCGTGGGCATGAAGGTGTATTGGAGGGTCAGAATGACCGTCATGAGGTGAGGGTAATGATACAGGAGCAGCGCAGAAGGTAAGAGGAAGCACACATACACACACACACACACAGAAATCATCATCATCATCAGGTGCCCTGCCGCATGGCGTTGGCGACCATGGACTTCCAACCATCTCTATCTCTCGTTGCCCCCAGCATCTCCCCCACCCTCCTCGATCCCCAGCCACTCTGCAAGTCCGTCCAGCATTCTCTCCCTGGGTCTACCTGGTGCTCTCTTTCCCTCCAGCTTTCCCGTTGTGACCAGGTACTCCAAATCCCCCTTCCTCATAAAATGGCCTATAAATGTTGCTTGTCTTTTCCTAATCTTCCTTATGAGTGATCTACTTGTGTCTGCCTCCATCAAGACTATCTCGTTTGTTTTCTTTGTTGTCCATGGAACTCTCAACATTCTTCTTAGAAACCACATCTCGGCTGCCTCGATCCTGCTCTGGCTTTGCTTGCTGACTGTCCACACCTCGCATCCGCACAACAGTATTGGTTCTATATAACATTCAAGGACTCTCTTTCTGATGTTAATTGATAGGCATTTGTTGGTAAGAATGCTTGTCATCTTCTTGAATGCTGTTTTGGCTTGCCGATTCTGCCAGCTATTTCCGATGTGCATCTGCCGTCTGATGAAATGACCGTTCCCAGGTATTTGAACTTATTAACCTGTGTCAAGGTTGTGCCATTTGCTGTTATTTTGCATGAGGGGATTTCATGTTTTTTACTGATCACCATGACTTCAGTCTTCCTGCTGTTTAGTTCCAACCCTTACTTTTGCTTTCTATTTCTAGTATATTCACAAGGTTTACACACAGAAATACCAAAATAAAAACAAAATCATAAATGGCCATCCAACCAAAACTGCCGCAAGACGTAGTGTATACTTAGGCAATAGAGCAGAGGGAGAAAATTTTAAAATCAGTTCTGTTCTCCTCCAGCTATGTGTTAGGTGGGCAGCATTGTGTTTTGTTGTTTGTAGTGTAATATACATAGAATTGTTTGACCACATTGAATTATTAGTCTGCAGTTTTTCACAGTTTGTTTATTTGTTTGTGTGTGTTGTGTAGGTGTGTGAGATATATAGATACAGAGGGGGCCAGAAACAATGACAACATAGAGAAAAAGAGAGAAAGGGAAAGAGAGAGAGAGAGAGAGAGAGAGAGAGAGAGAGAATGACAGAGACAGAGAGAGAGAGAGAGAGAGAGAGAGAGAGACACACACACACACACACAGAATGACAGCACAGAGAGAGAGAGAGAGAGAGAGAGAGAGAGAGAGAGAATGACAGAGAGACA
>JAPXFY010000017.1:32034736-32047236 GCA_030674185.1 Monoplex corrugatus
GACTCTGGGGGCCAGTGGTCCTTTTTGTCATGGATATTCATCGGTATAGAGCAGGGTGGTATTCATTCTGCAGACGGAAGATCATAATATGCTTGCAAGTGTGTGTGTGTGTGTGTGTGTGTGTGTGTGGTGTGTGTGGTGCGTGTGTGTGTGTGTGTGTGTGGGTGTGGTGTGAGGTAGATAGATAAACAGATAGAGAGAGAGAAAGAAGAGGAGAGGAGAGGAGAGAGAGAGAGAGGGAGGGAGAGAGAGAGAGAATGTTCTTGTGTGTGTGTGTGTGTGTGTTGTGTGTGTGTGTGTGTGTGTGTGTGTGTTTGACTGAGTGCGTGGTGTAGTATGTGTGTATCGTGTGTGTGTCTCTCTTGTACACGTGTGCTGTGTGTATGTGTGTGTGTGTGTGTGTTCGCGAGTGTGTGCGTGCATCCATACATGCGTAGTGTGTATTTGTGTGTGTGTGTTGTGTGTGTACATGTGTGCAGTATGTATGCGTGTATATGTGTGTAGTAGTGATGTGTGTGTGTGTGTGCATGTGTGTGTGTCGTGTATTGTGTATGTGTGCATGTGTGTGTGTGTGAGAGAGAGATAAAGAGACAGAGATAGAGAAAGAAAGAAAGAGAGACAGACAGACAGACAGACAGGTTAGACAGAGTGAGAGAGACAGAGAGAGAGAAAGAGAGAAAGAGAGGGGAGAGACAAAGAGAAAGAGAGACACAGAGAGAGAGAAAGAGAGACACAGAGACAGACAGACAGACAGACAGACCGACAGACAGAGACAGAGACAGAGACAGAGACAGAGAGAGCAGAGATAGAGCCGCCCAAGGAAGCGTAAGATGAGATTTTTTTCTAGTGTTTCGGGCGGAATGTCAGGTTCGTTTGATCATAGTACTCGCCTTCTTTGAAGGCAATGAACCGTTCTGCTGTCGTAGTCTGTTTCCTGCCACTACAAGACAGTCTGTCCTCGTGAACAATTCTGCCTTGAAGAAACAGAGCGTCTATCTTTATGCCAGATTCTGCCTTTATACGAAAGTCTGCCTTTATGGAAGAGTCTGTCTTTGTGCAGCAGTCAGCCTATATGCGAAAATCTGCCTTTTTTGAGTCTGCCTTTATGCGAGAGTCTGCCTTTATCGAGAATTTGCCTTTTATGCGAGAGTTTGCTTTTATGAGAGAATCTGCCTTTATGAGAGAGTCTGCCTTTATGCGAGATTCTGCCTTTATGCGAGAGTCTGCTTTTATGAAAGAACTGCCTTTATGAGAGTCTGCGTTCATGAAAGTCCCCCTTAAAGAGAGTCCGTCTTTATGCGCCTTTATACGAAAATATGCGTTTATGACTCTGCCTTTTAAAGAGGGTTTGCCTTTGTCAAAAGATTCTGTCTTTTGTAAGAGAATTTGCCTTTATGCGAGAGTCTGCCTTTATGAGAGATTTTGCCTTTAATGAGAAAGTCTGCCTTAGTGAGAGTCTGCCTTTATGCAGAAGTATGTTTTCGTAAGAGTCTGTCTTGAAGAAATTGTCTGCCTTTGTGAAAGAGTCTGCTTTACAAGGAGTCTGCCTTTATGAGAGACTGCGTTAAGGGAGTCTGCCTTTATGAGAGAGTCTGCCTTTATAAGCGAGTCTGCCTTTACGAGAGAGAGTCTGTCTTTGTGCGGCAGTCAGCCTATATGCGAAACACTGCCTTTTTGAGAGTCTACATTTTTGAGAGAGTCTGCGTTCGAGAGAGGCCATCTTATGCCTTTATAGAGAATCCGCCTATGCGCTTTATGCGAATATGCCCTTTGTGACTCTGCCTTTTAAAGAGAGTCTGCCTTTTGAAGATCTGTCTTTATGAGAGTCTTGCCTTATGAGAAAAGTCTGCCTTTATGCAGAGTCTGCCTTATGAAGTTGTCTTGAAGAAATTGACTGCTTTTTGAGAGAATCTGTATTCATGGGGAGAGTATGGTTAGAGAGTCCATCTAAGAGAGAGTTGCCTTTATGAGACGTTGCCTTTGTGTAGATTCTGCCTGAATGGGATAGTCTGCTTTATGAGAGAGTTTGCCTTAGTGAGTAGAGTCGCTTTGTGTGGGATCTGCTCTTTACGAGGTGTGACTGTTTTGGAGGTCTGTTTTCATGCGAGTCTTCCTAAAGACGTCTGCCTTTATGCCAGACTGCCTTGATGTAAAGTTACACCTTATGAGAAGTCGCTGCCTAATAATGAGGGTCTGCGTTTATGAGAGAGAGTCTGCCTTTTTTGAGAGAGTCTGTTTTCGTGAGAGTCTGTTCTTGAAAGAAATCGTCTGCATTTATGAAAGAGTCTGCCTTTACAAGGGAGTCTGTCTTTATGCGAGAGTCTGCCTTTGTGATTAATGAGATAATCTGCCTTTACGAGAGAGACCGCTTTTTAGGGAGAGTCTGTTTTCGTGAGCGTCCATCTTAGTTCGGAGTTCGGAGTTTGTTCAAGTAGAGATCATCGCACTCAGACAATTCCATTTGTGCTCCACCCAAATCTGCCAACAATTATCTGGCAGACCCCCGTAAGCCTGCACAAAACCCATTCGCTGGCAAGGTCTTGAAATCGGGGAGAGAGGGGGGGAGGGAGTTAAAATGTGCATCGACCAAGAAGCAAACCCTATCTTAAAGAGAGTCTACCTTTATGAGACAGTCTGCCTTTATGAAAGATTCTGCTTTAATGCGATAGTCTGCCTTTATGAAAGATTCTGCCTTAATGCGATAGTCTGCCTTTATGAGACAGTCTGCCTTTATGAGATTTTGCCTTAGTGAGAGAGTCTGCCTTTATGAAAGATTCTGCTTTAATGCGATAGTCTGCCTTTATGAAAGATTCTGCTTTAATGCGATAGTCTGCCTTTATGAAAGATTCTGCCTTAATGCAATAGTCTGCCTTTATGAGACAGTCTGCCTTTATGAGATTTTGCCTTAGTGAGAGAGTCTGCCTTTATGAAGATTCTGCTTTAATGGATAGTTCTGCCTTTATGAAGTCTGCCTTATGAGAGATTCTGCCTTAATGCGATATCTGCCTTATGAGAGATTCTGCCTTAATGCATAGTCTGCCTTTATGAGAGTCTGCCTTTAAGAGATGGTCTTCCTTAATCAGAGAGTCCGCCTTTATGAAAGAGTCTGCCTTTATGAAAGATTCTGCCTTAATGTGATAGTCTGCCTTTATGAGAGATTCTGCCTTAATGTGATAGTCTGCCTTTATGAGAGTCTGCCTTTAAGAGATGGTCTTCCTTAATGAGTGAGTCCGCTTTTATGAGTGGGTCTGCCTTTATGAAAGAGTCCGCCTTTATGAGAGAGTCTGCCTTAATGAGAGTCTGCCTTCATGAGAGAGCCTGCCTTTATGAGAGAGTCTGCCGTTATGGGAGAGTCTAGTTTCGTGCGAGTCCGTCTTGAAGAGAGTTTGCATTTATGTGATAGTCTGTCTTTATGCAAGAATCTTCCTTTATGAGAGAGTGTACCTTTGTGAGAGAGTATGCCTTGATGAGAGAGTCTGTCTTTATGAGAGAGAGTCTGCTTTATGACGGTCTGCTTTTCTAAGAGAGTCTTGCCTTTGTGAGAGAATCTGCCGTCATGAAATTTTCCCGTCACAGTGATGAGAGCAGTGTAACATGTTTTGATAATGTAAAACGTTCTGTTGATGAACATAATATATAAAGCAAGCAAATACGTTTTGGCATTCTGTTTCCGCCCAAGCAAAGCGTACACTACTCCTAAGTAGAGAGAGATAATTGAATTGAATTGAAATTGAAATAGAGAGAGATAAAAGGGGAAGAGAAAGGGAGTAAAGGAGAGAGAGGGAGAGAGAGGAGGAGGGGGAGATACAGGAAGGGGGAAAGAGGGAGGAGAGAGAGAGGTGGAAGGAGAGGCAGATAGAGAGGAACACACACAAAACACACACACATACACACACACACACACACACACACACACACACACACACACACACACACACACGCACACACACACACACACACACACAGACAGACAGACAGAGAGACAGGGAGAGAGAGGAGACAGAGACAGAGAGACAGAGACAGAGAGAGAGACAGAGAGAGACAGAGTGAGAGACTCAGAGAGAGAAAGAGAGAGAGAAAAAGAGACAGACAGAGAGAAGGGGAGAGAGAGAGAGAGAGAGAGAGAGAGAGAGAGGAGAGAGAGAGAGGAGAGAGAGAAAGAGATAGAGGGGGAGAGAGAGAGAGAGAGAGAGAGAGAGAGAGAGAGAGAGAAAAGAGAAAGAGAAAGAGAGAGAGAGAGAGAGAGAGAGACGGGGGGAAAGACAGAGTGAGAGAAAGAGTAGAGAGACAGAGAGACAGAAAAACAGAAACAGAACTCCCATTTGTCCCCACAAAACCGTTCTTCTAAACACATACGTTAAAATAGCCTCCGTTTTTTCAAGGACTATCGATCTCCTGTGCCCCGATTCCAACACTGCACGTACGAGGGATGCTTGTGCCTACAACAGGGATGTGCTGTGAGTAAATATAGACCAAATCGATATTGCAACAGTTCCTCGTGAATTATGCAGCCTTTTTTAAATTTTTATTTACTTCGTATCTTACTTGGTCTTTGTTTTTTTTCCCCCTTCATTCCTTCTGCCTGTCTTTCTTTTTTCCTTTCTTGTCTTTTCTTCTTTGTGCTTTGTGTTTTCTTTCATTCCTTCTGTCTGTTTCTGCTTTTCCTTTCTGGCCTTTTCTTTCTGTTCCATGCACCTTTTTATTTGATCTGATGCGTGTTGTTTTATCTTCGTTGTGAGGGCTTTATATGGATGCGTAGTCAGCATATTCCGTCATCGTGGGTTGGCACTCCCAGGGACAGGCACTACCTTCTGTCTAATCAGCAGCCAGTGGTCCTGATGAGGACTTGCAAAAAAGCCACAACCGGCACAACACCCTCATAAATCGTTGTACAAATTGATATCGTTACCAACCTGCCCGCGGGCCAAGAGAGAGAAACCAAGAAGTGGATTTCATATTGCAGCGATGCTGACTCTGTGAGTCTGTCGAGTGGAGGAGAAGAACAGGAGACTTGGCCGACAACCATTCATCTCATCACCAAGCTCCATGGCAGTCAACAGTAATGTAGTAATAAAAAGAAAAAAGCCCGCACACATTCTTTGGCAGAAATGGCCTAGCAAACGAAAGAAGATGAGGAAAAGAAGAAGAAGAAGAAGAAAAAGAAGGAGGGAGAAGGAGGAGGAGAACATGAAAAAGAAGAAGAAGAGCAGGAGGATGAAAGAGAGGACGCGGACGAGAAAAGGAAAAGAAGAATGAGGAAGAGGAGGACGAAAAAGAAGAAGAAAAATGAGAAAAAGAACACGGTAAACAAAAGAAGAAGGAGAGGAAGAAGAAGAGGAAGAAGAAGAGGAAGAAGAAGAAGTAGAAGAAGGATGCCGAGGAGGGCGAGGAGGAGGAGGAGGAGAGGAGGAGGAAGAAGAAGAAGACCATGATGAAGAAGAAGGTGGGCTGCCATGCTGGATATTCAGGCACTAACAGATCTCCACATATGTTGACCTTAAAGATCAGAAAAAAACTCCTCTCTCAGTAGGCATGAAGTACCACCCTAACAGAATCAAATTCGAATTTTCCAGCTGGTAATCACTCGTCATAAACACTCGACTACCCGCACATATCCAATTATTTTTGTAGTCTTTTGCTAACATCCTTGTTCTTACGGGACGTCGGTGGTGGTTGGTGAGACAGATGTTGTTATTATGTGTTGTTGCTGTCGTTGTTTTTGTGTGGAGCGTGTGTACGGTCACGCCCACTAGTTCTAATGGGATGGACGTTTTTCATCCGTTCTTATGATTTTGATCAGGGATGGGGAATGGATGTGGGAGTTGTGTTGGTGGAAAACACAAATCGTGTTGATGGGCAAATTGAGGTTATGTGTTGTGTCTTCTTGTTCCAGGTTGGGTTTCTGTGGTACTGTTGTATAAGATGTTCGCACTGGGTTGCTGGTGTGTTTTCTGTGGGTTTATGTGTGTGTGGTGGTGGTGGTGGTGGTGGTCTTTGATTTAATGTCTATTCACTAAAGTGATTTTAGACCAAAAAAAAAAAAGGGGTGGGTGGGTGATAGAGGAGGAATGAAGAGGATAGAGGATATTTGAAAATTGTCAATTTTGGTTTTGAGAAAAGATGATCCAGAAAACTGTTTCGAGGAGGGGAAGGTAAAACTAACAAATAACGTTACCATAATTAACGATTTAAACAAACTAAGTAGGCTAACAAACAAAATGATAAATTTCTAGAAGAAATGAATAAAAACTAAAACCAAGAATTGACTAACCATAACAGTGAACAAGTGAAATAACATTTTAAAGGACTTTTTGACAGGCTAACAAAAAATTCATATTGTAATGATGATGAGGCAAATATGTCAGAAACTGTACTCATAGTGTAGGAATGTCGTTTTACCTAACGCAAGAAAGAATATGACTATGTGTTATCTTCTTTCTACACAGACACACTATGTTTTTGGTGTATTTTGTTTTGAATGCATCAAGTTTCCATCTGTACATTGTGTGTGTGTGTGTGTGTGTGTGTGTGTGTGTGTGTGTGTGTGTGTGTGTGTGTGTGTGTGTGTGTGTGTGTGGGTGTTTTTGTGTGTGGTGTGTGGATGTTGTGTGTGTGTGTGTGTGTGTGTTGTGTGTGTGTATGTGTGTGTATGTGTGTGTGTGTGTGTTTGTGTGTATGTGTGTGTGTGTGTGTGTGTGTGTGTGTGTGTTGTGTGTGTGTGTGTGGTGTGTTGTGTTGTGTGTGGCGTGTGTGTTCGTTTGTTTCAATCAAAGTGACAGCAAACATTCAAGCAAAGAGGAAACCAGAAATCAAGACGGGTATCTGATAGAACATAACAATTAGACAAGCGCAAATTTTCGGCCAACTGACCTTTATTAAGCGTACACAAAAGGCAAGAAGGAATAAATGGACAGAGCAGACTGTTTTTGTTTTCTTTTTTCTTTTTGACAAAGACTATAGGCCGAATATTTGTGCCATCCTGTCTAGTTTTTTTGTTGCATCAAACAAAGTTCTAGTTCTGTTTTTTTTTTGTGGTACAAGACAAATCTTGAGAGAGCTTGACAACGGAAGGTTCTCAGAGGGGAAAAAACCCAACCCTTAGCTTTTGACACTTTAAGAAGCAGATCAGAAAATACAAGTAACTTTTGGGGGACTTTTTACGAGGCAAGGCAAGAGAAATTAGAGTACCTAGTCACGACAGGAAAGCTGGAAGGAAAAAGAGCACCAGGCAGACCGAGGGAGAAAATATTGACTGAACTTGCCGAGCGGATGATTACAAGAGGGTGGGAGATACGCTTGCAGTGGCAAGGGATGTATTCGTATATAAGGTCATGATGGCCAAGGCCACGCAGAAAGGCACATGATGATGTAGGGGGCAATGCCGCAACCAGGTTATGACTCCTTGATGCCTTTCCGCCGCCGCCACCATTTTTATGTATTTTTGTTATTTATATTTATTTTGCACATTTTTTATTCTATTTTTTTTTGTATTACTGGTTCCAATTTCATTAATAAGGAAGATTAGGAGAAAACAGGCAACATTTATAGGCCATTTCATGAGGAAAGGGAATTGGAGCACCTGGTCACAACCGGAAAGCTGGAGGGAAAGATAGCACCAGGTAGACCCAGGGAGAAAATATTGGACGGATTTGCAGAGTGGCTGAAGACAGACAGAGAGGGTGGAACCTGTGCTTGCGTCAACAAGGGATAGAAACAGATGGAAGGCCATGATCGCCAACGCCATGTTGCAAGGCACTTGATGATGATGATGATTTTGCTTGAATACTGGTAGTCACTTGAATTAAGATTTCTTACCACTTTGATGACTAGGTCCTGTATGTATTGCGTTGTGGTGCTATTATGTGTTTTTTTTTTCCCGTTACGTCGTTTTCGTATGATGTCACGTTTTCTGTCCAATTTTATTTAGAGTACTGTGTTTTTCTATTACGTTTTGTGCATCCGTGTTTTCTTGACTTTTGTATGAGCTTGACAAAGGCCGGTTGGCGGAAATTACGCCTGTTTTGTCTCGTCTTGGTATATCAGAGACAGTATTTTGATTCTAGTTTTTGTGTATTTCTGGTTTGTTTGTTTGTTTTTGTTAACCGTGCACATGATGGATTTACACATTCACCGCAATATAGGTCAGGTCGTTATGATGAAAGACACAAATACAGATAACAACACACACAACACAACAATGACAACAATAACAACAACAACAACAAACAACACAAACCAACGTGATGTACAACAACAACAACGCCGACAAAGATGACGACGACAACAACAAACAAAACAAAAACAAAAACAAAAACAACGCTAACAACACGACATCGAGAACATCATCATCATCATCATCATTATCATCACCATCAACAACGTCGATGACGACGACGACGACAACAACAACAACAACAACAGCAACAACATGGACAAATCCAATGACAATAACGAAAACAAGATTAAGAACAACAACAACATGAACAACAACAACAACAACAACGACAACAACAACAACAACAACAACAAAGCATACCTACGTAGGACCTCAAGACTTTGCCAGCGCATAGAGCTAGAGCTTAACTGTAGGCTTATGGCTTATAAACCAGGATCATTTTGGATCTTCTCCGTCAACAGAGCATCAGCGACATCAGTGCATATATATGGAATTTATTCCTAGCGCGGAAACGCTGTCTTGAGATACTGAAATTGAATCTGTCGCCGTTTTTGCCGGTGCCTTTGTCGCTGAGATTGAATTTGTAATGGACATGAACGATGGTGATGGTGGTGGCAGTGGTGATGGTGGTTGTGATGGCTTGTCGTGTTGGCTGTTGATAATTTGTTTCTGTGTTATTTTTTTCTATATCATATGTTGGGTGCGTGTGCACACGCACGTTCGCGTGGATGGGCGCACGCACACATACACAGACATTTTACATTCACTCTCTCTCACACACACGTTTTATATTCACTCACTCAACACACCACACACACACACACACACCACACACACACACACACACACACACCACACGACACGCACACACACACACACACACACACACACACACGCACGCACGCATGCATGCACACACACACACTCACACAATCATATTCACTCACACACAGACATACACTTACTTCTCTCTCCTCTCTCACTCACACACACTCACACACACACACACACACACACACACAACACACAACACACCACACACACACACAACACACCAAACACACAACACACACACACACACAGACACACTACTCAGACACACACACACACATACACACACAGACACACTATTCACGATACACACACACACAACACACCACACGCACACACACACACACGTGCGCACGCACACACACACACACACATACCCCCGTACACACACACACACAAACGCACGAAGCAGCATTGCCTTTGAAAACAGAATGAAAAGCAAACCTATATGCTTTGACCATTTGGATCGTCTTTACCACAGACTGAACTCTTTTAAGGTCCTTTCAGACTCACAGACAAACGCACGTATCAAGACACAAATACAGTAAAATCGCCCAGCAAGAGTTTGCAGCTTGGAGTTTTTCAAAGAATATTCATCGTACTCGGACAATGTCAGCAAGCAAAGCCAGAACAAGATCGAGGCAGCCGAGATGTGGTTTCTCAGAAGAATGTTGAGAGTTCCATGGACAGCAAAGAAATCAAACGAGACAGTCTTGATGGAGGCAGACACAAGTAGATCACTCATAAGGAGGATTAGGAAAAGACAAGCAACAATTTATAGGCCATTTTATGAGGAAGGGGGTTTTGGAGCACCTAATCTTAACGGGAAGCTGGAGGGAAAGAAAGCACCAGGTAGACCCAGGGAGAGAATGCTGGACGGACTTGCAGAGTGGCTGGGGATGAGGAGGGTGGGGGAGATGCTGGGGGCAACGAGAGATAGAGATGGTTGGAAGTCCATGGTCGCCAACGCCATGCGGCAGGGCACCTGATGATGATGATGATGACTCGGACAATCCCATATGGACTCCACCCAATTATCAGATAGATGTCTTAAGCCTCCGTAAAACTTTATGCACTATCAAGGTCTGGTAAAGTGGAATGAGAGAAAAACCTATGGAATACTAAGCTGACACCCCACCAGAATAATCGAAGCGTTTTTAATTTTAGAATAGGCAGCAAGCAAGCCAGTTCTTACGTTGTGGGATGGAATAGAACTGGAAATATCAGGTCCTGAGATCGTGACTCTATGAGCAAAACCAACCAGCCCCGCAGACATAAACAAACAAACAACAAGAGAACAAATTAGCAAACAATCACACAAACAAATAAACAAAGAAAGAATAAAATGATTTTGACAACTGCGCTCTTTGATCCCAGGAGGTCAACTAATTAAGTACTAACTGCGCCTTAAGGTTGTTACGATTTGGGTCATAGGACCATCGATATTCAGTGTTTTCAACAAGGTATGACGGACGTGATAGTCAGTTTCAGTTTCAGTTCTCAAGATGACGTCTCTGCGCTCGGGGTGCATTCCATCAGCACTAACGTCACAGGTGCCATGTGTATGGTGATCATGGCGCAAGCCTTAGGCCTGCACATAAACACATGAGCTGGCCAAGTTCAGAGGTCCTACCTGATAGTCAAGATAGATAGCGAAGCCAAACGGGAGGCATGCGTTCAATCCTGCTTGCGTGACTCCCGACTAGTTGATAAAGGGGTGGAGATCTTTTTCCTACGATTTCCTGGATCAATACATGTGCAGATATGCTAGTGCCTGAACTCTGTTCGTGTGTATAAGCACCGCAGAACATCATGCCGGTCAGTGCCCGGTGGCTTATGTAAACATGAAAACATTCAGTAAGCACGCCCACCGAAAACGGAGTATGCAGAATGCGTAGCAACATACTGCCTGCACAGTGTGGACAAATCCAGTGCATACAGATATTAGTATACAAAATATAGACTAGATAAAACATAGGTTAGGCAGGGCCTCAGGATCTGGCCAGCTGATGGGTTAATGTGCAGGTTTAAACATATGTAACATGATCACCATACACGTGGTACCTGTGACGTTAGTGCACATGGAATTCGTTCTGAACGCGGAGACGTCGTCTTCAGAATCTGAACCTGAAACTGAAACTGAAGTACAGATATCTGAGAAAATCAAAACGCTAGATCAGCTCCCCCTTCCACCCCCACCCCCCTCCGTGGTATGGCTTTGAAAGAGGGAAGAACAAGCCCGTATGGCTTGACCATTTGGATCATGTTTATCACAAACCGTGTATGCTTTTAGGGGCGTTTCCGTCCTCAGGATTTGGCTACGGTTGCATTCTTATAGATATTTTATGTGGTCCAGGTGAATGACATGCATTAAGGTTTGCTCAAGGTTTCTACATTCTCTAGCCATCTGTCTGCCTGTCTGTCCGTCATCCTGTCTGTTTGTCTGTCATTGTCTGTTTGTCTGCCTGTCTTTGTGTGTGTGCCTGTTTCTTTTTCTCTCTCTGACTGTTTATGTCTATTTTCGTTGCTGCTGTTTCTTGCTGATACTGTTTGTTAGTTCTATTATTATTGTTATTGTTGTTGTTATCGTCCTTGTCGTTGTCGTCGTTGTCGTCAAGATCATCAGCATTCTCATCGTCATCATCGTCCCCTTCCTCCTCCTCCTTTACATCATCATCATCATCACACATCATCATCATCATCATCATCTCATCATCATCATCGTATCATCATCATCGTCGTCGTCATCATCGTCTCTCATCATTCATCATCGTCGTCATCGTCGTCATCGTTATCGTTATCGTCAGCGTCAGCGTCGTCGTCAGTCGTCTCATCATCATCATATCATCATCATCATCCATCATCATCATCATCATCATCATCATCAATCATCATCATCATCATCATCATCATCATCATCCAATCATCATCATCATCATCATCATCATTTTGAACTGGTTGTAACTATGCATGTAAATGAACAAATCCCCGATCCCATCCCCACCCATCCCCATTGTTAGTGGTTTGAATCAAGGACATTGTACATAGTACTGTCTGGGTTCGGAAGTTCTTGCTTTTCTTTTACTCTTTTGTTAAGTACTGCTAGCTGTTATTTTCTTTTGATTTTGTGTTATTTATTTATTGATTAATTTTTCCTGCCATTTTCTTATTTGTCTTTATCATGCTCTGCTCTGTCCCTGTTTACTGTCTGTCTCTGTCTGTCTGTCTGTCTGTTTGTCCCTCCCTCTCTCTTCTATTCCTACAGTTATTTAATTGGTGAATAGTTTTGTTTAATGTAATATTGACCAGATTTTCTTCCTAGTTTTGTTTCTGTCGACTTTGATTCATTATTCTGCTTTGCTGTACTTCTCTATGCAGACTTTGATTTAGTTATATGCGCATGACTGCAGCGACACACACACACACAACACACACACACACACACACACACACACACACACACACACACACACACACACACCCCATCACACAC
>JAPXFY010000017.1:32052236-32074736 GCA_030674185.1 Monoplex corrugatus
CTCTCTGGCGCGATAGTCAAGTGGGTTAGACGACAGACTGTCAATTGGAAGGTTTGGGTTCCATCCTGAATGGGTATCTCTGCCTAGTGTGTAAAGGGTGGGAATTTTTCCCATCTCCTGGCCCTACAACAGTACATATTTACCGATATCTTATTGCTTAAATCCTTTTCGTTGTCTGTACACGAATGTCCGTCTAGTATCTTCTCCTTGGTAGACCCAGGAAGAAGATACTAGACGGACTTGCAGAGTGGCTGAAGACAAGGAGGGTGGAAGAGATGCTTGAGGCAACAAGAGATAGAGGCAGATGGAAGTCCATAATCGCCAACGCCATGCGGCAGGACACCTGATGATGATGATGATGTACACGAATGAAGAACATGAAATATGAGCTTTAACCCTTTGACTCCTGCAACCCTATCCAGAAGCATTCTGCATTGTCAACCATGCTAACAAAACAAAACAAAAATTAACCCTTTGACCCTTAACCCTTTCCTGCAGGAGGCTGGTGGATAGAGTGAGGGAGTCAAAGGGTTAATTCTTTGCAGTTGATGGATAGGGTGCAGGAGTCAAAGGGTTAAAGATGATTCTGTAAGTCTTCTCAGTGGCTGCCTTATGAAGACATGAAAACATCTAACATGTGAGCAAGGCAAAATTGAGTTAAAAAAGGCTTTTACCACTGGAAAAATAGGTGTCCTCCTCCTCCTTCTCCTCCTTTTCCTCCTCCTCCTCCTTCTTATCTGTCTGTCTTTCTCTGCTTTTTCTCTATCTCTGTGACCCTGTCCTGTCTGTCTCTGTCCGTCTGCCTGCAGAGTCTGTCTCTGTCCGTCTGCTTGCAGAGTCTGTCTCTGTCCGTCTGCCTGTCTGTTTATGTCTGCCTGCCTGTTTCTCTCTCTTTCTCTCTCTCTCTGTCTCTCTCTGTTTTTCTCTGTATCTGTTTTCTCTTTCTGTCTCTCTCACGCACATACACGCGCACGCACGCACACACGCACACACGCCACACCCCAGACGCGCACACACACACGCCCACACACACACACACAAACACCCACACACTCATTCAAACACACTGAGACACATACAGACAGATATAGACACACACAGACACAGACACACACAGACACAGACACACACAGACACACACAGACACACACAGACACACACAGACACACACAGACACAGACACACACAGCACAACAGACAGACCCCAGACACACACCAGACACACACACACAGACACACAGACACACACACAGACACACACACACAGACACACAGACACACACACAGACACACACACACAGACACACACACAACACACACAACACACAGACACACACACACACACACACAACACACACACACACAACACAGACACACACACACACACACACACAACACACACACACACACACACACACACACACACACACACACACACACGTATTGGTGTTTATATCAGTTACTTGGACTTTTCTTCTCCTTTTCATCCCGTCTCTTCTTCTTGCTCTTCTTTTCCTTCCCTCTGATTCTCCTTGTAGTATTCTCCTCGTCTCCTCTTTTTCCTCATAAGCAGCACCTGTTGCGGTTGGATATTTTTGAATCTTATGTGATTGATTTACTGATGGGTTTTATTCTTCTACTATTTTTGTAGTTGTAAATTAAATAAATGTGCAAGTAAATAAACAAACAAACAACAAATAATAAATAAAACAAATATATGAATAAATAGATAAATACATGTACATACATAAATACATATAATATAAGTAAACAAACAAACAAACAAACGAACAGACAAACAAATAAACCAACCAATCAACCAACCAAACAAACAAATAAATACATAAGTAAACAATTAAACAACCAACCAACCAAACAACCAACCAAAATAAATAAATAAGTAAACGAATGAATAGATACATAAAAACAAACAAATAATAAATAAATAAATAAATGAATAAATAGGCACATAAAAAGAAAGAAAAAACAAATAAATAAATAGATAATAACATAAATATTAAATAAATAAATAAATAAATGAATAGATAAATAAATAAATATTAAGTAAATAAATAAACAAATAAATAAATGTAGATAGAATCACACATTTTTTGTGCTCTACCAAAGTGGGACGTATGTAGAAATAAATTAAATGAATGAATGAATAAACATAAAAACAAGCAACGAAACAAAGAAAGAAAGAAACAAAAAAATAAACACATAAATAATACATAAACAAATAAATCAATAAGTGAACAAATAAATAGATAAATAAATAAACAATGAATGAACTAATATAAATAAATAAATAGATGATAATAAATGATAATAAATAAATAAATAAAGAAATAAAAAATAGATAGATAAATAAAGAAATAAAGAAATAATAGATAATAAGTAATAGATAAATAAGATAAATAAAAAAAATAAATAAATGATAAATGAATGAATAAATAAATAATAATAAATAAATAAATGATAAGTAATAAGTTAATAAATAAACAAACAAATAAATGTAGATAGAATCACACGAGCATTTTTTTGCTCTGCCAAAGTGGGACGTATGTACAAATAAATAAATAATGAATGAATAAATATGAAAACCAGTAACGAAACAAAGAAAGAAAGAAACAAATAAATAAACACATAAATAATGCATAGATAAATAAATCAATAAGTGAACAGATAAATAGATAAATAAATAGATAAATGAATGAATAAATGATAAAATAAATAAATGAATGATAAATAGATAGTGATAATAAATAGATAGTAGATAAAATAATAAAAAATAAAAAATAAATAAATAAATAAATAAATAAATAAATAAATAAATAAATAAATAAATAAATAAATAATTAACTACCCGTGACACCAAGGAATACAATCCGCAGAAATAAAGTCACATGGGTATGTTATGTGCTTTGGCTAAATAGATGCACTTCCGATCCCCCCCCCCTCCCCAAACTTTCCGACTCATTGCTTTGTCTGTCTGTCTGTCTGTTTCCATCTCTCTGTCCCTTTATCTGTCTCGCTTTCTCTGACAGTGTGTGTCCATATTCCTGATCTGCAAGACGTCATGGACTTGTGTATCTTGTGTGTGTGTGTGTGTGTGTGTGTGTGTGTGTGTGTGTGTGTGTGTGTGTGTGTGTGTGTATGTGTGTGTGTTGAGTGTGTGTGTGTGTGTGTGTGTTTGTGTGACGTGTGTGTGTGTGTGCCTGCGTGTGTCTGTGTATGCGTATGAACGTCCGTGTGACTCATGAGATAAATTTGTCCATGGCGAGACTACTGATCTTTAACAACACGAGGAAACGCCCACGAGCGACGTGGACAAATGTACAAGATCTACCCGCACGCACGCATACACACATTTACAGAGAGAGAGAGAGAGAGAGAGAGAGAGAGAGAGAGAGAGAGAGAGAGAGGAGAGAGAAAGAGAGAGAGAGAGAAGAGAGAGAGAGAGAGGTGAGAGAGAGAGAAGGGGGAAGAGAGAGACAGAGATAGAGAGACAGTCAGACAGAGAGAGACAGAGACAGAGAGACAGAGAGACAAGAGAGAGACAGTCAGACAAACAGAGAGAAGAGAGAGACAGACAGACAGACAAACAGAGAGAAGAGACTGAGAGAGAGAGACAGACAGGACGCACAGAGAGAGAGAAGAGAGACAGACAACAGACAGAAGACAGAGAGAGAAGAGAGAGAGGAAGAGAGAGAGAGACAGAGAGAGAGAGACAGAGACAGAGACAGAGAAGAGAGACAGAGAGGGGGGAACGATGGTCTCTAACCGATAAAACGTTGACCCAACACGAAGTCTGTGGAAGGACTTAAGAATATCTATTAATGTCATATTTAGCCCTTAATCTCTTTTCCATTAGCGTTGCTTTCATTCGTGTTTGTCCCTTTATTTTGAATAAAAAAAAAAGGAGAAAGGGATCTTAACTGTGGCGGCAGTGACGTGTCTGTCCTGCTGTTTGAAAAGAAAGACAGGGTTTAACTTTGGGCTGTGAGTGTACTATGCTCAGCGCATGTATACGTGCGAATAATATTAGCGCTGATCTGCATGGTTCTGCCGCGCATGGAATACTAAAATAATAAATATAGCCGCAGAATGGCCCAGGTTCAGACCGGAGTGGGCAATAGCCCACGAGAGGATCAGGAGTTCAGGACCGAATGTGGCAGGGGAGTTAATTCATTTTTGAAGACCTTCTGTTGTCTAGCTCTCCCTAGAGTTTCTTTCTACATGTACAGTGAAATACAGTAGAAAACAAGGTCGTACACTAGACTAGACTAGACTGCACTACACTACACTACCTACGCTACGCTACACTACACTACATACACTACACTACGCTCGCTCCTACACTACACTACACTACACTACACTACACTAAAATAGACTACACTAGACCACACTACTCTAGACTACACTGGACTACACTACACTACACTATACTACGCTACGCTACGCTACACTACATACACTACACTACACTACATTAAAATAGTCTACACTTGACTACACTAGACTACACTACTCTAGACTACACTACACTACACTACACTGCACTACGCTACGCTACACTGCACTGCACTGCACTGCACTACACTACACTACAGTACACTGCACTGCGCTACGCTACGCCACACTACGCCAACACTACACTCACACTAACACTACACTACACTACACTACACTACACTACACTACACTGACTACGACTAGACTAGACTACACTACACTACACTACACTACACTACACTACACTACACCACACTGCACTACACTGCACTGCACTGCACTGCACTACACACACACACTACACTACACTACACACCTACACTACACTACACTACACTACACTACACTACACTACACTACACTAGACTAGACTACACTAGACTACACTACACTACGCTACGCTACGCTACGCTACGCTACACTGCACTGCCCTGCACTACACTGCACTACACTACACTACACTGCACTACACTACACTACACTACACTACACTACACTACACTACACTACACTACACTACACTAAGAACAGTTACTGAAAGGGAAGTCAATGACATTGACCTGCAAGTTTGAAGTTACCAAGAACCCACATTTGTGCCACAAATAGTGAATGACCCTATTTTCCCTTGCACATGTTGCTCTGATTTTACCTGGATCGCTTACCCTTGCTTTGCTTGCTTTATAGATCTAGATTGCTTGCTTGCTTGCCTCCGTTTTGATTGATTGGTTGCTTGAGCCGGACGGGCGGCTGAAATTGAGGGAGGGATGAATGGATGGATGGGTGGATGGATGTACGGACTGCTAGACGGATGGATGGATAGATGGACGGGCGGATGGATGAATGAATAGGTGAATGAATGGATGGATAGAAAGATGTGTAGATTGGTGAGCGGGTATGGTAGTGAGTGGAAAAATTTGAAGGCAGTACGGAGGGACGAATAAATGCATATCTATACGGATGGACGGACGGATGAATGGATGGACGAAATGACAGACGGACGGACGAACTGTCCGATTGACTGACGTACAGATCTGTATATGGATGAACGGATCAGGTTTTGATCAACGGTTTAAGTTTTTGTCCATGATACATCCTGTTGATTTCAGCTTATTCTGTCCCGCCAGTGCATTGCTTCCTTCTTGATTACGAATTGATTGATTGATTGATAGTTAAACTATTAAAATATCTGTGAAACAAGATATTCATCAAATAAAAGAGCTGAAGGAAATTCATTCATTCATTCATTCATTCATTCATTCATTCATTCATTTATTCATTCATTCATTCATTCATAGAAAACATATTATTTATCCATCTATCATCATCAATCATCAATCAATCAATCAATCAATCAATTAACCAATTAATCAATTAATTATTATTAAGTAATATATTCATTCATTTATAAAAAAAAACATGTATGTTTTCATTTATTCATCTATTTATTCATATATCTACAATATTTTGTTATTTCTTTCATTCATTTATTCATTCATTTATTCATATATCTATAATATTTTATCATTTAGATTTATTCATTTATTCATCTGTTTATTCATATATCTACGTTTCTGTTTATTCACTATATAACTGTACGCAGCACAGGATGTCGAATAACGAAAAAAACCAGAACAATCCAAGGTTGCTCCTAAACAAATGATTGATTATTTGATTGACCGATTGATCACTAACTGTTTGTTATCGATCTGTTTGTTGAACAGGAAATCCAGGTAACGAGAGAGCCAAGGGCAGTTCAGCCTCGCTCCTCTTCCGTTTCCACCCCGTCACGCGGGAGTCTGCGCAGTGAGCACACCACTGACGACACTTCCTCTATCAGCGCGCGCAGCGACGCTAGTGTTGACAGCCTTGTGTTTGAGGCGAATTTTGGTGAGGTTGATCTTTTGTCGCTTTCGTTTTGTTCCCTTTTTTTTTTCATCTACCGTTTCATTAAAAATAGGGGTTTGTTTCATATTGACACGAGGTGCCTGTGTGTGTGTCTGTGTCTGTATGTATGAGTGCGTATGGATATGTGTATATCTATCTAATCTATCTATCTACTATCTATCTATCTATCTATCTATCTATCTATTTATCTATCTATCTATCTATCTATCTATCTATCTATCTATCTATCTATCTATCTATCTATCTGTCTGTCTGTCTATCTGTATGTGTGTATGTATATGTGTATGTGTGTGTGTATTTGTGTGTGTGTGTGTGTGTGTGTGTTTTGTGTGTGTGTGTCTGTCTGTCTGTGTGCGTGTGTGTTTGAGTGTATGTGCGTGCGTGTATGTATGTGTTTGAGTGTGTGTGCGTGTTTGTGTTTGTGTGTGTGTGTGTGTGTGTGTATGTATGTGTTTCACTGTGTGTGCGTGTGCGTGTGTGTGTATCAAATGATTAAGAAGCTGGTGGATAGGGTGAGGGAGTCAAAGGGTTAAACTTTTGCTGGTGGTGTTCAGAGTGCGGGAGTCAAAAGGTTAGAAATAATATGTTGATGGAGGCCGATTGCACGGTTTGCTTACTGTGTTCCTTGATGTCACGGTAGTTTACGCTTTAAGGCAGTTTTGGGTCTCCTCCATCACATGGCTTCTGTGGCGTCAGCGCATATGGAATTTGTTCTTAGTGCGGAGACACCATCTAATTAAACGAATTTGAAAAAAGAGTACTTTTGATAGATTAACCTTTCGATGATATATATATATAATAGAAGCAGCGATGGCTGGCTGGCTGGCTGGCTGGCTGGCTGGCTGGCTGGATGAATTGATTGATTGAATGATTGAGTGATTGACCGATTGACTGACATATAGATGACAAGCATTCTTACCAACAAATGCCTATCAATTAACATCAGGAAGAGTGTTCTTGAATGTTATATAGAACCAATACTGTTGTACGGTTGTGAGGCGTGGACAGTCAACAAGCAAAGCCAGAACAAGATTGAGGCAGCCGAGATGTGGTTTCTAAGAAGAATGTTGAGAGTTCCACGGACAGCAAAGAAAACAAACGAGACAGTCTTGATGGAGGCAGACACAGGTCGATCATTCATAAGGAAGATTAGGAAAAGACAGGCAACATTTATAGGCCATTTTATGAGGAAAGGGGATTTGGAGCACCTGGTCACAATGGGAAAGCTGGAGGGAAAGAGAGCACCAGGTAGACCCAGGGAGAAAATATTGGACGGACTTGCGGAGTGGTTGAAGACAAGGAGGATGGAAGAGATGCTTGAGGCAACAAGAGATAGAGACAGATGGAAGTCCATGATCGCCAACGCCATGCAGCAGGGCACCTGATGATGATGATAGATAGATGCAATTATTGATTGAATGATTGCTGGGTTGGTGTATTAATTGATGGTTGATTGATTGATTTATCGATGGATGCATCGACTCAATGGTTTACGTGTCAGATGATTAATAAATGGGGTGAATGATTGAATGAATGAATGAATGAATAACTGATTGACTGATTGTTGATTGGTTGATTGATTGACTGATCGATCGATCGATTGATTGATTATTTGATTGATTGGTTGGCTGGTCGATTGATTGATTGGTTGGTTGGTTGATTTGACAGGTGCAATTCGCCCTGACCTTTATCCGCGGAAGGATATTGTGCTTCAGCAAGCATCCTTGGATGGGGGTCAAGGTCGCCTGCACACTCGTCTGAAATATGACTTCCGCACGTCTGACCTTGTGGTCCATCTTATTGAAGGTAATCCTTATATCATCATCATCATCATCATCATCATCATCATCATCATCATCATCATCAACATCATCATCATCATTATCATCACCATCATCATCATCATCGTCAAAACATCAGAATCAAGAAATTTCATAACTGCATGCTTGTGACTTTTTGGATTTTATGAAATATCTGTAATTCTTGGTAAACAAAATCCGCAAATAACAAACGGGAACAAAATGTTCACATCTTTAAGGAATGTATATATTCCTGAACACAAAACCTCACTAAACTTCAGTTAAATGCCTTGCTTTAAAACCCTTCGCGTGTTTAAAATGGACGGGATAAAAAAAAAAAATTAAAAAAAGGAAAAGAAAAGAAAAGAAAAATGGTAGAATAGTTAAAATGACAAAAAGTTGAAATTTTTGTAAATCTTTTGTAGGATGATAACGCTGACAAACGCTTCCAGCTATACATGGCTTGAAAATGAATTAGAATACTGTCTAAGCCATATATCAGTACTTCACAGTTTGTACGCTTGTTTTGATTTGATTTGATTTTCTAAAATGGTGCAAAACCAAATAATGTCTTCTTAGAAAATGTAATATGCGTGTATGGAGCATCATGCCTGGCCACTTTCAAATAACCCTTGTAAAGCAACTTTGAGAGCTTCTGACTGCCAACTGTCGAGACTATAGTAAAGAGAAAGGAGCTGACAGCTATGCCAGCTGGTGGCAAGGCAGGCTGCCCGAAAGAGATGAAGACCAGAGTGGGGCGAGAGAGGGCTCTTCCATTCTGTCTTGGACCGGAGGTTGGGCTGGACTGGACCTAGTAGGTGCACGTTGTGTGGCTATGTCCCGGGGTTTGTCATCTCCTCACCTTGCCATTCGGTTTTTAAACAAGGTAACTGATGACTGGGTCTGAAATGGGTCATGCAACTCATGGACAGTCCGCACCCCCCCCCCCACCCACCTCCGCCCCCCTCTGCTTGATGAAACGACTATCGAGTGGAGTCGAGAACTTGGGAGTTGATTGTACGGAGAGTGGCGAGGTATTGGTGCTCTGGGTCCCATCCTCACCCTCGTGTTGTTTCTTGTCAACTGCGTTCAAGTTGAATACTTTTAAAACCAAACATCATTTTCGTAAACACTGATTTGTTCTCCACTGACATGCAAACAAACGTTAAAAAAAAATCAAAAACATTTTCTTTAAAGGAAAGCAAGTTTCGGATTTAAGGTATGAAATGGCAAGTTTAAATGTAAGGTCAATGTAATCCAAAGTCTCAAAATATTCATTTTGTCCGTTGTTTGTGGACTCATCTCCACATACAAGTCATAGCAATTTAAGTCGATAAGAAGCTAGTTTGAATAAAACAAAACAAAACAAAACAAAAAACCAACTGCCTTTACTGAAAATTATTTTGTTTACAATCACATAAACTACAAGTTTTTCCATCAGTTTTCCTGCATCTCATGCTTTCTCTCTATCACTCGTTTTGTTTTTCTTTCTCTCACATCTCTCTCTATTCCTTCTTTCTCCTTGTCTCTCTGTTTGTCCGTATCTGTCTCTGTCTCTGTCTGTCTGTCTGTCTCTCTGTCGCTGTCTGTCTGTCTGTCTGTCTGTCTATCTGTCTCTTTTTTAACGTAACTCATTGATAGATACATTTTCCCTATCGCTGATGTTGTAGGCTGGTATCTGTCAGCTTCCTCACTGATTTACCTTCTCCCAACCGTGAGCTGGAACCCATTTACACATGAAAATAATTTGTGATATGAAGACCACACACGCAAAATGTTTCAGACTTGTTTTTGTGCAATCTGGTTGGAAAGCAAGAACTGTAGCGTTTCATCAGCTAGGACTCTGGTCTGTAATGTCAACGAAACGTGACGAACGGAGAAACAATCTAGAACAATAAACATAAATCACAGAAAATGAGTTCCTCATTCCCACAAGCAAGAGGGAAAGAAGTTCAGACCGAATGTCGTAGTGGAAATTACAATTTTGCAATTAACAGCAAATGGATATGTAGATTCTGTGCCACAAGAATCTGGCAAAGTGTTTGGTGGGTGAGAGAAAGTAAGAAATGGGAGATGAGGAGTTAACTGATCACAGGGGTGAGGGGGGGGGGGAAGAGAAAGAAGAGGGAGGAGAGTTGGGCAGGAATGAAGGGATGGATCTTCTGGAACTAGTTAACAGTGCTATCTTTGTTGTGAGGGTGGGGAGAGAAGCTGGCATTGATCGCGGTAAAGAGTCAAGTTTGTATCGATCCACAAATACAACTAGTTTCGTCTCTGACCTTTTCAAACCAGCTCCACGCTGACGAGGTGTGGCTGAGAATACAGCGACTTTGCTGCTGCTGCTGTTCTGTATCAGCCTGGCGCCTGTTATTTCTCAAAGGCTGTGTTGCTGATGTAACCTGTTGCATTTCTGTGTTAGAAATATATTATTGTTGTTTGTCACTTGTTGTTGTTGTTGTTGTTGCTGTTGCTGTTGCTGTTGTTCTTGTGACGTCTTGTACTTAAGTGCCATAATGTCGATGTTATATTCATTGTTACTTTTCACGTCAATTATGCAATGTTACTTTCATTGTTGCTTTTTATGCAAGTATGTTAATGTTATTTTTGTTATTATCCCTCTTGTAATTATGTTAATGTTATTTTCGTTGTTACTTTTTTTGCAATTATGTTAAATCTGTTTTCATTGTTAATTTTCAAGCAGTCATTTTAATGTCATTTTCATTGTAACTTTTCATGCAATTGTATCACAAACAAACAAGTAGGAACTGCAAACGTTTGTAGAGTTATACTTTATTATAATGATGCTTTGGACGAAAGAGGTGAACATGGTTAAAAAGTTTGATTCTTTTGTCACATTGCCAATTTCATGCTATTGACTTTGCTGCTTTATCATTTTCAAATTATATCAGACATGTAAACCCACACACACACGTACAAAACACATACATGCTCACGTACACAACACACACCACACACACACACACAACAACACACACACACACACACACACACACACACACACGCACACACACACACACACACACACACTCTCTCTCTTTCTCTCTCTCTCTTACGCACACATTTACACACACATACAAGACACACAAGAACTGTACAATTTCATCAGCTACGACTCTGGTCTATACAGCTCAGCCTAAAGTCCCAGAGTGCAAATACCTAATGTCAACGAAACGTGACAAACGGAGAAACACTGTAGAAGAATAAACATAAATCACAGAAAACGAGTTCCTCATTCCCACAAGCAAGAGGGAAGGTCAAACGGAACGTGGCAGTGGCAATTACAATTTTGCAACGAACAGCAAATGGATATGTAAATTCCGTGTCACAAGAATCTGGCAAAAGCTTGGTGGGTGAGAGAGAGGTAAGAAGAAATGGGAGATGAGGAGTTAACTGGATCACAGGGGGTGGGGGAAGGGGGAAGAGAAAGAAGAGGGAGGAGAGTTGGGCTGGAATGAAGGGATGGATCTCTCTGGAACTTGTCAACGGTGCTATCTTTGTTGTGAGGGTGGGGAGAGAAGCTGGTATTGATCCCGGTAAAGGGTCAGTTTGTATCGATCCACAAATACAACTAGTTTGGTCTCTGACCTTTTCAAACCAGCTCCACGCTGACGAGGTGTGGCTGAGAATACACGACTTTGCTGCTGCTGCTGTTCTGTATCAGCCTGGCACCTGTTATTTCTCAAAGGCTGTGTTGCTGATGTAACCTGTTGCATTTCTGTATTAGACATATGCTATTGTTGTTTGTCACTTCTTGTTTTTGTTGTTGTTGCTGCTGCTGTTGCTGCTGTGACATGCTGTACTAGAGTGCTATAATGTGACTGTTATTTTCATTGTTACTTTTCATATCAATTATGTTAATGTTATCATTATTACTTTTTTGCTGATGTTATTTTCATTGTTACTTTTCTTGCAATTATGTTATTATGCTAATGTTCTTTTTGTTGTCACTTTTCATATAATTATGACAATGTTATTTTCGTTCATACTTTTCCTGCAAAATGTTAATGTTACTTTCATTGTTACTTTTCATGCAATTATGTTAATGTATTTTCATTGTAACTTTTCGTACAATTATATCACAAACAAACAAGTAGAAACTGCAAACGTTTGTAATAATTAATAATTACAATATTTATATAGCGCAAAATCTTGATTAAATCAAATCTAAGCGCAGATATACGTTAATGTAATGATTCTTTGATTGAAAGCAGTGAACATGATCAAGAAGTCTGATTCTTTTGTCAAATTGACAATTTCATCCTTTGAATTTTGAATCTTTTCAGTTCAGTTCAATGTCGAGCTTGCTCAGCTATCCATGATACATTTCCTCCATCCTCTCTGTCAGACATTGCAGTAGGTAGTTCATCATACTGACAGCCTGTATCATCGATCAGTTGGTCGATGAAGGTCTTCTTTGGACGTCCTGGTCTTTGTTTGCCGTGACTGGGTCTCCATAGTAGAACATCTCCTACCAATTCTTCTTTGCTACGCCAGCAGTGTCCGGTGAAACGCAGTCTTTGTTGACGTATTGATTTACTGATTGTTGGGATCTGACCATATAACTCTTTGTTTGTTGGATGTTCTCTCCAGGATTTGTTCAGGGCTGCACGTAGCATTCGTGTGTATGCTCCATTAATCTTCTTCTCCAATGTCGTTGTAAGGTTCCAAGAGATTGAGCCATATGTAAGAACGGACTCTACTGCTGCTCGGAAGAAGTTCCTTTTCAGGTTATCTGGTAGATTGGATTTCCAGATTTTGTCCAGTTGATTTAGAGCACCCCAGGCATTTCTGAGGCGTTTCTGACGTCTTGTTCTGTGGAGTCACAGTAGCTGCCAAGGTATTTAAAGTCTTGAACTTGTTTGATCGCATCTCCAATGAGACTTCTCATACCTTCTGATACGTCTTCATTCAGGCAGATGAACTCTGTTTTGTTCGCATTGAGGTGGAGCCTGATCTCCATTGCTGTTCTTTCGATATTGTGAAGGAGAGGTGTTGCATCCTTTAGGTGGAGTGCGAGAACAGCCAGGTCACCAGCGTAGTCCGCATCTGTTATCCTTACCGCAGGGTAGCGTCTGCTCTTCTGTTTTATGAGGGTAAAGCCGAGTTTTTTGTTCTTACCCAGTGCTTTCCACAGCACATAGTCGAGACAGATGATGAAAATGTAGGGGGCAAGCGTATCTCCTTGAAGGACTCCAGCAGTGATGTTGAAGAAGTCTGTGTCTCCGTTGGGGCAGCAAACCATAGAGTGGGTATTCTGATACAGCATCATGATGGCGTCTACTGTTTTCTTGGGTAGTTAGAATCTCCTTCATCTTTCCTCGGGTGATCGAATCAAAAGCCTTGGAAAAGTCGATAAATAGGAGAACAGCTGGGAGGTTTTTGGTTTTTATGCCTTCCAATATGCGTCTGATGATGAGTATTTGTCCAGATACCGATCTGTTTTGGCGAAACCCGTTTTGGTTTTTCCTCAGAACTGGATCTACCACTGGCCTTATCCTATTTAGGAGCATTAGGTTGTAGATCTTTGCAGAAATTGCAGTTAATGTGATTCCACGGTAGTCTTTGTGATTCTGAGGTCACCTTTCTTGGGGAAAGGAAGCAAGCATCTTTCATCCATTTGTCTATTGGGTCTTGGTTATATACGTTGTTGCAGCATTCCAGCAGTATCTGGTGAAATTCTTCTGTTTTCCATACTTCCGCTGGTGTCTCATCAAGTCCGCATGCCTTTCCACACTGAATGCTTTTCACTGCTATCAGTAGTTCATCCAGCATAAATGGTCCTTTCTTGATATTCAGCTCCTTCGTGAAGACTGGAGTTATTTCTTCTTCAGAGATTTCTGGAGGTTTCCTGAGTATGTCTTGGAAGTGTTGTTGCCACAGTTTTACTCTCGTCTTGGCTAGTTACTTTTAGCTTAGCTCTGTTACAGCTTTTTCTACCGCTAATTTCGTTCACGGTTTTCCATGCAACAGCAGACTTTTTGTTGCTGACAGCATTTGTGATCTGGTCGATCTTGCTTTGTAGATAGTTCATCTGCTCTGCTTCCTAGGTCTCTATGAGAGCAGCACGAGCATTATTGAAGTAGATGTTCTCAGGGGATGGTTGAGAGTCTTTTAGTTGTGCAGCTTCTTGTAGTTGTTTGTGTTTTTGACAGATTTCCTCATTCACCCAGGGAGTTTCTTTTTTTACTTTGGGTTTCAGTGGGATAGTGTCTGCAGCTGTTTCTTTACAAGCCATTTCAAAGTGGTTGTATGTCATGTTAGCAGTCTTTGCTGAGGCTGTATCTTGTTGGGTAGCAAATCTATTTCTCACCCTTGTTATGAAGATGTTACGAATTTCAGGGTTGTCGTTTAGATTTGACCAGTCATATATAGTAGTGTTGCAAGATTTCTTTTTATTTGCTCGAAGACTCAAACGAAGTCGAGCAGAAACGAAGTGAATCTTTATCAGTTTCAAATTATATCAAACATATAAACCCACACACACACGTACAAAATACGTACATGCACACATACACACACACGCACGCACACACACACACACACACACACACACACACACACACACACACACACACACACGCGCGCGCGCGCGCGCACACACACACACACACACACTCTCTCTCTCTCTCTCTCTCTTACGCACACATTTACACACACATACAAGACACACAAGAACTGTGCCGTTTCATCAGCTAGGATTCTGGTCTATACAGCTCAGCCTAAAGTCCCAGAGTGCAAATACCTAATGTCAACGAAACGTGACAAACGGAGAAACACTGTAGAAGAATAAACATAAATCACAGAAAATGAGTTCCTCATTCCAAGCAAGAGGGAAGGTCAGACGGAACGTGGCAGTGGCAATTACAATTTTGCAACGAACAGCAAATGGATATGTAGATTCCGTGTCACAAGAATCTGGCAAGAGCTTGGTGGGTGAGAGAGAGGTAAGAAGAAATGGGAGATGAGGAGTTAACTGGATCACAGGGGGTGGGGGAGGGGGAAGAGAAGAAGAAGGGGTGGGAGAGTTGGGCTGGAATGAAGGGATGGATCTCTCTGGAACTAGTCAACGGTGCTATCTTTGTTGTGAGGGTGGAGGGAGAAGCTGGTATTGATCGGGGTAAAGAGTCAGTTTATATCGATCCACAAATACAACTAGTTTCGTCTCTGACCTTTTCAAACCAGCTCCACGCTGACGAGGTGTGGCTGAGAATACAGCGACTTTGCTGCTGCTGCCGTTCTGTATCGGCCTGGTGCCTGTTATTTCTCAACGGCTGTGTTGCTGATGTAACCTGTTGCATTTCTGTTTTAGAAATATGTTATTGTTGTTTGTCACTTGTTGTTGTTCTTGTTGTTGTTGTTGTTGCCGCTGCTGCTGTTGTTGTTGTTGTGACGTGTTGTGTTTGAGTGCCATAATGTCGATGTCATATTCATTGTTACTTTTCATATCAATTATGTAAATGCTATTTTCATTGATACTTTTCATGCAAGTATGTTAATGTTATTTTCATTGTTTCTTTTCTTGCGATTATGTTAATGTTATTTTCATTGTTTCTTTTCATATCAATTATGTTAATGTTATTCATTATTGTTTTTCTTGCAATTATGCTAATGTTATTTTTGTTGTTACTTTTCTTGTAATTATGTTAATGTTCATTTCATCGTAACTTTTCATGCAATTATATCACAAACAAACAAGTAGGAACTGCAAACCTTTGTAGAGTTACACTTTGTTATTATCATTATTGTTATTACTATTATTATTATTGTTGTTGTTGTTGTTATTATTATTGTTATTATTATTATTATTATTATTATTATCATAAGTCTGATTCTTTTGTCACATTGACAATTTCATGCTATGAAATTTGGTGCTTTATCAATTTCAAATTATATCAAACATATAAACCCACACACATACGTACAAAAACACATACATGCACACGTACACACACTAACTCACTCACACACAACGCTCTCTCTCTCTCTTACTCACACACTCACACACACATATACACACAAGACACAAACATGCAGACACCCACACATACACGCATGAATGCGCATGCACATGCACACACACACACGCACTCACACACTCGCACACATACAAACGCGTCCATACACACACACACACACACACACACACACACACACACACACAAACACGTGCATACACACACACGCGCGCACGCACGCACACACACACACACAGACAAACATAAAAACACGTGCTCACACACGTGCACACACACACTATACACACACATGCGCAAGCACGCACGCACGCAAACACGCAAGCAATCCTCCCACTCCCCTTTTCTGCTGTCGTTCCCTCAACCTACGGCCTGTCTCTCTTACTGTCTGTGTGTCTGTCTCTGCCTCTATCTGTCTCTGTCTGTATCTGTCTCTGAGTCCATCTGTCTGCCAGTCTGTCTGTCAGTCTGTGTGTCTGTCAGTCTTTCTCTGTCTGTCTGTCTGACTCAGTCTCTGTCTCTGTCTCTCTTTCTGTCTGCCTGTCTCTGTCTGTCTGTCTGTCTGCCTCTCTCTCTCTCTCTCTGTCTCTCTCTGTCTCTCTCTGTCTCTGAGTCCATCTGTCTGCCAGTCTGTCTGTCAGTCAGTCTGTGTGTCTGTCAGTCTTTCTCTGTCTGTCTGTCTGTCTGACTCAGTCTCTGTCTCTCTGTCTGTCTGCCTGTCTCTGACTGTGGTGGTGTGTGTGTGTGTGTGTGTGTGTGTGTGTGTGTGTGTGTGTGTGTGTGTGTGTGTGTGTGTGTGTGTGTGTGTGTGTGTGTGTTTTCTCTCTCTTTGTTTGTGTCTTCAACCACTGATGAATATCTTAATCTTAACTTAAGTCCCAGAGCAAGAAATCTAAAGTCAACTTCATCCTTGCGAATGAAGAGAACCCTGAAAGAGAAAACAAACAAAACAAAACAAAACAAAACAGAAACAGAAATGATAAAAAAGCGAATAACTCTCTCCCACAAGCAAGAAAAAAAAAAGGGAAGACAAAATGCTTACAGCTGCAATTACAAATAGGTAGCTCACCGACCATTACATAGATTGCATGTGACGAGAATAGCGCAAGAGCTTGGAGGGTGAGAGTGGGCTGATAAATGAAGAAGGGTGGGTGGGTGGGGTAAATTGGGTTGCGTGTATGTGTAAAGGGGGAGGGAGAGGGGGAAGGGAAGGGCAGAGTTGGGTTTGAAAAGAGTGGTGCTGTCTGGACTTAACCCTTTTGATTCCCTCACCCTGTCCACCAGCATCCTGCGTTGTTGGCAACTGTGCCAGCAAAGCATAAACATAACCCTTTGACTTCCTCACCCTTCCACCAGCCGGAAAGCTGGAGGGAAAGAGAACATCAGGTAGACCCAGGGTGAAAATATTGGACGGACTCGCAGGGTGGCTGAGGAAAGAGAGGGTTGGAAGACGTGCTTGCGGCGATAAGGGATAGATGCATATGGAGGGTCGTGATCGCCAAAGCCATGCGGCAGGGCACATGGTGATGATCAGGGTGAGGGAATCAAAGGGTTAAGTATGTGCATTTGGTAAAAAAGGATGCGTGAGTGAAAAGGTTAACTTGGTCAGCGGTGTGTTATCCGTGTTGTGTGTGAGGGGTGGTGCCCAGGGAGCCGTATTGATCGCGGTAAGGATTCAAGTTTGCATCGATCCACAAATACAACCAGTTTCATCTTTGACCTTGTTAAACAGAGATGCACGCTTGTGGCTTGTGATTGAGAATACGGGGCGTTTTACTGCTGCTGCTCTTCTTTCTCGTCTGAGCGCCCGTTATCCTAAACGGCTGTGTTGTATATGTTTTAAAACGGTAATAACCCAGATTATGACTCTGCACAGTCGGTTGGGCTTTAAACAAGAAATGATAATAACTATTGCTGTTTTGTTGCTACAACATGTTGCACTTCTTCATTAGAACAATGTTGTTGCTGCTTGTCGTTTTCGTTGTTGTTGTTAAAACTGTTGTAATTTGTTGTGACGGTGTTTCACAGTGTTATTGTTGGGTTTTGTTTTCAAGGTTTTTACGTAACGAACAAAGAAGACCTTCATATACCTGTAGACCTCATGCGCCATTATTTTGTCTTGTTGCTGCTGTTGTTTTTATCATTATTGCTTATTAAGCATGTTCAAGCCAGTGTGTGACTTTATTATTATTGTTATCATTGTTATTTTACATGAAATTACGTAACAAACAAAGAAACCTACAAGCATCAAAACTGCATGTTTTCAGTGTCACATGCACTATTGTTTTGTCTTGCTGTTGCTGTTGCTTTTATTATTATGACTTATTAAAATTGTTAAAGCCAGTGTGTGTATTTTGATTTATTAAGCTTGTTAAAAACCAGTGTGTGACTTTGTTATTGTTGTTATCATTATTTTACATGCAGTTACGTAACAACAAAACAAACAAACCTAAAAGCACCAACATTTCATGTTTGTAGAATCATACGTCATTGTAAGAATATTGTGATTGACAAAGGAAAAAACGGACATGAAGTCTGTTTTTTTTGTTGGTTTTTTGTTTTATTTTTGCTACAGTGACAGTTTGGTTTTACCAAAGTTGAAGCATTGTCTGTTTCAAATGAGGTTGTGCAAGCAAATACGCCCCTGTACGTACTTGCACTTACACACACACAACACACACACACACACACACACACACACACACACACACACACACACACACACACACACACACACACACACACTCTCTCTCTCTCCTCACACACAAACACACACACACACACATCCCCCCCACACACACAGACGCACACACACAGACACACGCACACACACACACCCAAACACAGGCATATGCATGCGTACTCACACACACACATAAACAAAGACACACATACACATTTACATGTACACACACATACATGGCACAAACGTGCATAGACACATACACACACACGCACATCTCACACCTCCCCCTCCCTCTGCACTTCTTTCTTCTCTCTCTCTCTCTCTCTCTGTCTCTCTCTCTGCTCTTCTTTTGTCTCTGTCTGTCTCTCATTGTATCCCCTTTCTCTCTCTCATTCTGCAATTCTTGACTCATTGATAGATATCTTTATGTTCACTTAAAGGACACGCATAGTGCTAAGTCTAATATCAGCTTCACGCTAACAAACGAGATTCCTGTAAAGAAAAGACACCTCACCCCTTCCCTGATAAATCACTAAAAAAACAAAAAACGAATAACTCTCTCACACAAGCTAAAAAGAAGGGTAGGGCAGTTGGAAGGCAGAACACTGCAGCTGCATTTACAAATTTGCAGCTAACAGTAAATGGATATGTAGATCCCATGCCACAAGGAGAGCACAAGAGCTTGGAGGGTGATGGAGACAGGGACTGGACAGGGAGAGTCAAACTTTCTCATTAGTGTGAAAGTGGGAAAAGGCTTGAAAGCTGGTGTGGAAGAGGAGTATGGGGACAGCTGTCTGGAGCTGGTCAGCGGGTTTGTCTTCGTGGCGAGGGTGGGTTGAAAGCTGGTATCGATCGCTGTAAAGAGACAGTTTGTATCGATCCCACAATTACAACTCTTGCATGTTGAATCTCTGATGACTGTCTTATTTTTAACCCTTTGACTTCCGCACCCTTTCCACCAATACCCTACATTGTCAACCATGCTAACAAAGCAAAACTCTTATGCAGAAAGCTGATGGATAGGGTGGGGGAGTCAAAGGGTTAAGCTTTTGCAGTTGATGGATAGGGTGCGGGTTAATGAAGTCCCAGAGTGCCGTATCTAAAACCAGGTTCACCTTAGTAAATGAGAATCCAGCGACAAAAAACAAACAAACATACAAACATACAAAGAAACAAAGAAACAAAAAACAACAACAAAAACAAAAACAAAGCAAAAAACAAAAAAAAAACAAAAAAACAAAAACAAACAAAACACAAAAACCCGAAAACAAACAAACAAACAAACAAACAAACAAACAAACAAACAAACAAACAAACAAACAAACAAAAAGAAAAATGAAAATGGAAATATAAATGACAAAATGGAGTAACTCTCTCCCGCCTCAAGCGAGAAACAGACAGAATGGAGCGGCTGCAATTATAAATTTTGAAGCTAGGAGTAAAATTTATATGTTGATTTCATGCCACGAGAAAAGTACAAGAGCTCAGATAGTAAGGATAAGATATACAACGAGAAGAATGGGTGAGAGAGTCCAGTGGCCTACTCAGTGATACTATCTACATTGCGAGCTTAAATCTGTAGCGTTCCTTGAAGAGAGACAGCTGTAGGGGCTTTTAAAAAAAAAAATTACAATGTTATGGTGTTTGAGCAATCATTTCTTGATTGTTTGTCGACTTGTCTTGCTTGTTCAAATCGATAACACAGTAATTGAAATTAAAACCGAATTTATCTTTTTTGATAAAAGCTGTGTCATAGAAAGTCAAAATGAATTTCAATTGCTTAAACATTCATTTGAATTAAAATGGAAATGATTATGGTGTAAAATGTAAAGGACACGAGTGCCGCCAAATAACGCATATAGAATATAGAGAATAATCACAGTTTGATGTTACTGAATATAATTATGATCATATCAAATTTAAAGTTATTACTCTCCTCCTATCTGGTGTGTGTGTGTGTGTGTGTGTGTGTGTGTGTGTGTGTGTGTGTGTGTGTGTGTGTGTGTGTGTGTGTGTGTGTGTGTGTGTGTCTGTCTGTCTGTCCATCTGTCTGTCTCTCCATCTGTCTGTCTGTCTCGGTCTCTGTCTCTCTGTTTCTCTCTTTCTCCCTCTCTTTCTGTCTCTCTCTCTTTCCTCTCTGTCCCTTTTTCTCTTTCTCTGACTTCCCCCTCTCTCTCTGTCTCCCAAACAGGTACATTCTTGACTCATTGATAAGTGTCTTGAAACAATTGTCCCAGAGTACAGAATCAAAAGACAATCAGGTCCTAACAAATGGAGAGTCACTCTAAAAGAAAAAAAAAAGTAAAACACAAAAACACAGTAACTCACTCCCACGAACAAGAAGAAAGGGGCTAACACAACGCCGCGGCTGCAATTACAAATTTGCGGCCAACAGTAAATGGATTATGCAGATTTCATGCCGCTAGAATGGGAGCAAGAGTTTGGAAGGTGAGAGTGATAGGGGAGTTAACTCCATCATTAGGGAATAAAAAGAGGAGGGAGAGTCGAGCTGGATGCAGGTGGGGGGTGGGGGAGGAGCTCTCTGGATCTGGTCAGCGGTGCTATCTTGTGTTTTTAAAGGTGGGGGTGGATGCTGGTATCGATCACGGTGAAAAGTCAGTTTGCATCGATCCACAAATACAACTAGTTTCGTATCTGACCTTTTCCAAGTGAGCTTCACGAGATACTAGTGGGTTGAGAAGACAGTCGTTTTGTTGTTGCTGCCCTTTTTTGTTTCTTGGCTTTACGCATGTGATTTGAAGATAGTGTTGTTGTTGTTGATGTTGTTTGCTGTGGCCTGTTGCAGTCCGGTGTATGAAAACCACACAGTTCATGTAGGCCTACCTGTGTGTATCCCATTCCCTAGAAAAGAATCAGTTTTTAGGACAGCTTTCATATCATCAGTATCATCATCTTTTGCCCTGCCCATGCCGCATGGCGTTGGTTATCATGGCCTTTCATAGGAATCTATCCCTTAGTCGTTGCAAGTACATCTGCCACCCTCTCTGTCTTCATCCACTCCGCTAGTCTGTCCAGTATTTTCTCCCTGGGTTTACTTGGTGCTCTTTTTCCACATTGACTTCTGTTTCACAGCTGCTAGCTCCGAGGTGACCTTTGTCAGTGTGTGGTCATTAGCTATCAGATGGTCATTGACTATAAGATGGTCATTGTCTTTCAGATGGTCATTGACTATAAGATGGTCATTGGCTACCAGATGGCATTGTCTTTCAGATGGTCATTGACTATAACATGGTCATTGGCTACCAGATGGTCACTGACTATCAGAGGGTCATTGGCTATCAGATGATCATTGACTATCAGAGAGTCATTGGCTATCAGAGGGTCACTGTCTATCAGAGGGTCATTGGCTATCAGATGGTCATTGATTATAAGATGGTCATTGACTATCAGAGGGTCATTGGCTATCAGATGGTCATTGTCTTTCAAATGGTCATTGGCTATCAGATGGTCATTGGCTATCAGGTGGTCATTGGCTATCAGATGGGATATTGGACTATGAGATGGTCATTGTCTTTCAGATGGTCATTGGCAACCAGATGGTCATTGGCTATCAGATGGTCATTGGCTATCAGATGGT
>JAPXFY010000017.1:32079736-32094736 GCA_030674185.1 Monoplex corrugatus
GGCTCTGTCTCTCTGTCAGTCTGCCTGCCTGTCTAGTCTGTTTGTCTATCTGTCGCTCTGTCTCTCTATCAGTCTGTCTGTATGTTTGTTTGTGTGTCTGTCGCTCTGTCTCTCTATCAGTCTGTCTGTCGCTCTGTCTCTCGATCAGTCTGTCTATCTGTTTGTCCGTCTGTCGCTCTGTCTGTATGTTTGTCTGTCTGTCTGTCGCTCTGTCTCTCTATCAGTCTGTCTGTCTGTTTGTCTGTCTGTCTATCGCTCTGTCTCTCTATCAGTCTGTCTGTCTGTCTGTCTGTCGCTCTGCCTCTCTATCAGTCTATGTGTCTGTTTGTCTGTCTGTCTGTCGCTCTGTCTCTCTATCAGTCTGTGTGGCTGTTTGTCTGTCTGTCTGTCGCTCTGTCTCTCTATCAGTCTGTGTGTCTGTCTGTCTGTCTGTCGCTCTATCTATCTATCAGTCTGTCTGTCTGTCACTCTGTCTCTCCGTCTATTCTTTCTATCTCTGCTTACTTGTCCGTCGTATGTCTGTAATGCTTTTGTGTCTGTTCTGTCTGTTTGTGGCCTGTTAGCTCAGTTGGTTAGAGCACCATACGGTAGCGGGTTCGACTCTCTGCCCTGTCAGAGTTTTATGCCGGCTAGATGTTTTTTGTTGTAGATGCCTCAGACTCAAGGTCTGATGGTTTGAGTTCAATCCCTGCCGGCAACATAAAGACTGGCCTGCTTGTTTTCCGTCTTGGTACTCCGTTTTATGCTATGGATTTACTGATGTATTTTTTTTCCTTGTGTTGTATCTGTAGTTGTAGGCAAAACATAATCGTATGTTTATAGATTAGCAACGGCAGGTTTGAAAAATGGCTTTTAGTCAATACCATTGACTGTAAGAGAGAGAGAGAGAGAGAGAGAGAGAGAGAGAGAGAGAGAGAGAGAGACAGAGAGAGAGAGAGAGAGAGAGAGCTGAGAGACAGAGAGAGAGAGAGAGAGAGAGAGAGAGAGAGAGAGAGAGAGAGAGAGAGAGAGAGGAGAGACACATAAACTAAGACAAGGAACACATACATAATTTCTAGTGTCATCAATATTTTATTTCGTTTTATTCTGGTTAAACATTTTATATCTGCAACGAGCATGTTTTGAGACGGACTGTTTTAGGTCGGGAAATGAAGTTAGAGTCATTATTTATCACACTGGATTTATAGAAGGTATAAAAGAAATGAGATTGATTTTTAACACTTGTTGGCATGGTTTGTTGTTGATTTTTAACACTTATAAATTATGCATGTTATTGTTGACTCTTACACTTGTATGTATGCTGTTGTTGTTGATTCTAAAGACTTATATGCATGTTGTTGTTGATTCTTACACTTATATGTGTGTTGTTGTTGTTGATTCTAAAGACTTATATACATGTTGTTGTTGATTCTTACACTTATATGTATGTTGTTGTTGTTAATTCTAAAGACTTATATCCATGTTGTTGTTGATTCTTACACTTATATTTATGTTGTTGTTGTTGATTCTAAAGACTTATATGCATGTTGTTGTTGATTCTTAACACTTGTATGCATGTTGTTGAGTATTAACACTTGTATGTATGTTGTTGTTGATTCTTAACACTTGTATGTATGTTGTTGTTGTTGATTCTTAACACTTGTATGTATGTTGTTGTTGTTGATTCTTAACACTTGTATGTATGTTGTTGTTGTTGATTCTTAACACTTGTATGTATGTATGTTGTTGTTGATTCTTAACACTTGTATGTATGTTGTTGTTGTTGATTCTTAACACTTGTATGTATGTTGTTGTTGTTGATTCTTAACACTTGTATGTATGTTGTTGTTGTTGATTCTTAACACTTGTATGTATGTTGTTGTTGTTGATTCTTAACACTTGTATGTATGTATGTTGTTGTTGATTCTTAACACTTGTATGTATGTTGTTGTTGTTGATTCTTAACACTTGTATGTATGTTGTTGTTGTTGATTCTTAACACTTGTATGTATGTTGTTGTTGTTGATTCTTAACACTTGTATGTATGTTGTTGTTGTTGATTCTTAACACTTGTATGTATGTTGTTGTTGATTCTAACACTTGTATGTATGTTGTTGTTGTTGATTCTTAACATTTGTATGTATGTTGTTGTTGTTGATTCTTAACACTTGTATGTATGTTGTTGTTGTTGATTCTTAACACTTGTATGTATGTTGTTGTTGTTGATTCTTAACACTTGTATGTATGTTGTTGTTGTTGATTCTTAACACTTGTATGTATGTTGTTGTTGTTGATTCTTAACATTTGTATGTATGTTGTTGTTGTTGATTCTTAATACTTGTATGTATGTTGTTGTTGTTGATTCTTAACACTTGTATGTATGTTGTTGTTGTTGATTCTTAAACTTGTATGTATGTTGTTGTTGTTGATTCTTAACACTTGTATGTATGTTGTTGTTGATTCTAACACTTGTATGTATGTTGTTGTTGTTAATTCTTAACACTTGTATGCATGTTGTTTTTGTTGATTCTTAACACTTGTATGCATGTTGTTTTTTGTTGATTCTTACCACTTGTATGCATGTTGTTGTTGTTGATTCTTAACACTTGTATGTATGTTGTTGTTGTTGATTCTTACCCACACTTGTATGCATGTTGTTGTTGTTGATTCTTAATACTTGTATACATGTTGTTGTTGCTGAGTATTAACACTTGTATGCATGTTGTTTTTGTCGATTCTTAAAACTTGTGTGCATGTTGTTTTTGTTGATTCTTAACACTAGTATGCATGTTGTTGTTTTTTAACACTAGTATGCATGTTCGTGTTTGCAGATCCCTTCGTGCGTGTCTCCCTGATGGTGGAAGGCAAGAAGGTCAAACGGAAGAAAACGTCCGTGCGACGAGCTTCCATCAACCCCGTGTGGAACGAGGCCCTGGCCTTCAACGTGCCGGCAGAGGTTCTTTCCAAGGTCACCCTGGAGGTCAGCGTCCTTGACCACGACCTCATAGGTCACGGGGACGTTTTGGGTTCATGCGTGCTGGGAGCTGGGTCAAGCGGCGAGGAGCTGAACCACTGGAACGAGATGATGGTGAACCAGCGAAAGTCCATCGCTATGTGGCACACGCTGAAAAAATAGTCATGCTGGATGGAGATGTTAAGCTAAAGTGACTCACTTCAAAAAAGACGTGTGATTAAGTGAGAAAAATGAGCTGTCATCTGAAAGAGTATCTATGTGATTAATCACGGAAGGGAGGCCTCTGTGACTAAGCGAGAGACCTTAGTCATCATCTGAAAATAACACGCGAGTTATCATCTGAAAAACAAAAACTATATGATTAGGCCAGAAAAATGAACTATCATCTGTAAAGAAAATGTGTGATTTGTCGTGAAAACTTAGCTGCCATCTGAAAAGAACATTGGTGATTAGGCCTGAAAACTGACATATGTCACCTGAAGAGAACCTGCGTGGTTAAGCAAGACTATCTGTGAGCTAAATGATATTCTAAGCAGAACCCGTCGGCTGGAATGAACTAGTGCAGTAAACCAGAATGATTGTCTTATCAGTTTGTGTGCTAAACGAGAATTTGTAAATATCTTCAGATGGTGTACGGGTTGAGAATAATTAAACAGGAATTGCTGTCCTGAGGTAAAAAGCTATACTAAATGAAGGTCAGACAGTAAACTAAAGCAGAGTGATTGCTGCATGGTGTACAGAGGTGAAGTCATTGTTGGCTGATGTATCAATCGACACAGCTGTGGTCTCTGCATTACTAGAGAATACATCAGTCTTCACTGGTTTTCTACTGCGAAGTAACTGTAATGATATGAGCGTAACACGAATGATCGTCTCTTTGTGCAGAGTTAACGTACCTGTCAGCCAATTGGTTCTACTGGGCTGGCTTGTGCAGTAAGCAAACAAGAACTATCTGGTGATGTATTCAATAAGAAAACACGTTGTATTTTAAAGCGAGAACTGCATGTTGATGTTACCAACCCACAATAACCGCAGATAAGTCTATGAAGAAGGACGGTCTGCTGGTAAATGAGTCAAGAATGACTGTTGTTTGGTGCAGGAAGCAAAATTACATGTCAGCCATTGTCCTAATGTGACAATGTGTTAAGAGAAAATACGTATGGGCTGACAAGCTGAATTAAACGAGAAGTGCTGGCTGGTGTTCTGTCTCAGAAGAACTGTCTGTTAGTCTTAGAGGAATAACAGTCTCCTGATAGATGATCCACAATTACTGCTGCTTGCTGCAGAAATCACGATACATGTCAGACAATGCATTAAGCCAGAACTATTGTCAGCTCATGTATTACACAAAGAAAAGAACAGCTGTGGGCTGGTGTGTGGAGTAAACATGACTGTCATGTCAAGTGGTGTTGAAATCCGCTAGACTGATTGTGGGCTGACGTAATCCACTGGATCTTAAGATCTGTCAGCTGATGCCCACGTGAGGACATCTGTCAGCTAATGTGTATAACGCAAAATGTAACAAACATTCAAATGATGATGACAGTTTTTTTTTGTCAGTTGGTCAGCTGAAAGCAATGAAGAATTGTTGCTGAGTTAAAAACACATCACTCTATTCTTTGACACAGTGTGTACAGCTGTTTTACATATACTGTGAATATACTGTTTTGTTCACACGTGTGTCAAGTTACTGAATGGTCGCTGCTCACCCACTCTTCTGATATTGAACTGTTATGTCTTCGATGCGTGGAAAACTGTGCTGTGCTGTCTTAAATCTAAATATGATGATAACATTTTTCATAGTGGAGTCAGCGTAGGATGTGTGTATGTATGGCGCACTGACAGTAGATAAAATGACATATTTCTGGGGCCCTACACTTTTAACTCGATCTCTGAGAAATTAGCAATGCGCATGGTTTTTAGGCGAGAAATCGGCCTGTGAGGGTATGTGGTTATGGTTCAGAGTTAAAGCAAATGGCTTGTTTGATAAAAACTTGCGCGCAAAACTTGTACTCTGTGATTTGGGGCGTGTTTTATCCAATTTGGCATGACTGTGGAAGAAGGGAATATGTGTAGACTCCAAGAACGAGAGTTGGCATCATGGTTTTTTTAAAATTAGTCTTAGATTATGATTCCGAATGTTGTCTTCGTCGAAGTCTGACTTGATACCTTGGTATTGAGTTAAACGATGAATCATTCTCGAGAAATGAACTTGAATCCTTAACGTTACGCTATATTCAATACATTGTTTATTGTGATCTTAGAAAACAATGCGTGAATGAGTCTTTGTTGTTAGTGGCATATCTGAAAAAAAGGAACTTCCTTGTTGTGACCGTAGAGGCCATTCCTAAGATACCACAGTCTCACGTCTCGTTTGGCACATGTACAAATAAGAGAAAACGTATACTGTGAATGTAGAAATTGATGCATCGCTGACATATCTTGTTAGGTGTCAGTAAGTTTTAGACATCGTCTGCTGCAGCTGTGGAATCCTATGGGAGTCTAATAGTCTTTTCTAACGTTTAATCATCCTTGCTCACTCTGTCCACCAGTTTTCAGCAGGATGTTGATGGAATGGGTGTGGGAATGAGGGACAGAGAAAACAACAGCAAACAAAACGAAACAAAAAAAAAAAAACACGAAAAAAACAACAACACACACACACACACAAAAATAAACAAGCAAAAAGAAAAAGAAAAACAAAACAAAAACAACAACAACAAAACCCCCAAAGAAAAGCAATGGAATGCTCTGTTTATACATTTATGAAACTTGAAAAAGAAATAAACCTCCACTGCGTGAATGCTGAATATATTGTCAATAGAAAAGCTGTACTCATACCCTAGAGTTTCCTTGTACATGTATTTGAATGAGAGGAGAGATGATTATAAAGATTGGACATATATCTAGTATTAGCATGCCACTGCTGTTGTTGATTGTTGTTGTCGTGATTTTCTGTTCATTTTATTATCATTTCGTTTCTGGTCTCGTTCTTTTGGTTTCTTTCTTAATGGCGCACCTCATGTAGGTACACATGAACTTGCGCTCATGAACACGTGCACGAATTTGTTTGTGCATAAGTGGTATTATACAATATTTGCTAGGTTATGTAATATCGGTTATGTCTGTTTTATTATGTAATATTATAAAAAGATTGATCATGAAATATTGGTTATGACTCTTGGATTACATAATGTTGATAATGTTTATTGGATTGTGTCATATGGATAATGTTTGTTTAATGATGTAAATGTTAAGAATGCTTTTGGATTATGTTTTACTGGGCCCAAGAAAAAGTAGCGTACATACATTGCTTAGAAAACGTCTCATGACAATGGATACCTCATTACTTCATTCATGTTGTTGTTATTGTTCGTGGAAATATCTGTCTGCTTGCCTGCTTGATTGGTCACTTTTTTCGTTAACGTTTCGAAGCCGCCCAGCCACTATTAAAACACACACACACACACACACACCACACACACACACACACACACACACACACACACACACACACACACACACACCACACACACACACACACACACACACACAACACACACACACACACACACCACATTGTAGTACTTTATAATGTGTAACAACAAGAGCATCCTTAAAGATACTGAGTCACAACTTTTTCTGGGAAAAGAAAAGCCAAAATGACCGCAGTTAACTCTTAACTCTTTGACTTCCGCACCCCGTCCACCAGCTGCAAAAACTTCATCGTGTGACTCCCTCACCCTATCTGCCATCTTCCTGCAGGAAGCTGGTGGATAGGGTGGGGAAGTCAAACGGTGAAGAGTTTGCTTTGTAATCATTTATGACGATGCAGGAAGCTAGTGGACAGGGTGTGGGAGTCAAACGGTAAAGATTTATCTATGTAGTACAAAATGGAAATATGCACACGATATTGTTACCCACTCCTTACACGGTTGTTTGTATATCGAAGAAAAACAAACATGATTGCAAATAGCAAATCTCAAATAAGATTCGAGAACTGGCATGAACATGATTTTTTTTCTTTTTGGTAGGCTCATGAAAACAAGACTAGACACACACAAACCCCCACGTGGTTTCCCTTAGACTGTTGCAGTTCAACAGCCTTATGGGATAATCTCCCTTGGGTAGTGGTGGTAATTGTATTGTGGCCCGAGACCGATGTACATTAAAGTGCTCTCCCTGTCTGTCTCTGTCCCCGTCTCTGTCTCTGTGTCTCCCTGTCTGTCTCTGTCCCCGTCTCTGTCTCTGTGTCTCCCTGTCTGTCTCTCTCTGTCTGTCTGTCTCTCTTTCTTTAACGATTTGACCCTTTCACAAGAAATTGCAAATGAATAAACATTCATGATAAAAGGTAACGCATCTAAATGTAAAAGGTAACTCTTTTGGGTGGGTGGAGGGCTAACGTAAAGCTCAAAAGTTACATACAGTCACGATGCACTTGATGTTTCCAACAGCTGTTTAAAGGGTGAAATGGCTGGCTGTTTTTACAATACCTATCAATCAACATCAGGAAGGAGTTCTTGAGAGTAATATATAGAACCGATACTGTTATACGTTTGTGGGCGTGGACAGTCAACACGCGAAATCAGAATAAAATTGTGGCAAGTAAAATGTGGCTTCTGAGAAGAATGTTGAACAAAACAAAACAAACAAAGAAACCAAACAAAAAACAAAACGAAAACAAAAACAAAAACAAACAAACGAGACATCGACAGTCTTGAAGGAGGCAGATACAAGAAAATTATTGATAAAGAAGATTAAGAAAAGACATTTATAGGACATTTTATGAGGAAAGAGAAATTAGAACACCTGTTCACAACAGGAAAGCTGGAGGGAAAGAGAACAACATGTAGACCCAGGGAGAAAATGTTAGACAGACTTGCAGGGTGGTTGAGGACAGATAGGGTGGGAGATGTACTTGCAGCGACAGGGGATAGATTCGTATGGAGGGCCATGATCATCAACGCCACGCGGCAGGGCACATGATGATGATGATGATGATAGCTGTTTTGTTTTGATTGTTTTATAGAGTTGTGGACTCAATATCTAGTATCACTTGTTCAGTCCCAATCCGCTGCTTTAAAAACTGATCCGTTCACTGCCCATTTTAATGTTTCCGTCATTCTGGTTGTGCCAGCTTAGCGTTTTATAGTTACCTTCCCTTCTTCTCCTCCCTGATCAATTTCAAGACCTTGACAGCGCACAGTCTTTTGCGCAGGATCATGGAGTCCCTATTGACCAATCTCCCAAATCCATTCGTCCAGTGAAGGTTTGGTTATAGGTACATGAGTTGAGATTATTATCAAAGGTATACGATCTCTACAGTCTCAAGTTCTGATCAGTCTCTGACTGCATTCTTCATGATAAAAATTGACGTGCTCGCTGTACATGTACACGCTGTGCTTGCAAGGCTGCCATTTTGATTGTATTAACGTAGTGTTTTCACTTCAAGACCTATCCTGGGCTGATTCAAACTGTATTCTGTATACTAATACTGAACTCTTACATAACGTAAACAGTCCATGTCAAAATCATACTCTTTGCACTTTACAGGAATAAAACACTATGAAAAATTCAATCAAATAAAAGCAGACACCGATAAAACATGAAATGAAAATAAGTATTAAAAACGTAATTATTGGGACCCATAGTATAAATCATTTCTGGTAGCTCTTGGTAGAGCACATATGGAAGTAAGCGAGTGCTTAGTTCTTTGACACTAAATCTGAATTAATGTAAAATCCCAACCCCTACCACAGTGGATTAGTTTTCCAGTAGATCAGCACGTAAGACAAGGGCGACAACCAACATGGCTGCTAGCTAATGTCGTAACGGATTTTCAGGTGAATTGGAATGGCTATGTATGACTCAGCCAGTCGCGGTTTTTTAATTTTTATTGTCTTAAAAACGTTAAAAACTCTGTATGTGTGTGTGTGTGTGCGCGCGCGTGTGTGTGTATGTATGTATGTGTGTATGTGTGTGTGTGTGTGTGTGTGTGTGTGCGTGCGAGTGTGTGTGTGTGTATTTATCTTTTGAAGACTTGACTATTGTACCGCAAGAGAATTTCAAATGAATGTCTTTTTTTTCTGTTAACTAAACTCTTTTTTCTTCGTGTTATATGATAATCCCTCTGGATTTTCATTTATGTACTGCTATCTTCCATGCCCCAATTAAGGGACCTACTAAATAATAATGCTCTAATATTCTAGTGAGTGTAGTGGTAGTCTTTGGTTTCAAGTCTGTTCACTTAAAGCGATTTTAGAGAAAAATACATGGAAAGGTGGGAGCGGTTGTAGGTGGAAATAGAGTGCATAGAGATGCTTGCATACAGTCAGTCTTGAGAAAAAGGAAAGAAAATATAAGTAGAAGAGAAAGGGAAAACGAACAAATGAAGTAACTTACCAAACTAGTCAAACAGTTAAGTCAACAAGAAACATCTCGTGGGTGTGTGGATGGGACCCAGAGCACCAATGCCTCGCCACTCTGGACAGACAACTCCCAAGCTCCAGGCGCCACTCGATTGTCATTTCATCAAGAAAAAAGGGGGGCTGTCCATGTAGTAAACTATCTAGATGTAATAATGAACACAAATTATAAACATTTAGGGGCGTGGTGTGTGTGTGTGTGTGTGTGTGTGTGTGTGTGTGTGTGTGTGTGTGTGTGTGTGTGTGTGTGTGTGTGTGTGTGTGGTGTGTGTGTGTGTGTGTGTGTGTGTGTGTGTGTGTGTGTGTGTGTGTGCGTGTGTGTCACTCTTAGAACAGTTTGATTGTTTGGCTTGATTTTCATTCATATACATATTCAACTTGTTTATCCACCTGTTTCTTCTGTTGTTTGTGATATTCGCTGGTATATACACATGTGTCAAGTTGTTTATCAGCTTATATGTTTGTTTGTTCGTAGTGGAGACCTGACGTACGTTTATGACCCAAAATGCTTGTCAATATGTGGATAAACACAGATGAATGAGCACTTTCCCACCAAAAACAGTAATAACAATTTGTTCTGACGTTTCACTTATTGAAACGTTGGAATGTGTAATTTGTGATGTGTAATTCACATACTATATCAAACTATATAATGTTTCATTTGCATGTTATACTCTGTTGAAAAAAAAAGATTTATATATATTTTGCATATGCTATTTTTGCTATATCTGTATCATTACTTTAAGAACATTTTTGTGCGTTCTGTAGAGCTATTATTATATTTATATTACCACGAGAATATGTTGTCTCTATTGTGTAATATGTTCACAGGTTTGTGAATATCTTGTGGTGTGGCCGTATTCGTGTGTCTTCAATAAATTATTTGGTTGTGAATATCTTGTACTGAGAATATCGTTTCTGTCTTGTTTCGACTATCATTAATATTGTTTTGAGTGTCTTAAGGTTATTTGATAATTTGCATACTATATTGATATGTTGAGAGCATATTATCTTGTGGCTCCTATATATCAATTTCATTTCATTTGTGACAAATCATATGGCAGAATTCATATGACGTATGACGTAACTATGGTCGTTATTTCTGTTTTTCTTGTATATGGAGAAAAAACAACTATATGGAGTGAAGAAATCACTCCCATAATATCATTATATTATAATTATTTTGATGGACTTCTTTTTGAAATAATAGGTTTTGCCCTACTGCAACGTCAAAGATTTTAATGATATCATCGTTGATTCGTTGTTATATGTACTTAGGTCATGTTCTGTGTTATGCTATAGTCACTGGTTTATTTATAGCTTATAAATATCTAAACTTGAATTCTATTTACTGTTTTGCCAAAGTAAAATATCGCTCTTATGCCAGTACCATCATCTTTGCATAATTTGTGCTATGACTTTTGCAATTAACCGAACTAATATATCAGATGACTATTTTTTTCATAAAGCATATTTTTTTTCTCTCTTTCTTTGCTGTTTTTTTTATATTTAAAAATACAGATGTCTTGTTATTCCTACCTGTGGTTAGTTTCTGTTTTAATGATTTCATTTGTTGAAAATCCAACAGAAGTTTGTTTAACATGATTAAAAAAAAGTTCTTCTAAATGATGGAATGAGTAATTTTGCCTTTGAATAGTTAAAACAGAATGCTAAAAGTAGCAATTCGTCGTCTGTTTGTTGTTGTTGTTGTTGTGTTTGTTTGTTTTTAGTTTCATTTTCCCTTAGAACCTTCATTTCATAATTGTGTGTGTTTATTTATTTATTTGTTTGTTTGTTTGTTTCATAAATGTATTAATTAATTAATTAATTAATCTATTTATTTATTTGTATGCCGACTTTAAAGCACTGTCGTGCTGGGTATAATTATTCATGAGCTTAAAGAAAAGGCTCATAGTTGGGGATATGTTTAATTTCACAACAATAATGACCATTCCAGAGAAATCTACTGCAGATGTTTTTCTTAACTTAACTTGTTTTTTCTGTTTTTTTTTTTTTGATTTTTGTTTCTTTGTTTCAGTTAAATCTGTGTGTATGCCGTGACTTTCTTCTTTGTCTGTCTGTCTGTTTGTCTGACTGATTTTGTCTGTCTTTCATGATTACAATGCTGATAACGCAAAGGCCGTAGGTTCAATCCTCAGGCAAATCATAGTTTTACGGTGTGTTTGTTTGTTTGTGTGTGTGTGTGTGTGGTGTATGTGTGTGTGTGTGTGTGTGTGTCTGTGTGTGTGTGAACAAAGCAGTAACAGCATAGCGTAATTACAATTTCACCATAATACTGAGCTTATTTGTTCTGTTCTCTTAATATATTGACACTGTATATAACAAACACAAAAGATACAGAATCCAGCTTCGGTCAGGATTAATGATGAGTCTAGGATCCATAAATTCCATGTCGACTCTGCATTGCATTCTTCTATGTGATATTTTGTGATGAAACAGAATTAAAAGAGGTTGTCTTTAGTATGTTATTGTATATTTTACATTTATACTTGTGTATTTTTCCAAGTTGATGAAAAAGATTTAACAGAAGTTGTCTTTGGTACAGTCTTTTATACATGTACTTTGCATTTTACCTGTCCATCTTCCCAAGAAGGATAAGTAAATTAAATACCGAATTTGTGTCCACATTTTGATCCAGGCCAAACTCATGTTCCGTTTTCAACAGTTCTTTGATCATATCTCAGAGTCGTTTGATATGTAAACATTTCCAAATGTATGATCGATGCTATGTCTCCTTTTGAAACGAAAGTCACAGCAGAAGGTGTATTTCTTTTTTTTTTCCTTTTTCCTTTTTTTTTTTTTAGCAATTACCGTATCTTTCAGGTTCATGTTAATTCCAAGAATTCTGTGTACAACACGTATTCGTAGCCATTTTAATTTAAACTCACTGAATTTTATGAATTTTAATAACTACTTTTCTTTACTATGGGACTGCAGTTCCCAATTTCTCTGACCATACGAAACAGAAATTGTGTAACTTAACATCTGTTATTGAAATGTCAAATTAAAACCGTGTGGATTTGGAAAGGAAGTAAACTGCTTTTATGCTTTTCGAATATCATGCATCATTTTAACTGGTATGCTCAGCTTTGCTTGGTGTGTGTATTTCTCTACAGACTGTTTCAGTCCATCAAAGACAAGGAAAATAAAATAACTTCATTTCATACTTTGTGTTGATATCTCTTGTGTCAGAAACGATCCATCATCATTCACGAGAGTGTGCACGTTAACCCATCGTTTTACATCCATCTTTCGCATTCTAAAATTTTATTTCCTTCAGCGATACAATTATTGTATACGATTGATTCTGAGAGTAGATCATTTGGCAATATTGACAATATGTCACAGCAAAGAAATGGCTCTGCGTCGTAAAAGTGTGTTTCCAAATCAACTTGTCACTGATTTATATCTAAAGCATAGCTCCAGCCATGTTTTCCAAAGTCTGCCAAAAAGGGGTAGAGTTTACCAGAAATAGTTTTAAATTTGGGTTTAAAAAAAATTCAGACAAAACAGTTTTAAAGTTTCAATGTATATACTGGAAATAGTTTTTATTTTTATTTTATTTATTTTTTTTTCAGACAACGCAGTTTTAAAGTTTAATGTATTTACCAGATATACAAAAAAAGCGTGACTGCCCGCTTTGAAGCAAACAGGAACCAGAAGAACCCCCCCCCCCCCACACACACACACAAAAGAATAAGAACGCGTACTTAATACGCATTCTTATTCTTTTTTCGTGTTTTTTTTCTGGTTCCTTCTTATCACAACTATTTTATATATTTGTGTGTTTAAAAGTTTTGAGACAAAACAAGTTTAAAGTTTTGAATATATTCATAAATACCTTGTATGTTTAAATCTCCATATTTTGTGCTCTTTTTGGTGGTCTATGTGTTATTGTGTCGGGAACTTTTTTCATGAAAAGTTGCGAATTTGTTGGTTTGGATGAAACTGACATATTGTTCCTATGTCTAATCAACAAACAAATCAACAAAAATCTCACAAGGTTGAATGTGATTGTATCTTGGCCACATTTTCTTGAAGTGCATTATGCGAATTGTGTCTTTACTATACAAAGCTAGAGGCATGAATACATTTATTGAATGATAGTAGTTTTGCTATAGTCTTACATGGTAATCTTCCTGCTTGATTTACATATTATTTTTGTTTATATTTCCTTTCTGAGTACAATGTTTATGTTTTATTTGTGTGTACAGTGGTCATTTCCTACTGTTTGTTATGTATGTTCGTGCGCGCTAACATCTTACTATTCGTATGGGTCTATGTGCATAGATAATCATTAACATGTGCTTTAATTGTTTGTATGTGTATCGAGTCTCATGGTGGCCTGAATAGCCAGTTAGGCTATGATTAGTTTCTATGACCCGCTCTGACAAACTGGGGCCTAAATCGCACGCGAGCAAACTAAGATACAGCATCAAAACATGTTGTTAGGGTCTATCTTGGCAAAATTTGCGATTTTATTTGTAACATGTTTTTTTAGGGTTGTTTTTAGACCTTTGATAAAATTTCACAGTGAAACTTACCCGATAAAAATGGCATTAAAACTACATGATTATGGCAAGACTTCTTCGAAAAGCTTTGTTGAAATTTCCCCAAAATGGTGTTTTTGCACTGCACCAGAGCTCAACCTTTTATTGAAATCAATATTCCATATACCGTTTTCAAGCTTGTTATCATCTTCCTAGCGCGGCACACGCTTACTAAAATAAACCAAATAACGTTTTATCATAATGATCGATAAGGAAAATCTGTCAGTAACTGTTTCTCAAACAAAAATTACACCCATACTACATTTCAGTTGGGCCACAACTCCTGCAGTTATTGTCTTAGAGACTTTTTATTTATAAATCAGTGTACAGGGCATTTCATGCCCTTTCCAGTGCAACAATAATTTCATATCACCATAAAAATCTATTTATGTCCCAGTTTGTGAGAATGAGTGGAACACAGCTGGGTGTACGTCTATAATTCCTATGTCGTGGTACATGTACTGTCGTCTCGTACTTATCCTCTGCTCATTGTGTCAAATTTTGATCGACTGCTGTTATCATTAGTGGCTGTGTGATCAGTTATATATTAACATTAATGTTCGATATGTGATCGGTAATAATGCATCAATATTTAATTGTGATTTCAGTCAATGATCTCTTAGTATTAATGAGAGAATTGGATCGATCATTTATCAAAATCGATGTGATTTTGATCAGTAATCTATCAATATTGATGCGTGATTTTGATCGCCAAAACTCAATATTGATTTGTGATTTTGACCGATAATTCTCGGTTTTCATGTGTTTATTTCTTCGATTATCTGTCAATAGTGATGTGCAATTTTGTTTGATTATCTATCGTTGTTGACTTGTAATTTCGACTGATAATTATTTATAATTACTTTGTATGGTTTTAATCGATGAGAATCAATATGAAGAATGATTCTGATGGACATACTATAAACTAATAAATACTAATGTATTCTTTAGATCAATATCAAAATCAACATTGATTTTGTGAATTTTATCGATAACTAACCACATCCATGTATAATTTTGATCAACTTCTCTCAATATTGATGTATGATTT
>JAPXFY010000017.1:32104736-32137236 GCA_030674185.1 Monoplex corrugatus
TAGTGAATAGACATTAAATCAAAGACCACCACCACCACACACACACACACACACACACACACACACTTCGTTCAACAACACACACACACACACACACACACACACACTTCGTTCAACACACACACACACACTCACACACACACACACACACACACACACACACACACACACACACACACACACTCACACACGCATACACACATACGCACACATTCGCCCACCCACTCGCTCACAGGCATAGACACACACATACACACACACACCCACACATACCCCCTCCACACAAACACACACACTGACACATGCACACACACACACACACACACACACACACACACACACACACACACACACACACAGACACACACACACACGCACAAACGTGCAACAGCTGCACAATCTGCACGTGGAATTGCTTGTCCGTCACGTGAGTTTGAATTTCCGAGCTGTTGGACTTTCAAACTTCAACCACATTTGAGCTCTGCCATGACTAGTGCCAGCAGTGAAAAGAAACCAGTGCTGTTATATACTTACTTATTTACTCATTGATTTGTATTTATTTATTGGACCGTTTAGAAGTTGCAACGGGCGGTTGAAAAGGCCCAAAGTGGAAATCAAATCGGCTAATAACATCAGCTCTGTGAACTTTGGACAGGGTAAGTACCTTTCTTTAAACGTATTTTAGACTTGCAAGGATAATGGCAGGCATGACTTTTTAACTGTTGTCTTTTTATTTTACCTGGGTGTCGTTTTAACGTGGTGTTAGCCCTGATATGGCTCTAGTAGTCGGCTTGGCTATAAACAATATGAACCTGAGCCTGAAAGATTCTTCTTTCGTAGTACGTTATAACCCTGCTGTCTGATTTTTACACAGGCTGTTGGCTCTGTTGACAGGTCCATCGACTCAATATCTAGTGTCTTGAGTTCCATCCCGGTGGACTACTTAAAAACTGGCCTGTTCGTTGCTCATCTTAATGTTTCAGTAACACTTATGGCGCTAACTTACTACTTAGTGTTTCTCAAGTAGGCCTACCTCCCTCCTCCCCCCGTGGGGATGCCGGGGGCTCTTTCAGTATAAATAGTACCTCCACCTTCTGGAAATTCTGTGCTAGAAATGTCCTCTTTTCTGTAACTCTGTTTCTGCCTTGTTCCTTTGCTTTGTCATTTCTACTTATTTTCTGCCTTAATGGTTCATTTTACCTGTATGCGTTCGTTTCAGTTTCAGTTTCTCAAGATGACGTTTCCGCGATCGGAACGAATACCATATACACTAAAGTCACAAGTGCCACGTGTGTGGTGACCGTGTGGTGACTATATTTTATACTGGTATTTTATCAGCCTACCACTGGAATAATCTTGGTTACATGTAAATGATATGTATATGTGTGTATCTTACCTTTAAAAAGGAACATATATTTAAGGTAAATAAATAAAGTTCTGAATCGCAACCCAACTTACTGTTCTGTATAAACTCGTCTCACATGACAGAACCCCCCCCCCCCCCCCTAGTCAGTGCCCAAATGCTCAGCCATCTGTCAACTGGCAAAAGCCAATATTTTCTTAATCATAGATAGGTAAGTAAGCAAGCAAGCAAGCAAGGAAGCAAGCGAGTAAGTGAATAAGAGGTAAGTAGGTGAATAAACAAATACAAAATAAAGGAGTATGTAGATAAATAAACAGGGAAGAGATACAAAAATAACAAATAACAGTAAATACATGCATATATCCACATGCCCGCACACAGACATATACACATACATTCATACATACACACCCATATCGGCACAGCATGATGGCCGACAAAACAACAGCTACAATAACAGCAAGAACAAAAACAACACCAGCAAAGAGGAGACACCCATATATACATATCATGACAAACTTTGACATATCTGGACAAAAATCAACTAACAGCACACGAACACAGGCAGGCGCTTTGGCAAACTTGCTTATTCTTCAGTTGTCTGTTTCTTTTCTTCACTTTTCCTTGATCTTTGTTCCAGGAAAAGCCCCAATACTTTCCATTCCACGCTGTAAGAGGATGTATGTATGTGTCTGATAAAGTCTTACGTACTTTTTCTTAGGATTGATAATTGGGTTACATGTATAAAGTGCATTTTTGGCTCTAGTAAGGTGGGATATGCAAAAGCAATTTTCGGTAATTCATGCTTGTTTTTATATATGTTGTAGTGTCCTTAGGTATGCGTATATTTGTATTCACGTTTTTTTTAAAATCCCCTGTGCGATAAATTGGACGGAGTGGTCAACGCCAGGGGCATGTCATTAGATTATGTGCGTGAATGCATTAATATGTGTACTTAATTTTCTTTTCCTTTTTTTTCCTGTCCAAGGTTTGTTTTGAAGCGGTTAAGCCCTGATATGGCTCTACGCAGTCGGCTGGGCTTTAAACAACAACAGCAATAACCTCCCTCCACCCCGTTTAAAGAACTATTCATCACGTAGGGGGTTTACGCAGGTTCAAGGAATAGGATGAGGTAATTGCTGCCAGATTCTGGTGGAGCGTATATGGAATTGTCTGAGTGCAATGAATTCATCTTGAAACTCCAAATTTTATAAAGCTGATCGCCTCCCACCCCCGTGGGGATGCTGGAGATACTTTCAGTATAAAATAATATCCCCAACTTCTGGAAATTCTGTGCTAGAAATGTCCTCTTTTCTGTCACTCTATTTCTGCCTTGTTCCTTTGCTTTATTTCTTCCTACCAGTTTCTGCCTTGCTGGTCCATTCACCTGTATGTGTTTGATAAAGTCTTACGTACTCTCTTAGGATTGATAACTGGGTGCATGCATCAAGTGCATTTTTGGTTCTAGGGAAATGACTTATGCGGAAGCAATCTAAGTTAATGTAGGCCTGTTTTTATACAAGTTTTAGTGTCCTTAGTTATGTTCAAATTTGTATTCATATACGATTTTTAAACCCATTGTGCGATAAATTGGACGGAGTGGTCAATACCAGGGGCATCTCCTTAGACTATGTACAGCGAATGCACTTAATTTTCTTCTTTTTTGAAGAGTGGCTGAGCTTACTGTTTTTGTACTTTGTATCTGCTTCTATGCTACCTGAATGGGTAGCGCAAACTGTAAGATTTGAGAAGTACTACAAGGGAGATAATTCTCAAGAGTCATGTCCTTTGATTAATATTATAAAAATTCTCCCTGCTTCCCTCTTATTTCTTTGGTATTACCTATATGCCTTGGAAGCAACCCTGTACATGTTCTGTCTTGTCTATGTGCGTGTTTGGTCAGTTCAAGAATAAAAGACTATGTCAATCTTGAACATAAGACCAATATTTTGTATGTATTTCTCTCCTCTCTTATAGTTGTGTGTAGGGTAGTTGCAGAGTATAAAGGTAGGCTTGGGCGCTCCTTTTTTGAGGAGTGTTCTGAGCTTACTGTTTTTGTACTTTGTATCTGCTTCTATGCTAGCTGAATGGGTAGCGCAAACTGTGTTATATTTGAGAAGTACTACATGGAAGATAATTCATTCTCAAGTTATGTCCTTTGATTCATATTTTTGTGTTTTTATCCAGAACAATGCGCCTTTTAAATTTCAGGCACAACAAATAGTTGACCAGAATATTGTGAATCATAATTATTGTTATACATTCTAATAAAAGTTCCTGTGTCCACAGAAAGATGACAGACTGTGATGCTCCTTCACAGTGCCTTCAGTGGACAAAAAGCCCCGCACATCCAGGACCCGTGTCAACACCCTAAGCCACCACAAGGCGTCATTTACACCTTTCCCCACCGTCTGGTCCATCTCGTCCGATCTTCATGATGACCCGGTAAGTAACTAGACCAAAACTGAAAACTGGGGGTGGTGGGATGGGATGGATAGAGGAAGGGGGAGGGGTTGCGAGAGAGTTAGTGAGGTGGTGAGGATTTCAACTTTTCTAGGGACCAGCATTGTGATGGCCGTGCCAATCTGTTCTCCATCTGATGACGGACTCCCTTAGCCAAATACATCGTTGCCATTTAGAACACTGAAGATCCTCCCCTCCTCTGTTCTGAGTCGGCCTGTGTGTGTCCTTCAGGACCTTGAGATCTCCTTGTTCTGTTCGTGCCATGATATCCTTGGTCTTCCTCTTTCGCGTTTTCCTTCGCGCAAAAAAGTGGCAGAATGGTTAAGACGTTCACCTGCCAATAACTAAATTCGCTGCTCCAGGGCTCGTTTACCGTAAGAGGCGTCTTTTCTCCTTAGTTTGACCGGAAAATCGAACTGGACGTCTAGCTCTCCGGAAGGGGACGAAAAACGAATCGAACTCGTGTACCTTCTGGCCTACGCACCCTAAAGAATCCACGGCAGTTGAAAGTCGTGAAGAGCAGGACATTCGCTCGGCTGACCTGGCAAAAAACTATCGGTATTGGAGATAAAGGCTCACCTAATTCCCTTCTCTTGAGACCCAATTAATCTTCTTGCCTTTCTGGGGTCTTGGTGGGAAAAAAAAATGACAGAGAAGACAGCTTGGATCAATGGTCATTTGTCGAACAGGCTTGAGTGTACTCTAACTTAGCATCGTGTGTGTGTGTGTGTGTGTGTGTGTGTGTGTGTGTGTGTGTGTGTGTGTGTGTGTGTGTGTGTGTGTGTGTGTGTGTGGTGTGTGTGTGTGTGTGTGTGTGTTATATGTGTATATGTGTGTGTGTGTGAGTGTGTGCGTGCGTGTGTGTGTGAATGCGTACGCGTGCACGCGTGTGTGTGTGTGTGTGTGCGTGAGTGCGTGTGTGTGCGTGAGTGCGTGTGTGTGCGTGAGACAGATGACGGCTTGGGTCAGGAGCCACACGCCCCTACTCCTGTCCTGTTCCTCACCCCACCCATCACCCCAGTTTGCGTGTGTTTGTGCCCTGGAGGTTTGGTCGTTGTTGGCGATTGCTTTGGTGAATGATGGGAATGGGTGCCTTGTTTTGAATCTTGAATCAAGATATGGCGCCTTACTGTTATTTTTTTTATTATTATCCAGAGAAGGGCAGTCTGGATAATGTGATTTTGCTCTCTTCGAGTAGTTACTGGTTGGAGATGGTGTTAGGCCAGACGATTCCTCTGATTATTCAAAACGTTTCTTGTATGTAGGGTTGACAGCTTGATCAGTTTGCTCTCTGTCATCCTCCGTCATTCTGAGCCTTAAAGTGGGGGTGAAAAGGACACAGCTCTGGTACAATTCCACTGTGTATTTGTAATGTTTGGGGGAACTGGTGAGATGACTGTTCCCAGACATTCAAACCCTTCAACCTGTCCCATCATGCTGTGCCATCTGCCGTCACTCTGCATGAGGGGATTTCTTGTCTTTCACCGACCACCATGTCCCCAGTCCTCCAGTCATCTCACCAGGCGGCGGATGCACTTTGGAGATGGCCAGCAGAGCCGGACAGGCTCAGAAAGCATTCGGCGTTCTTGACGACAGATCCTTGTCGATTGGCACCAGGGAGAGAGTTCTCCAGTGTTATGCAGAACCGATCTTGTTGTACAGATGCAAAGCGTGGACAGTCAACACGCAAAGTCAACAAGATTGAGGCAGCTGAAATGTAGTTTCTAAGAAGAATGTTAAGAGTTATATGGAGAGCAAAGAAAAAAAACCGAGACAGTCTTGAAAGAGGCAAACACAAAAGAACATTAATGAATAGGATCTGGGAAAGAGGGCTACATTTACAGGACATTTTATGAGGCAAGAGAAATTAGAGTACCTAGTCACAACATGAAAGGAAGAGGCAAAAAGAGCACAAAGTAGACCAAGGGAGAAAATACTGGACAGACTTGTGGAGTGGATGAAGAAATGGGGTGGAAGATGCACTTGCAGCGACAAAAGATAGATTCGTATAGAGGGCCGTGATCGCCAACGCCATGCGGCAGGGCACATGATGATTTGGGGGAACCTCCACAAGTTGTTCAGCATTCTGAGCATGTTGATGGTCTTGCTGAGACGATGCTGGATGGTGTCTTCTCATCCATCGTGTCTCCCTCAGATGAAGACACTGCATGTCCTCCTTCAACTTCATCTTTGGCAAGAGTCCTGCTTCACATTTCTGCAAATATACGTATACAACAAAATGCATTAATGTGTGTCTGTACAGACCTTGTCCATATACAGAAGCATAACGGACAAAACATTCTTTTACATGAAATTTTCTCTATTCATGAATGTAAATATGAAATGAACGTTCGAGGAAACCGTCATCATCACCATCTACCAAACACCAACTACCACCACCACCACCGACCACCATCACCCACCACCACCACCACCACCCACCACCACCACCAACCACCAACTACCACCACCACCACCACACGCACAGACAATAGGAATGCATTTGATACCTTCTTATTGACAGATGACTGAAGAAACACCACGAACAACGTCTCAGCTAGACACCATTCCAGACATCCCCAGAACGGACGGTACTGATGAGTTCTAGGACTTTTCTGCTTTACAGCAAAGGACGAAAACTGACGTCTGCCTTTGTCAACGTGGCTGACAAGCCACACAGCCACACATCTAAAGACCCTGAACGTATTTGACGAAGGTAACTAAACAGAATGTGTGTGTGTGCGTGTGTATGGTTGTGTGTGTGTGTGTGTGTGTGTGTGTGTGTGTGTTAGTGTGCGCGTGTGTGTGCACATGTATGTTCGCGTGCGTGTGTATGTGTGTGCGCGTGCCTGCGTGTTTGTGTGTATGCGTGCATGAGTGTGTGAGTGATTGTGTGTATATATGTGTGTGTGTGTCTGTGCGTGTGCCTGTTCTTAAAAGCGCGCGTGCGTTAAGTTGCTGTCTATGTATGTGTGGAGCGACAAATTAACATATGCCCAGGTTCTAGCATGCGCTGGTCTCCCCACCATGCACACACTGTTCAGACAACGCAGGCTGCTCTGGCTTGGCCATGTGCGGCGGAAGGATGGCCGTATCCCAAAGGATAACCTTTACGATGAACTAGCCTCCGACAAGAGATCTGTTGGCTGCCCCCAAAAGTCGTCTGCAAGCGCGATATGAAAGCTTTGAACATCAACACAGAGAGTTGGGAAGACACAACAGCCGATCGCAATAGATGGCGCAGTGTGCTCCAGAAACCACCCGGGTTGGGGGAAAAGAAGATCCAGACCTTGGCTGAGGTGAGAACCAGGTGGAAAGCAAGCTCTAGTGAAGGCTATCCCATGCCAGCATCCTACATGCATCCAATGCCGCAGAGACTGCCTTTCCCACATCGGCCTTACCAGCCACAGCGGATGCTGCTCCAGAGGCGTCAACTCGAATCAACACGACACTAGGGTGCATCATCCAAAGTCGACGTCGACTGACAGTGGCCTACCACTACTAAACCCTTCTCATAGGCAAGATCTTGGGGTTTCTACCCAACTTAAGAAAAAATCTCCGGAGATTAGAACCCTAGTCCTCTTGCTTAACAGGCGGTGATATTGACAAGTATACTACCGAGGATCACAGAAATGGTCATCTGTTGTGAACTTGACCACACAGTTTCTTCTGGTTTCATGCGACAAACGCTACGAAAGCCACAATCCAAAAATCTGTATTTAAAACAGAGTATGGCCTAGTGGAAAGAGTACGCACCGAGAAACCCAAGTTATATTCCCATCGGACGGGGATTTTTCTCCTCCCTCCACTACATCTTGAGCGGTGGTCTGAGTGCTAGTCTTTCAGATGACATTCTGAACCGAAATGCTGTACCCAAAAAGGGGTGTGGAGTGGGATGTGGATGCAGGAGGATCTCTAGTACAGATGCCATCCCCACCTTCGGGAAATTCAGTGCCAGAACTTTCCTCCTTTCTTTCATTCTCTGTGTTTCTTCCTTGTTCCTTTTCTTTCTATCATTTCTTCGTATCATATTCTGCTATGCTGGTCTATTGATCTGTTTATGTTCTGTGCAGTCTTTCATTGATAATGGTTGTTGGTACAGGTATTAACTATAAGGAAACACGATAGGCAGAGGCAATTTTCGGTAATTTAGGCCATGTTTTTATATGTTTTAGTGTCGTTAGTGATCTTTGTTTTCAGGTTTTCTTTCTACAACCTCATGGAGATAAGTTCGAGGGAATGATCAATGCCGGGAACATATTTTTAGATTAGTATGTGAATACATTGTTATCTGTACTTAATTTCCTTTCCATTTTTTTTGTCAGGGTCATCGAGATGTGTACATTTTGCTATGGTTGTAGCGCTGATACAGCTCTGTGCAGGTAGCTGGGCTTTAAACAGTAGTAATAATTGTAATAAACGGAGATGCTGTAAGCAGCAATTATTTTGGGCATGTTGAACATCTGCGGCAGCAAAGTTTTCCTTGGCAAAAGAAAACACCCTCAGGTAAACAAAAATACATAGAGATATAACAAAGGGAGGTGGCGCCGTACGATGGCGATGTGTTTTGTGTTGAAAAACCTGCGGCAGCTAAGTAGTTTTTCTTGGCAAAATAAAACTCACTTAGGTAAACAAAAATGCATGCATATAGATAATTTTATGACAAAGGCAGGTGGCACTGTGCGATGGCGATGTGCTTTCTCCATGAAGGTCAACCCCCATTTCACGTGGTAAAACTGCTTTACGTCCAAAAACAATGAACCCAATCGCATCCAATCCAGTCTAGTTTGTTCGATCAAAGCGACGAGAAAATTGTCCAACTGAGATTTTCTTTCCTGTTGTGAAATATTACTTATACAGCGCAAAATGGTATATCCTTCAAACCAAGAGGAGTTCATTTTTAAAGATAAACGGAAATAATCCCTAATTTGAGTGCAGTGACCTGAAATGCTCAAGTTTTCAGAACACTTTATCTGCTATTTCCTTTTGAATCTGTTCCAGATTCGTGTGACTGTGCAACCGTTTAGAGACTAATAGGCTTGTTTGTATGTTAAGTGCGTATGACTAATTTGTTATCTGTTTTGATTGTTTGATTTTCCGTTGTGTGCATGTGTTTTTGTTTTCCTATGAAAGCGAGTTTTCTACACGATTTTGCCAGAGGCAATTCTTTTGTTGTTGGAATATTGTACTTCCATCCATATGTCCGCGCCTGTCTATCGACATGTCAAAGCATGCATCCACTGTCTACCTTGTTTGTCTGTATCCATTTACGTTAAGTCATTTGGACTTTTCAATTTTTCTATTTGTCTATTTACGTATTTTGTGTAAGTCCTTGAACATACAGTTTTGGTCTCACACTGTTGCAGTTTGCCGGTAATTACCTCACACCACGCCAGGATAGTAGCGTGCACTCTGCATCGTAAAACGCAGCAGCAGCAGCAGCAACAGGAAGATCATAACCAAGTAAGTCTTCCATTGTATATGTTATAGAAACGAGAAAAAAGCACGAAGAAGGAGAAATCAAACAAGAAAACAAGAAAAACAAATAAAACAAAACACACGAAAAATAGTAAAATAAAAAGAAGGAACAAAAAGATGAAGAAGAAATGAAAAGGACACAAGGGAACACGAACAAGAAAGGCAAGAACAAGGACAACAAGAAAAATAGAAGAAGAAGAGGGAAAAATAACAGCAAAAACACGACAAGAACAACAACAATACGACATGAAACTTATCAAGAAGAAAAGGAACAATCACAAAGCTTGCACTATAAAACAACACAAAACCAAAACTGAAACAAAAACACGCAAACAAGAAGAGAAATGCACAAAACAAGAAGAAAAGCCGACCAGTACGCAATATAAAGAAAGTCGATGATTGTTATCATTACGCAGTTGAAAACAACAGCCAAAACAGGAACAACATAGAGAAACAAAATGGAAACAAAAACAGTGGCAACAAGCAAAACAGGAGAACAGCAAGAGCAGAAACGATGAGAAACAGAACAACAAACAGAAAAGGACGTCAATAATAACAACGACAAAAACACCACCAGTAAAACGCCAAGAACAGCATGAAGAAGAACAGTAAAAGGCAAAAAAATCGAGAATAAGACGTACATCAAGAACAATTATGCCAATAAGAGGAGGATCAAAGAAGCTAGATAAAAGAAAACATAAAACAAAAGCAAAATAAAGCATTGAGGCCAAAGGTAGATCGAGCATAAACTAGACGACAATGTTAAACGCAAAAACAACAGAAAGACAAGTAGACCATGATAAATAAAACTACCAACAAAATAGAATAAGAAAACAAAAGAAAGAGGAATGTATGATCAAGAAAAAAAAGAGGAAACAAAATTAAACAAGACAGGAGAGCTAAGACATGGCAACAACTGAAACAAGAACCTCAGAACACGATAACAAACAAAATCACGAAACAAAAAGAGGGGAAACAAAGAAACAGAAAGAATAGGAGAAGAAACATTTGAAAGAAATATAAAAGAAAGCCAAGAACAGAAAAAACAACAACAAGAAATAAGTAAATGGAACAAGAAGAGAGGGAATTAACGACATGGGACAAGACAAACGAAAGAACTGGAATACAGAAGAAGAAAAAAGGCCACAACCGAATATAACCGAAACATACACGTAAACACAGATGAACAAAAACAACAGCAAGAAGAAAAAGAGCAAGAAAAAGAACAAAAACAAAAACTAGAAAAACAAGAACAACAGTAAGAACAAGGCCAAAAGCAAGAACAAGAACAATAATGATAACAAGAACAAGAAGATCCAGAACAAGAACACGAAGAACAAGAACAAGAAAAGCAACACGAAAAACAACCAGAAGAACACAAAGAACAACAAAAACCAGGATGAAAAAGACGATAACAATGACTTTGTAGGCAGCAGCGAAACTCCGAGAGCGACGCCAAAAGAAGTAACGAAAGCAGTCACGAAAAACAACGAAAACGACAACCGGCAATAACAAAAAGAACAATGAAAACAAGTGAAGAAACGGGTACTGAGGAAAAATACAGAGTAAAATATCAAAACCAACAATGGCGAAAGCATGAAAAGAATATCAACATACTACCGAACCACAACATCAGGAGCGTCCAGAATACCAGGAATAAGAAAACCCACGACGCAGAATCAGAGCAACAAGACAAAAACCAAAAACCGAAAAACAACATCAATCAAAAAAGTAGTACAAAACCACCAGAACATGAGCAACAAGAACAATCAACAAAAAGAAAATAGTAATACAAAACCACCTGAGCATGAGCAACAAGAACAATCAACAAAAAGAAAATAGTAATACAAAACCACCAGAACATGAGCAACAAGAACAATCAACAAAAAGAAAATAGTAATACAAAACCACCTGAGCATGAGCAACAAGAACAATCAACAAAAAGAAAATAGTAATACAAAACCACCTGAGCATGAGCAACAAGAACAATCAACAAAAAGAAAATAGTAATACAAAACCACCAGAACATGAGCAACAAGAACAATCAACAAAAAGAAAATAGTAATACAAAACCACCTGAGCATGAGCAACAAGAACAATCAACAAAAAGAAAATAGTAATACAAAACCACCAGAACATGAGCAACAAGAACAATCAACAAAAAGAAAATAGTAATACAAAACCACCTGAGCATGAGCAACAAGAACAATCAACAAAAAGAAAATAGTAATACAAAACCACCTGAGCATGAGCAACAAGAACAATCAACAAAAAGAAAATAGTAATACAAAACCACCAGAACATGAGCAACAAGAACAATCAACAAAAAGAAAATAGTAATACAAAACCACCAGAACATGAGCAACAAGAACAATCAACAAAAAGAAAATAGTAATACAAAACCACCAGAACATGAGCAACAAGAACATCAACAAAAAGAAAATAGTAATACAAAACCACCTGAGCATGAGCAACAAGAACATCAACAAAAAGAAAATAGTAATACAAAACCACCAGAACATGAGCAACAAGAACAATCAACAAAAAGAAAATAGTAATACAAAACCACCAGAACATGAGCAACAAGAACATCAACAAAAAGAAAATAGTAATACAAAACCACCAGAACATGAGCAACAAGAACATCAACAAAAAGAAAATAGTAATACAAAACCACCAGAACATGAGCAACAAGAACATCAACAAAAAGAAAATAGTAATACAAAACCACCAGAACATGAGCAACAAGAACATCAACAAAAAGAAAATAGTAATACAAAACCACCTGAGCATGAGCAACAAGAACATCAACAAAAAGAAAATAGTAATACAAAACCACCAGAACATGAGCAACAAGAACATCAACAAAAAGAAAACAAAGCAATATCAAGAAAAATAAAGCAAAGACGACAAGACGTATGACAAATACACAAAATAACAATGAGTCAACAAGAACAAGAAGAAAACGAGAAGAACAAGGACGACAACGAGAAGAACGACGACAACGAGAAGAACAACAACGACGACAACGAGAACGACAACGAGAAGAAGAACAACGACGACAACGAGAAGAACAACAAGGACAACGAGAAGAACAACGAGAACAACGACGACAACGGGAAGAACAACAACGATGACAACGAGAAAAAGAACAACAAAAAGAACAACAATCACAACAACGAGAAGAACAACAAAAACGGCGACAACAAGAACAACAACGATGACGACAACGAGAGGAACGATGCCGACAACGAGAACGACGACAACGAGAACAACGATGACAACGAGAACAGCAGCAACGACAACAAGAATAACAGCAACGACGACAAAGAGAACAACAACAACGACAATCAGAACAACGACGACGACAACCAGAACAACAACGCTGACAACGATAACAACAACGACGACAATGAGAACCACGGCGACGACAGCTAGAACGACAACGACAACAACGAGAAGAACAACAACGACGACAACGAAAAGATTGACAACGAGAACGACAACAAGAAAAATACAGCAACGACAACGAGAAGGACAACGACGACAAGAACAACAACGACGACAATGAGAATAACAACAACAACAACAAAAACGAGAAGAACAACAACAAGAACGAGAAGAACAACAGGATCGAGAAGAAGAACAACGACGACAACAACAACAGTGAGAACAACAACAAGGACAACAACAACGAGAACAACAACAAGAACAACAACGACAACAACAGCAAGAACAACGAGAACAACAACAGTGAGAACGACAAGAACAACCAGAACAACCAGAACAACAACGAGAATAACAACAACGGAAATTATAACGAGGACAGCAACAACAAACAGAACAACAACCACGAGAACAACAACAACAATGAGGACAACAACAACGAGAACAGCAACAACGAGAACAATGAAAACCACAACTACGAGAACCACAACAACGAGAACAAAAACAACGAGAACAGCAACAACGAGAACAGCAACAACGAGAACCAGAACAACGAGAATCCCAACAACAAGAACCAAAGCAACGAGAACAACAACAACGAGAACAACAACTAGAACAGCAACAACGAGAACAACGACAACGAGAAAAACAACAACAACAAGAACAATGAAAACAATCGGAACAACGAAAACAACAACCAGAACAACAACAACCAAAAAACCCAACAACGGGAATAACAACAACGAAAACAACGAGAAGAACAACGAGAACGACAACGAGAAGAACAACGACAACGAGAAGAACGACAATAACAAAAAGAACAACAATGACGACAACAACGAGGACAACAACAAAGACGACGATAACGAGAATAACAATGATGACGACAACGAGAGGAACAACGATGACGACAACGAGAACGACGACAACGAGAAGAACAACGATGACAATGAAAAGAACAGCAACAACGGCGACAAGAACAGCAACGACGACAAAGAGAACAAAAACAACGAGAACAACAACGACGACGACAACCATAACAACAACGCTGACAACGATAACGACAACGACGACAATGATAAGAACAACAGCGACGACAGCTAGAACGACAACAAGAAGAACAACGGCAACAACGAGAAGAACAAGGACAACGAAGAAAACGACGACGAGAAGAACGACAACAACAAAAAATACAGATACGACAAAGAGAAGAACAACGACAAGAAGAACAACAATTACGAAAGGAGAAGAACGACAACGACGACAACGAGAAGGACGACAACGAGAACAACGACGAGAAGAACAATCACAACGAGAACAACAACGACGACAACAAAAAGGACGACAACGAGAAGAACGACGACTACGAGAAGAACGACAACGAGAAGAAGAACGACGACAACGAGAATAATAATGACAACGAGAATAATAATGACAACGAGAAGAATAACGACAACGAGAACAACGACGACAACGAGAACAACAACGAGAAGAACAACGACGAGACAACGAGAACAACAACGAGAAGAATAACGACAACGAGAACAACAACGACAACGAGAAAAACGACGTCAACGAGCGAGAAGAACCACAACGACGACAACGAGCGAGAAGAACCACAACGACGTCAACGATGTGAGAAGAACCACAACGACGACAACGAGCGAGAAGAACCACAACGACGATAACGAGCGAGAAGAACCACAACGACGATAACGAGCGAGAAGAACCACAACGACGATAACGAGCGAGAAGAACCACAACGACGATAACGAGCGAGAAGAACCACAACGACGATAACGAGCGAGAAGAACAACAAGACAACGAGAAGAAGAACAACGACCAGAACGACGACAACGAAAACAACGACGACAATGAGAAGAACTATGACAACGAGAAGAACAACGACGACAATGAGAAGAGCATCGACAACGAAAAGAAACAACGAAAAGAACAACGACGACAACGAGAAGAACAACGACAACGAGAACAACGACAACGAGAAGAACGATGACAACGAGAACAACGACAACGACGACAACGAGAATAACGACGACAGCGAAAAGAACGACAACTAAAAGAATAACGACGATGACAAGAAGAACGACAACGAGAAGAACAACGAGAAGAACGAGAAGAAAGACAACGAGAAGAAAGACAACGAGAAGAAAGACAACGAGAAGAAAGACAACGAGAAGAACGACAACGACGACAACGAGAAGAACGACAACGACGACAACGAGAAGAACGACAACGACGACAACGAGAAGAACGACAACGACGACAACGAGAAGAACGAGATAAACAGCAACGCAGACAACGAGAAGAACGACGACAAAGAGAAGAACAACGAAAAGAGCGACAACGAGAACAACAACGACGAGAAGAACTACGACGACAACGACGAAAAGAACAAGGAGAAGAACAGCGACGAACAACGAAAAGAACAACAACAGCGAACAACGAGAAGAGCAACAACAACGACAACGAGAAGAACGACTATAACGAGAAGAAGAACGACGAGAAGAAGAGCAACAACGAGAAGAACAACAAGAACGAGAACAAGAACGAGAACAACGACAACAACAACAGCGAGAAGAACGAGACAACAACAACAATGAGAACAACAACGAGAACGAGAACGTCAACGAGAAGAAGTACAACGACGACAACGAGAACAACGACGACAATGAGAAGAACAAGAACGAGAACAAAACAGGAACGAGAAGAAGAAGAACGACGAAAAGAACAACAGTGAGAACAACAAGGACAACAACGACGAGAACAACAACAATGAGAACAACAACAACAATGAGAACAAGAACAACCAGAACAACAACGAGAATAACAACGGAAACAATAACGAGGACAACAACAACAACCAGAACAACAACCACGAGGACAACAACAATGAGGACAACAACAACGAGAACAGCAACAACGAGAACCACAACAACGAGAACCAAACGACAGCCACACCAACGAGAACCACAACAACGAGAACCACAACAACAAGAACAGCAACAACAACGAGAACAACGAGAAAAACAACAAAAGAACAACGAAAACAACCTGGAACAACGAAAACAACAATGAGAACAACAACAACGAGAACAGCAACAACAACGAAAAGAACAACGACAGCGAGAAGAACAACAACGAGAAGAACGACAACTACAAAAAGAACAATGACGACAACGAGAAGATCAACAAAGACGACAACGAGAACTACGACGATGATGACAACGAGAGGAACAACAACGATGACAACGAGAACGACTGCAAAGAGAAGAACAACGATGACAACGAAAAGAACAGCAACAACGGCACCAAGAAGAACAGCAACGACGACAAAGAAAACACCAACAACGAGAACAACGACGACGACAACCATTACAACAACGCTGACAAAGATAACAACGACGACAATGAGAAGAACAACAGCGACGACAGCTAGAACGGCAACAAGAACAACGACAACAACGAGAAGATCAACAACGATGACAACAAAAACTACAGCTACGACAAAGAGAAGAACAAGAACAATTACGACAGGGAGAACAACGACGACTACGAGAACAACGACAACGACGACAAAGAGAAGAACGACAACGAGAAGAATAATGACGACAAAGAGAAGAATAACGACGACAACGAGAACAACGACAACGAGAAGAACAAGACAGCGAGAAGAACAACGAGCGAGAAGAACAACGACGACAGCGAGCGAGAACAATGACAACGAGCGAGAAGAACGACAACGAGCGAGAGGAACAACGACGACAACGAGAAGAACAACGACAACAACAAGGACAACGACGACAACGAGAAGAACAAGACAACGAGAAGAACAACGGCAGAACGACGACAATGAGAACGACCACAACGAGAAGAACAACAACGACAACGAGAACAACAACGACGACAATGAGAAGAACAGAGACAACGAGAAGAACAACGACGACAACGAGAAGAACGACAAACGAGAACAACGACAACGAGAACAACAACGACAACGAGAACAACAACGAGAAGAACAACGACAACGAGAAGAATGACAACGAGAAGAACGACGTCGACGAGAACAACGATGACAGCGAAAAGAACAACGAGAAGAATAACGACGACAACGAGAAGAACGACGACAACGAGAAGAACGACAACGAGAAGAACGACAACGAGAAGAACGAGACGAACGACAATGACAACAACAAGAAAAACAACGAGAACAACAACGACGACAACGCGAACGAGATAAACAGCAACGCAGACAACGAGAAGAACGACGACAAAGAGAAGAACGACAACGAAAAGATCGACGAGAACAACAACGACAACGACGAGAACTACGACGACAACGACGAGAAGAACAGAGACGAAAAACTAGAAGAACAACAACAACGACGACAACAACAACAACGAGAAGAACGAGGACAACAACAACAAGGAGAACGAGAAAAACAACGAACAACAACAATAATGAGAACAACGAGAACGACAACGACAACGAGAACAACGTCAACGAGAAGAAATACAACGACAACGAGAACAACAACGACGACAATGAGAAACGACAACAACAAGAACGAGAAGAACAACAAGAACGAGAACAACAGGAACGAGAAGAAGAACAACAACGAGAAACAACAACAGCTCAGAACAACACACATTGAGGACAACACGAACAACAACAACAAGAACAACAACAAGAAACGAGAACAACAACAATGAGAACAACAACAACCAGAACAACGAGAATAACTACAACGGAAACAATAACGAGGACAACAATAACAACCAGAACAACAACAACGAGGACAACAACTACGACAACAACAACGAAAACAGCAACAACGAGAACCACAACCACGAGAACCACAACCACGAGGACCACAACCACGAGGACAACAACAACGAGAACAACAACAACGAGAACCAGAACGAGGACAACTAGAACAGCAAGAACGAGAACAACAACGAGAAAAAACAACCAACGAGAACAACGAAAACAACCTGGAACAACGAAAACAACCAGAACAACAACCACAAAAAACCCAACAACGGGAATAACGGCGAAAACAACGAGAACAACAACGAGAACAGCAACAACAACAACGAGAAAACGACAACGAGAAGAACAACAATGACGAGAACGAGAAGAACAACAATGACAACGAGAAGAATGACAACGAGAAGAATGACAACGAGAAGAACATAGACGACAACGAAAGAACAACGACGAGAACAACAACGATGACGAGAACAACAAGATCAATAACGACGACGACGACGAAAAATACAATAACAACGAGAACAACAACGAGAACGGCAACGAGAACAAGAGCACCGAGAACAAGAGCACCGAGAACAACAAGAGCACCGAGAACAACAACGAGAACAACAGCAACAACGAGAACAACAGCAACAACAACGAGAACAACAACAACGAGAACGACGACAACGAGAAGAACGACGACAACGAGAGGAACAAGAACGACAACGAGAAGAACAAGAACGACAAGAACAACTACTTCAACGAGAAGAACGACGACAACGAGACAACGACAACGAGAAGAACAGCAACAACAACGAGAACAACAACGACAACGAGAAGAAAACGAGACAAAGAAAAGAACAACGACGACGACAACGAGAACAACGACTACAACAACGAGAACAACGCGACAACAACGACGACGACAACGAGAAAAACGACGACGACAATGAGAGGAATAACAACGATAACGACAACGATGACAACAAGAACAGCAACGACGACAAAGAACAACAAAGAGAAGAACAACGAGAACAACGACGACGACAACGAAAACAACAACGCTGACGACGAGAACAACAACAACGACGACAATGAGAACAACAACAACGACGACAACTAGAGCGACAACGATGACAACGAGAACAACATCGACAACAACGAGAAGAACGACAACGACGACAACGAAAAGAACTACAACGAGAAGAACGACAACAAGAACTAAACCTACAAAGAGACAAACATCCCTAGAAGAACAACGACTAACTGAGAAGAACGGACGAATAAGAGAGGAAACATGCAACAAAAAACGACTAACGAACAGAGAAAACGACGACAACGAAAAGGACAACGAGAAGGACATAAATGACACGAACAACAAGAACAACGCTAACGAGAAGAACAAAACGAGAGGAAGAACAAACAACGACAAACAAAAAGGACAACGAGAACAACGACGGGGACAAACGAGGAAAGAACGACGACAACGAGAAGAATAACGATGACAACGCGAAGAATAACAAGAGTACAACGACGACAACGAGAACAACGAACGGACAACGAGGGAAAATGACGACAACGGAGAACAATGACAACGGACAAGAACAACAACGACAACGGAAAAACGACAACGAGCGAGAAGGATCAACCAACGGAGCGAGAGAAGAACGACGAAAGTCGAGAAAACAACGAGAACAAGAGACAGCAAGAACGACAACGACGACAACGAACAAGAAGGCGAACAACGAGTGAAGGAAACAACAACGACAACGAGAAAACGAGAAAGAACGACACGAGAACGACGACAACGAGAGAACAACAACGAGAAGAACGACAACGAGAAAAACGAGATAAACAACAACGGAACGAGAAGAAGAAGAAAACAAAACGGAGAACAAGAACGAGAACAACATCGAGAGAACAACAAGAACAACAACAACAACGAAGAACAAGAACAACGAAACAACGAGGAATAACAACAACGGAAACAGCAACAACAACACGGAACAACAACAACGAGACAACAAAAACATCGAGAACAACAACAATGAGAACAACAACGAAGAACACAAACAATGAAACCACAACAACGAGAAACCAAACAACGAGAACAACAAAAATGAGAACAACAAAGAGAACAACGAGAATAACGACATCAAGAAAACGAAAACAGCAACGACAACAATACAAACAAAAGAAACAAAACAACGGGATATTACAACAACGAGAACAACAACGAAACAACAACGAGAACAAACAACGAGAACTAAACTGAAACCAAAGCAACAACAACACACGAGAAAAGCAACAAACAACGAGAAAAGCAACAACAACGAGAAAGAGAAGAACGCAACGAGACAACGAGGAAAACGCAACGAAACAAGGGGAACAACGAAAAACAACCAGAACAACAACGAAAACAACGACAACAACAGAACAAAAGAAACAAAACAACGGAATAACAACAATGAAAACAACGAGAACAACGACAAGAACGAGAACAACGACAACGAGAACAACAATGACGACAACGGAAGAACAGTAACAACGACGACAACGAGAAGAACAACGACGATGACAACGAGAAGAACGACAACGACGACAACGAGCGAGAAGAACAACGACGACAACGAGCAAGAATAACGACAACGAACGAGAAGAACGGCGACAACGAGCGAGAAGAACGACGACACGAGAAGAGCAACGACAACAACGAAGACAACGAGAAGACCGACAATGACGACAACGAAAAGAACAACAACGAAAAGAACGACAACGAAAAGAAGACAACGAGAAGAACGAGAACGACGACAATTCGAAGAACGTCAACGAGAAGAACGACAACGAGAAGAAAGAAAACGAGAAGAACAACGAGATAAACGACAACGAGAAGAACGACAACGACGACAACGAGAAGAACAACGACAACGAGAACAACAGCGAGATGAGAAAGAACAACGGACGACAACGAGAACAACGACGACAACGAGGAACAACGACGACAACGAGAAGAACAACGACGACAACGAGAAGAACGAGAACAACAGCAACAACAACAAGAACAACAACAACGAGAAGAACAATAAGAAGAACAACTACAAGAACCGAGAACAACAAGGAGAAGAACGAAACAACGACAACAACAAGAAGAAAAAGAACAACAGCAACAACCAACAAGAACAACAACGAGAACAACAAACGACAACGAGAAGAATAGCAACGACGACAACGAGAAGAACAACGACAACAAGAACACGACAACAGGAAGGACAACGACGACAATAAGGACAACGACAACGATAAAATCAACGACGACAAGGAAGAACGAACGACGAAAACGAGCGAGAAGAACAACTACGACAACGAGCGAGAATACCGACAACGAGCGAGAATAACGACGACAACGAACGATAAGAACGGCGACAACGAGCGAGAAGAACAACGACGACAACGAGAAGAACAACGAGAAGACCGACAACGAGAAGAACGACAACGACGACAACGAGAAGAACGACAACGAGAAGAACGACAACGACGACAACGAGAAGAAGGAAAACAAGAAGAACAACGAAGTAAACGACAACGAGGATAACGAGAAGGACAACGAGATGAACGACAACGATGACAACGAGAAGAACGACAACGAGAACGACAATGACGACTACGAGAAGAACGACGACGTCGAGATGAACGACAATGACGAACAACAAGAAGAACGACGACAACGAGAACAACAACGACGACAACGAGAAGACGAACAAGAAGTCGAGAAGAAGAATAACCAGAAGAACAACAAGAACGAGAACAACAAGGAGAACGAGAACAACAATAACGAGAAGAACGACAACAACGACAACAACAACGACAAAAACAACGACAACAGCAACGACAGCGAGAACAACAACGGGAACGGCGACATCGAGAAGAACGACGACGACAACGAGAAGAACGACGACAACGAGAAAACAACAATGACGACAACGAGAACAACGACGACAACGAGAAGAACGACAATGAGGACAACGAGAAACGACAACGAGAACAGCGAGAAACCAACGAGAAGAAAAACCAACGAGAAACCAACGGGACGAAAAACCGAAAGAATATCAATGAAGACTAGATCGACAAGTAACAGCCCTTTCCCCTCCCAAAATAAGGAATTTGAATATAATACGGTAAAGCAGAAGAACAAGAAGACAGATCAATAACATTAACTAAAAAAGAAAAAACAACAAAAAAAAACCAAAAGAAATGATAAAAAAACTACCACCGTAGGCATGAAAGGAATCAAGATGGGGGGGGGGGGGGGGAGAGAGAACAGAGGGAGGGAACTCCAGGGGGTAGGGAACAGAGGGATAGGGGGGAGACCAGAGGAAGGGAAATCCGGATTAGAGGGCGGGGGCGGGAGAAGAGAGGGATGGAACTTCGGATGGGGGGTGAGGGGATGGGAGAAGAGAGGAAGAGAACTCCAGATGGGAGGGGGGGGGGCGGAGAACAGAGGGAGGGAACTCCAGATGGGGGGTGACGGGGCAGGAGACGAGAGGGAGGGAACTCCGGATGGGGGGTGAGGGGGGAGTAGAGGGGGGGGGAACAGAGATAGGAGGAAATTCCGGGTGGAAGGGGGTACAGAGGAAGGAAACTCGGGGGTGGGTGGGACAGAGGGAGGGACCTCCGGGTGGGGGGAACATGAAGACTAGCAAGGTCATCGGACAACAGAATGTGTGCATTGTTGTGGTCTCAGGTTTTGTTGTTGTCGTTAAATTTTTGTTTTGTTTCTCGCTTCTGTACCGTGTGACACATATAACAGCAAGAGTGCTCCGACGGGTTTGGTCGGTAGAGAGTCCCAGGTCATCACTCCAGCGTCTATCCACTAGTTGCAGGTCTTTTGTCGACCGTCTGGCGCCAGTTCATTTTTGGTCTTCCGCTCCTTCGTGTTCTCTGGGTTCTAGTTCAGGACTGCGGTTTTTGTGGGAAAGTTTGAGGGCACTTTCCAGTAGAATGAGACCAAGGAACTTATATGTCAAAGACTCACCGGCAAAAAAAAATTTCATCTGTTCGAAGTATTCACCTGCTGCCACACACTTCTGCATTCGCTCGATCCACTTTAGAAATGCCGCTATTTGGGCTTCTTTGGGCATATGTGACAGACACTGGAAAACCTCCGTTCCCAAGGCTGCTCGGCTCTTGAAACTTCTTCCTGCCAGTGATTTTTTCAGATGTGGGAACGGGTAAAAGTCACAGGGTGCAGGTCTGGGGAGTAAGCAGGGTGTGGCAAATTGTGGATGTTCTCGGTTGCAAGGTATTCTCGTACGAGCCTTGACTTGTGAGCAGGTGCGTTATCATGAAGAATCTTGATTCCTTTCATGCCTACGGTTGGTCGGGAAGTTGCATAAAACTTTTTGATGTCAGACAGTACCGAGTCTCTGTAGAACTTTCCTGTGATGGTCTCTCCTTGTTTGCATGGTTTCTGTGGCACGATCCCCTTTGCGTTGAAAAAGATGGTGTATAACACTTTCTTTTGCGAACGTTGACGACGAGTGATTTGAGGAGGAATCCACCGTTAGGAATCCAGGCCTTGTTCTGACTTTCTCCGAGTTCACACATGTACACCCAGGTTTCGTCACCTGTCACAATTTCATCCAGCCGCTTAGGGTCGCAGTTCTTGTAAATTTTCAGCATATCTTGGCAGAAACGTAATCTACCCCCCTTATTTTCTGGCGTCAAAATATGAGGGATCCGTCTTGATGACACCTTCCTGTAGCGAAGCTGATTTATCAGGATCCTCGATGCAGTCGACGAGTGAATTTCGAGACAATCAGCGATCTCTTCAAGGCTGACTCCTGAATCAGCATCAACCATTGCCTTCACACTAGCCACTAACTTTTCATCGAACTTTTTGCTTTTTTGCATTTCCCCCTGTTGTCTTCAGTGCTGGCCTGGCCACTTGCAAAATGTTTTACCCATCTGATCACAGTTGCTTTCGAAGGAGCAGAAGGTTGTCCCAAAGCTCTCATGTCCGCAAGTATTTCGGATGCATTCTTTCCGAGGGCGACACGTACCTTGATGTAGCTGCGATAATCCGCTATTGAAAACGCCATTTTCTTTGCCACATTTCAGATCAGTGTCTGACAGGGCCTTGACATATATAGTCAGAACCGTAAGACGAATCAAAGATGAATAACGAAATTTGGCACAGAATTACATCATAGACTAACGTTCTCTGTGATTTATTTTTCTATTTTCTGTAAATGCGTTTTGGAACTCCAGATGGGGGGCGAGAACAGAGGAAGGGAACTTCGGATGGGGAAGGGGAGAACAGAGGGAGGGAACTCAGGATATGGTGTGGGGTGCGGGGAACAGAGCGAGAGAACTTAGGGGTGTGGGAACAGGGAGGGAACTCAGGGGGATGGAAGAGGCAGGGAACTCGAGGGGAGGGACACAGGGAGGAACTCTGGATATGGGGAAACAGAGGGAGGGACTCAGGTTGGGTGGGAGAGAACAGAGGGAGGGAACTCCAGATGGGGGGGGGGGAGAGAACAGAGGGAGGGAACTCCAGGGGGTAGGGAACAGAGGGAGGGAACTCGGGGGTGGGGAACAGAGGGAGGGAACTCCAGGGGGTGGGAAACAGAGCGAGTGAACTCTAGGGGGTGGGAACAGAACGAGGGAACTCATGAGGGGGGAAAAGAGCGAGGGTATTCTGGATGGTCGGAATGAGGGAACTGCGGTTTTTGCGGGAAAGTTTGAGCGAACTCTGGATGGGGACAGAACGCAGGGAGGAAACTCCGTAGGGAAAAGAAAAGAACTCTCGATGGGAGGGAGGGAGGGATCTCCGGATGGGCGGGGGAGGAACATAGGGAGGGAACTCCGGATTGAGGAGAAGAGAGGGAAGGAACTCCGGAAGGGGGGGGGGGGCACAGGGAGGGAACAAAAGGGTGGGGATCTTTGATGGGGGCAGAGGGAGGAACTCCACTGGGGGGGGGGGAGGGGAGAGAACAGAGGGAGGGAACATGGGGGAAGAGGGAGGAAACACCCAGTTTGGGGGGGAAACGTAGGGAATTCCGGATGGGAGGGAGAACAGACGGAGGGAACTCTGGATGATGGGGAGATGGAATTGCAGTTGTTGGGGGGTGGGGGTGGAGAGGGATGGAACTCTGGATGGGGGGAACAATAGACATGAAATCCAGGGGGGGGGGGGGGGAGAGAACGCAAAGTAGTAGTAACTCTAGATGGGAGGGAGAAGAGAGAGAGGGAATTCTGGATGGTGGGGGGGGGGCGGGAAAAGAGAGGGAGGGAACTCCGGACGTGGGGGGTAGGGGGTAGAAGAGGGAGGGAACTCCGGATGGGGGGTAGGGGGTAGAAGAGGGAGGGAACTCCGGATGGGGGGGTAGGGGAGCGGGAGAATAGAGGGAGGGAACTTGACGTGGGGGGAGGGGGCAGGAGAAGAGAGGGAGGGAACTCCGGATGGTGTGGGGGGCGGAAAAAGAGAGGGAGGGAACTCTGGATGTGGCAGGGGGGGAGGGGAGGGAGAAGAGAGGGAGGAAAACCTGGGGGGAGGGCAGGAAAAGACAGGGAGAGAACTCTGGATGCGGGGAGGGGGGCGGGAAAAGAGAGGGAGAGAATTCCGGACGTGGAGGGTAGGGGTGGTAGAAGAGGGAGGGAACTCCGGATGGGGGGGGGGAGGGCGCGGGAGAAGAGAGGGATGGAACTCCGGAGGGGGGACGGTAGAAGAGAGGGAGGGGAACTCCGGTCGTGGGGGGAGATAAGGAGGCGGGAGAGAAGAGGGAGGGAACTCCAGGGGGTAGGGAGCAGAGCGAGGGAACTCGGGACGTGGGGGGATGGGACGGGAGAATAGAGGGAGGGAACTCTGGATGTGGCGGGGGGCGGGAGAAGAGAGGGAGGGAAATTCGGATGGGGGGCGGGAGAAGAGAGGAGAGAGAATTAGGATGGGGGGCGGGAGAAGAGAGGGAGGGAAATCCGGATGGGGGGCGGGAGAAGAGAGGGAGAGAAATTAGGATGGGGGGCGGGAGAAGAGAGGGAGAGAAATTCGGATGGGAGGCGGGGAGAAGAGAGGGAGGGAAATCCAGATGGGGGGCGGGAGAAGAGAGGGAGGGAAATCCGGATGGGGGCGGGAGAAGAGAGGGAGGAGGGAAATCCGTATGGGGGGCGGGAGAAGAGAGGGAGAGAAATTAGGATGGGGGGCGGGAGAAGAGAGGGAGAGAAATTCGGATGGGGGGGGGGGGCGGAGAAGAGAGGGAGGGAAATCTGGATGGGGGGTGGGAAAAAAGAGGGAGTGAACTCTAGATGCGGGGGGGGGGGGGAGAAGAAAGGGAGGGAAATCCGGATGGGGGAGGGAAATCCAGATGAGGGGGGCGGGAGAAGAGAGGGAGAGAACTCCGGATGGGGGGAGCGGGAGAAGAGAGGGAGGGAACTCCAGACGTGTGGGGGAGGGGATGGGAGAAGAGAGGGAGGGAGAAGAGGGAGGGAACTCCGGACGTGCGGGGAGGGGGGGCACGAGAAGAGAGGGAAGGAACTCTGGACGTGGTGGGGGGGGATAGGGGGGAGACCAGAGGAAAGGAAATCCGGATTAGAGGGCGGGGGCGGGAGAAGAGAGGGATGAACTCCGGATGGGGGTGAGGGGGTGGGAGAAGAGAGGAAGAGAACTCCAAATGGGAGGGGGGCGGAGAACAGAGGGAGGGAACTCCAGATGGGGGGGGTGACGGGGCGGGAGACGAGAGGGAGGGAACTCCGGACGTGGGGGTAGGGCGAGGGAAAAGAGAGCGAGGGAACTCCGGATCGGGGGTGAGGGGGGAGTAGAGGGAGGGAACTCAAGGGGGAACAGAGATAGGAAATTCCGGGTGGAAGGGGGTACAGAGGAAGGAAACTCGGGGGTGGGTGGGACAGAGGGAGGGACCTCTGGGTGGGGGGAACAAATGGAGAAAATTCCGGGTGGGGGGTAACAGTTGGAGGGAACTCCAGGGGCGCAAACAGATGGAGGCAACTCTGGGTGGGGAAGAAACAGAGGGAGGGAACTCTAGGGGGTAACAGAGGGCGGGAACTCCACGTGGGGGAACAACGGGAGGGTACTCTGGCTGGGGGAACACAGGGAGGGAAATCCAGGGGTGTAACAAAGGGAGGAACTCTTAATGCGGGGGGGGGGGGGGGGCGGTAGAGAAAAGAGGGAGGGAACTCTTGTTGGGGAGGGTGGGAAGCACAGAGGGAGGGACTCCGGAGTGGGGAAGAATGGAGGGAGGGAACTCTGGAGGGGGGGACTGGGAACAGAGGGAGGAATTAGTGGGGAGAACAGAGGGAGGACACTCGGAGGGGTGGGGGCAGAGGGAAGGAACTCCAGGTTGCGGGGAACAGAGGGAGGGAACTCTGTATACAGGGAAACAGAGCGTGGGAACTCAGGAGGGAGGAACAGTAATGAAAAATCCAGAATTGGGGGGGGGGGGGGGGAGCAGAGAAAGGGAACTCCGTGGGGAAAACAGAGAGGGGCTATTCCAGATGTGTGTGTGTGAGGGGCGGGGGGAACAGAGGAGGGAACTCCTGGTGAGGAAGAAACAGAGGGACGGAACTCTGGGTTGAGAGGAGCAGATTGAGGAAACTCCGGGGCGGTAACAAATGGAGGGAAATTTGGGTGGGGAAAAAACAGAGGAAGGGAACTCCGGGGGATAAGAGAGGGCAGGAACTCCAGGTGGGGGAATACAGGGAGGGAACTTCAGGGGTGTAACAGAGGAAGGGAAGTCTGGATGGGGGAATACTGGAAGGAAACTCTGGGTGGGGAGGTGTGGACAACAAAGGAAGGGGACTCGGGGGGGGGGGGGGAGGGGTAGAACAGAGGGATTGAACTCCAGGGGGTAGAACAGAGGGAAGGAATTCCTGAGGGAAGGTAGAACAGAAGGAGGGAACTCCATGGGGGTAGAACAGGAGGGAATTCCATGGGGGTAGAACAGAAGGAGGGAACTCCAGGGTGTGGAACAAAGGGAGGGAAGTCCAGGGAACAGAACAGAGGGAGGGAACTCCATGAGGTACAACAGGGGGAGGGAACTCCAGGGGTAGAACAGAGGAAAGGAACTCCAGGGGGCAGAACAGGGGAAGGGAACTCCAGAGGGCGTAGAACAGAGGGAGGGAACTCCAGGGTGTAGAAGAGAGGGAGCGAACTCCAGGGGGATAAAACAGAGGGAGGGAACTCCAGAGGGCAGTAAAACAGAGAGAGGGAACTCCAGAGTGGGGAAGAACAGAGGGAGGGAACTCCAGATGGGAGAATAGGGAACAAGAGGGAACTCCAAGGGGTGTAACAAAGGGAGGCAATTCCAGGGTGTAGAACAAAGGGAGGGAACTCCAGGGGGTAGAACAGAGGGAGGGAACTCCAGGGGATAGAACAGAGGGAGGGAACTCCAGGGGGCAGAACAGAGGGAGGGAACTCCAGATGGGGTAGAACAGAGCGAGGGAACCCCAGGAGGAGTAGAATAGACAGAGGGAACTCTAGGGGGTAGAACAGAGGGAGGGAACTCCAGGGGGGTAGAACAGAGGGAGGGAACTCTGGATGGAGAGAGAACAGAGGGAGGAAACTCCAGAATGCGGGGGGGGGGGGGGACAAAGTGAGTGAACTCAGGGGCTAGGTGTGTTCAACAGAGGGAAGGAACTTGGGGGAAAGAAAGGGAGGACACTCAGGGGGAGAGAACGGAGGGAGGGAACTCCAGGTTGGGGGGGGGGGGGCAGAGGAGGGAACTCTGGATAGGGGGAAACAGAGGGCGGGAACAGAGGAGGGGGGAAACAGTGAGGAAATCCAGGGGAAGGGGGGTACAGAGGAAGAGAACTCTGCGGGAGAACAGAGAAAGGCAATTCCAGGTGTGGGGAGATAGAGGGAGGGAACTCCCGGAGAGGGAGAAACAGAGAGAGGGATCTCTGGGTTGGTAGGGGGGGGGGGGAGATCGAAGCAACTCCGGGGCGGTAACTGATGGAAGGAAACCTGTATGGGGAAGAAACGGAGGGAGGGAACTCTAGGGGGTAACAAACAGCGGGAGCTCCAGGTTGGGGAACAGCAGGAGGGACTCTGGGTGGGAGAACAGAGGGAGGGAACTCCAGGGGGTAACAGAGGGAGGGAACTCCAGGGGGTAACAGAGGGAGGGAACTCTGGATAAGGGGAACACTGGAAGGAACTCGGGGTGGTGGTGGTGGAGAACAAAGGAAGGGAACTCTGGATGGGGGCGGTGGAGAACAGAGGGAAGGAACTCTAGATAGGAGGAACAGTGAAAGGGAACTCTGGGTTGAGGGGTGAGAAACAGAGAGAGCGAAATCTGGATGGGGGGAACAGTGGAAGGGAAATTCGGGTTGGGGGGAAAAAACAGTGGGAGGGAACTCTGGGTGTGGTAAAAAGAGGAAGGGAACTCCGGATGGGGGAAATAGAATGAGGGAACTCTGGCTGGGGTGAAACAGAGAGCGGGAACTCGGGGGAGGGGGCAGACAGAAGGAACTCTGGGTGAGGGAGAACAGAGGAAGGGACCTCCGGTTGGGGGGGGGGTTGAAGAAAGGGAGGGAACTCTGGGTGGGGGAACAGAGGAAGGAAGTCTGGATGGGGGGGGGGGGGAGAATAGACGGAGAGAACACCGGAGTGGGGTAGAACAGTGGAAGGGAACTCCGGGTAAGGGGAACAGTGGAAGGGCACTCCAGGAGGGTAGAACAGAAAAAGGGAACTCCAGGTGGGAATAACAGAGGGAGGGAACTCTGGATGGGGGTAGAACAGCGGGAGGGAACTCCAGGTGGGTGGGACCAGAGGGAGGGAAGTCCATGGGGTGCGGGGAACAGAGGAGGGAACTCCTGTGGGGTAAAACAGAGGGAGAGAACTCCAGGGGGGTAGAACAGAGGGAGAGAACTCCCGGTTGGGGAAGAAAACAGAGGGAGGGAACTCCAGATGGGGAGAACGGGGCATAGAGGGAGTGAACTCGGGGGCCGGGGTGCGGGGAACAGAGGGAGGGAACTGCAGGGGGTAGAACAAAATGAGGGAACTACAGGTTTAGAACAGAGGGAGGGAACTCCAGGGGTTAGAGCAGCGGGAGGGAGCTCCAGGGGTAGAACAGAGGGAGAGAACTCCAGAGTGAAGAAGAACAGAGGGAGGGAACTCCAAAGGGTGGAACGGGAACAGAGACAATGAACTCGGGGGTCGGGGTGTGGGAAGCAGAGGGAGGGAACTCCAGGGGGAGAAAAAGATTGTTGTGGAATAAGATCAATGATTTGTAATGTTTAAACAAGAAGAGCAAATGTCTTCCTTTGTTCGTCTGCTTGCTGGTTTTATTCTTTTTCATCCTTCTTTCTTTTGTTTCCTTTTTCCCCTGTCTTTCACACACACACACACACACCACACACACACACACACACACACACACACACACACACACACACACACACACACACACGCACACACACACAAACACACACACACACACACACACACACACTCTTCTCTCTCTCGCTCTCTCGCTCTCTCTCAATTTCTCTCTCCTCTCTAGAATAGCAACGTCAAGTTTGAAAAAATGGCTTCTAGCCAATAGCTTTTACCGTTGGAAAATAAAGCATCATTGTCATTGTCATTGTCATTGTCATTGTCTCTCTCTCTCTCTCTCTCTCTCTCCCTTTCTCTCTCTCTCTCTCTTCCCCCCCCTCTCTCTCTCTCCATTTTCATTCTTTAACTCTGGTTTTATTCTCATTGTTGTTGATGTTCTTGTTGTTGGTACCGGCAGTGTTGTTTATTATGGTGGTGATAGTGTGCAACCATATTTTGAATATGAACTTAAAAGTTAGGAAAACAAAACAAAACAAAACAAAACAAAACAAAACAAAGCAAAATTTTACAGCTCAACCAGAGAGACAAAAGGATAACATCAGCATGGCTGAATCATCTTAATCTGGTTTATTTTCATGGCCAATCAGAAGCTGCGTGACAGAGCCACCATCAAACGACAGAGCAGTAAAAGGAGACGTATGGAACATGGTCATTGGACATCAGACAGGTTTTCCCCAGGGCTGCGTTGACAGTCAGCTTTTAAAGGTCACAGGAAGAAAGGGTATATACTTGCCATTCCAAAATAGCACGTTTTTGATGGGGACAGAAATGGGAGGAATAGAACAGAACTGAACAGAGAGGAAAAGAGAGAGAGATAGAGAGAGAGAGAGAGGAGACAGACAGAGACAGAGAAGAGAGAGACAGACATAGACACAGAGACAGAGACAGAGTGACTGACAGAGAGAGACAGAGAGCAACAAAGACAGACAGAGAAGAGGAGAGACAGAAGAGAGAGAAGAGAGACAGAGAGAGACAGCAGCAAAGACAGAGAGAGACAGAGACAGGAAAGACAGACAGAGAGAGAGTGACAGAGAGAGAGACAGAAAGACAGAGAAAGACAGTGACAAAGACAAAGTGAGAGAGGAGTGAGAAAGACAGACAGAGAGAGCAAGAAGGGGAGACAGAGAGAGAGACAGACAGACAGACAGACTGACAGACAGATAGAGAGAGAGACAGAGAGATAGAGACAGAGAGAGGAGACAGAGCGAGGGAGAGAGAGAGAGAGGGGGGGGGGACGAGAGACAGACACAGAGAAACAGATGGATAGACAGACAGACAGACATATATAGACAGTGTTACAGACAGAGACAGAGAAAAACCAAAAAACAGGGACAAACCAACAGAAAGATAGACACAGAGACAGAAAGAATGATGTCAAATAGATATGCTGTCTACCATTGTGTGCCCGTTGTGTCATTCATTGTGTTAAGAGAACATGCCGTTGAATAATGCATTGGGCCGAGGGGAGCTTAGGGACTTCCCAAGCAGCACACACATACAGAGTTGTCTGCCCTGAACACCTGATGGTCTCCCTTGCCTCATGACATCAGTGCGTCTGCTGTATGTTAGTTTCTCTCTGGCTCTGTCTCTCTGTCTCTTTCTGCCTGTCTGCCTGTCTGCCCCCCCCCTTTCTCTCTCTCTCTCTCTCTCTTTCGCTATCTATCTATCTATCTATACTACCTACCTATCTATCTATCTATCTGTCTGTCTGTCTGTCTGTCTATCTATTTATCTTTCTATCAATCTATCTATTTATCCATCTATCTATTTATCCATCTATCTATTTACCTATCTATTTACCTATCTTTCTATCTTTTCTATCTGCCCATCTATCTATCTATCTAGCTACTAGCTAGTTACCTAGCTACTTGTCTGTGTGTCTGTCTGTTTGTCTGTCGTGTCTGTCTGTCTATATATCAAAATGATTCCAAGTTGAAATAGCAGATAGAGCGAGAGAGAGAGAGAGAGAGAGAGAGAGAGAGACAGACAGACAGACAGACAGACAGACAGATAGGCAGGCAGACAGACAGACAGACAGACAGATAGATATAGAGAGTGTTACAGACTGAGACAGAGAAAACCGATAACTAGGGCATACCAACAGAAAGATGGAGACATAGAGACAGAAAGAATGATGTCAAACAGATAAGCGGTCTACCATTGTGTGCGCGTTGTGTCGTTCATTGTGTTAGGAGAACATGCCGTTGAATTATGCATATGGCGGACGGGAGCTTAGGGACTTCGCAAGCAACACACACACACACACACAGAGTTGTCTGCCCTGAACACCTGATGGTCTCCCTTGCCTCATGACATCTGTGTGTCTGCTGAACGTTGTTTCTCTCTGGCTCTGTCTCTCTGTCTCTTTCTGCCTGTCTGCCCACCCCCTCTCTCTCTTTCTCTCTCTCTCACTGTCTCTATCTCTCTTACTCTTTTTCTCTCTCTTTCTTTCTCTTTCTCTCCCTCTCTTTCTCTTTCGCTATCTATCTATCTATCTATCTATCTATCTATCTATCTGTCTGTCTATCTATCTATCTACCTATCTGTCTGTCTGTCTATATATCTATCTATCTATCTATCCATCTATCTTTCTATCAATCTATCTATCTATTTATCTGTCTATCTATTTACC
>JAPXFY010000017.1:32159736-32162236 GCA_030674185.1 Monoplex corrugatus
CTATAGGTCTACAGGGCTGACATGACGTGTGATTGTCACGTCTGTTGCTATAGGTCTACAGGGCTGACTTGACGTGTGATTGTCACGTCTGTTGCTCTAGGTCTACAGGGCTGACTTGACGTGTGATTGTCACGTCTGTTGCTATAGGTCTACAGGGCTGACTTGACGTGTGATTGTCACGTCTGTTTGTTAATTCCTTTGTTGTTCTTCTGAACTAAATTTTCAGCCGTCATGCAGGGTAACTGGGTCCTCGATTATGACTAGTGTGTGTGTGTGTGTGTGTGTGCGCGCGCGCGCGCGTATGTGTGCATTTACTGAGGTGTGTGTAGATGATTATTATACTGTAAAGAGGTGAGCAAGCGGGGGTAAGAATATTGTTTGTGTTGAGTGAATGTAATGAATTGTATAGGAGTGTGGAAGAGGGGGTAGGGATGTTGTCATTGTTGAGGGAAGTGACATATCGTATAGAGGTGAGGAAGACTGGTATGAGTGGCGATTGTATTGAGTAAATGTGATGTATTGTATAGGGCTGTGGAAGAGGAGGCAGGAGTGGTGGCGATTGTGATGGTGTTGAGAGAATGTAATATATCATATAGTGGTTAAGGAAGAGGGGTCATGTGTTGTGATTGATGGGATGTACTACATCATACAAGAGTGAAGAAGGGCATGGGGGTGGTAGCGTTGAGGACATGTAATGTATTGTACAAGGGTGAGAAAGAGGGAATGGATGTTGTTGTTGATGGGATGCAATATATTGTACAGGGGTGATGAAGAACGTTGGAGGTCGTGATGTTGATACGGATGCAATATATTGTACAGGGATGTGGAAGAGGCTTAGGGGTTGGGAGTGGGGATGTAATACATTGTACAGGACTTAGGAGGAGAGATAGGGGTAGTGATGTGGATGAGATGTGATATATTGTACAGGGGTCAGAAAGAGGAATATGGGGTGAAGAAGTTCAGGAAATGTGATGTATTGTACAGAGGTGAGAAAGAGGGTCTGGGGTTGTGAAGGAGACAACTGCTTCGATCTGACTTGATGTTTGAGTCATTTTTGTCGTTGGGTTCCTGCTTTTGTGTCTTTGTTCTACTGTTTTTGTATCAGTATCTCTGTCTGTCTGTCTGTCTGTCTGTCTGTAGTTATCCCCCCTCTCTCTCTCTCCACACACACAATCACATGAGGTAGAAGCATACATGTTATTGGACTTTAACAGATTTATTAGATATGTGTGCACAACAATCAGGTTTGGTATGTCTGACTTATCAGTGGATAGATTAAGATACAAAAGATATGATAAAAAGGCAATGTAATGCCCATTATGTAAAAGTGTTACTGAAAATGAAAATCACTTTATTCTATAAATCAGCCAAAGTACTACCATAAACCAAATGATTTCAGGTTAACAATGCTCATGGCTTCAAATATGAGCGTTCAGTTAGAAATTTGGTATCATATGTCTATAAAGCCTTTAAGAGAAGAGAGTTTGCCTTATCATAAAGTTAAATTCTTGTGATGCATATCTGTTAAACCTATTTATATGTTCCTGTTGTATTACTGAAGTTAGGCTGTGAGTCCTATATTGTAATGATTTCAAAATATTTGAAGTATTCATTATCCAAGAACGACTATATATTCTGTATTTGTATAATGTTTGTAATGTGTTCACACCCCTTCAAATTGGGCTTTTGTATTTTTTCAATGTATATTATCTCTAATTTTATTGCTGTTTCGTAAAACTGACCGTCCCGTTATCATTCCTATTGTTTAGTAAAAATTACAGTCATCCTTTAAAAATCAGTATACTTATGAATACATGTATATGTATATGTATGTGTATATGTATATGTCTATGTCTATGTCTATGTATATGCATATGTATATGTATATGTATATGTATATGTATATGTATATGCATATGCGTATGCATATGTATTTATATGAATATGTCGGCATCATCGAGTTCGATGGTAGCCACCGCAACAAACAATAAAAAAAAATCCAATTAGTCCGATCTGGACTTTTGTGTGCTACTTCGTAGACTCTCAAAATGCTTGTTGGCGATGTTAATTATATAGCAGGTGGGTGGTCTGCCCGTTTTTTGTTTTGCAAAACTTGTCATCAGAGTTGTGTTGGTGCTACTGATTGCATGGCCAATGTATCTCAGGTTTCTTTTGTTGATTCCACCAGCAGTTGGTGTTACACTGTGAGTTCACTCAAGAGGCTTTCATTTGTTGTTTTATAGGGTCCAATTGATTTTGAGAAGTCGTCTGTAGAATTATATTTCTGCTGCTTGGATTTTATTTTCATCTGCTTTTCTGCATGTCCAGGCCTCATAGCCATACAGTGTTACTGGTTAGATCAGACATTTTAATGTTTTGATCTTAGGGCGTTTTGGTATGCTTCTGTCATTCCAAAGAATATTGAATTGAATCATTGTCTGTTTTGCCATTCCTTCTCTTATTCTAATGTTTTTAGTACGGATAGAAGCAAGAACTTTAA
>JAPXFY010000017.1:32187236-32189736 GCA_030674185.1 Monoplex corrugatus
ACGTGCCCATAATGTGTCCTGTGTGTTTCGTTTAAGTTATCACGGCCTGCCAGTGTTAGTCTTTCGAAATACGAAAATCTACGTACATGAAAAAGAGAGACTAATAGAGAGAGACAGGAAGAAAGGCAGAGAAAATGGGTGAGATGAGAGAAAGTGATTATTGGGAATGTTATTAGAAATAGAGAAAGGGAGACAGAAGGAGAGACTGGGACAGTCATCGACATAAGAGCAACATAAAAAGACAATATGTTTAAGCAGCAATGAAAAACGCGAAGATTCTTGAAGAGGAGGCTTTTTGTGCTATTACCGGGAAACTTGAATGTTTATTTCAAAACATCAAACACGCCTAGAAATCAAGGGAGTGAAACCCTGACAACAGGAAGCACAACACGCAAATAAAGCAAAATGCAAAACAGATCTGAAGGTCAAGATAGCCTCCTCCATGGCAGCAATAACATCCTGGACCTCCTTAAAAGAAAAAATTGTCCGCTACAAATGTCTTGGCTGGCTCTACACAAAATGTTTTCTTGTTTCTCCTTATTTTGATTAGTCTTTTGACAAAGGCCCAAGAAAGGGTTATCATCATCATGTGCCCTGCCACATGGCGTCGGCGATTATGGCCCTCCATAACAATGCATCTATCCCTTGTCGCCGCATGCACATCTTCCCCACTCTCTGTCCTCAGCCACCTTGCAAGTCCATCCAATATTTTCTGCCTGGGTCTACCTGGTGTTCTCTTTCCCTCCAGCTTTCCTGTTGTGACCAGTGCTCTAATTTCCTTTCCTTATAAAATGGCCTATAAATGATTCCTTTCCCTCCAGCTTTCCTGTTGTGACCAGGTGCTCTAATTTCCCTTTCCTTATAAAATGGCCTATAAATGATTCCTGTCTTTTACTAATCTTCCTTATCAATGGTCTTCTTATGTCTGCCTCCATCAAGACTGTCTCGTTTGTTTTCTTTGCTGTTCATGGAACTCTCAACATTCTTCTTAGAAACCACATCTCGGCTGCCTCAATCTTGTTTTGACTTTGCTTGTTGACGGTTCCCGCCTCACAACCATATAACATTATATTTTCTATATAACATTCAAGGACTCTCTTCCTGATGTTAATTGATAGGCATTTGTTGGTAAGAATGTTTTTCATCTTCTTGAATGATGTTTTGGCTGGGCCGATTCAAAGAGAGGGTGAGGAGGCAAATAACACCACATAGAGGTTGCTGTGAAACACATTTGCTGTCTCTATTGCGTCGTCCTCCCGTAGAAAAATGCCTTGTAAGCACTCTTCCCTGAAGATGGTGGCACGCTAATAAACTTGCGTTGGCTCGTGTGCAAATTCCATTGATCGTGGATGATATAGAGTTAGCTTTCCTCAAAGGCCGAGGAGCAGCCAACTGCCATGGGAACCAGAATTCATTTAGGGAAGCGGTGTCCATTACGTGTTTTCTGACAAACACAAAAAGCCTCATAGAAACAAAAATCGAGTGATGGATGGAAGGAGTCAAAGGTTGGAAACTAGAAAATGTCTCAAAGATAATATAGTGTACAGCACGTCAGCAAGTTGTTATTGATGATGTTTGTGCTTGTTGGCTGAACATTATAAAAGTCATTCCTGGTTTATGCTTTGACGTGATAGACCTGTGAATACAATCCAGTGAATGACCCATGATAATTTGTATGTGGCTGTTTTTGCTCTTTTTTTGTTTTTTATGTTTTGTTACTCCCATATTTGTACACATACAATCAGCAGATTTGTAGAAATATCAGCAAATAAAACAAAGACAGCTGTTTAGTCGACCGTGTACATAGTTGTGATTGAGTGGTTGGACTATTCATTTAGTTGTATTGGTTGATTTTGCTTGCTTTAATTCTGATTTCTATTTGTTGCTCTTACTCCTGCATACCAGATCTGTATATCCACATATTTTTTAAACTATTCTTGTGTAGTGTTGTTTTCCAAACTCAAACGGATTCACTGCTCAAAACACATAATCAGAATTCTTAATGGAGCGCAGAGAACTCAAGCTGTAAGATGAGCTGACCACAGTGTAGTATGTTGTTGCACAATCTTCATCTTTGGTGGTTGTGCGTGCTGGGTTTTATCATGTTTCCATGAGCCAGCAGTTGACATGAATGGCCGGATCTTCAGCGTGCACATATCATATTCTAGTGCTGTTATGGGGTTGGGGGCTTAGGCAATGGCAAGTCTGCACGCATGTTGACCTTGGAGACCAACAAAATCTCCACCCTTTACCCATCAGGCGCTTGTACATTTGTGTCCTAAGGAATCGAACCCAGAACCTTCCAATAGAAAATCCAGCGTTTGTTCACTTGACCAAGGTGCTCGTCAATACAAACGACATTGGTTGATACCATATTACTTACTTGTCTAACCAAATAATTACCTACTCATTTACTGCCTAATTTTCTCATTTTTCTTTGCTATTCTATGTTTTTATTTTCTTTGTCATAAAAATCTCTGATATTGTTAAGTATTCCTTT
>JAPXFY010000017.1:32194736-32202236 GCA_030674185.1 Monoplex corrugatus
GCATTCAGCCGTCGGCTGAGCTTGGAGCGGCATTGAACTGAACGAAATTAAAATTCAGATTGAATGAGGTAATATGCATCTCTTTCCATGTCCATGTCTTTCCCTACCTTCTCTGTCTCTCTGTCTCTGTCTCTGGCTCTCTCTTTCTGTTTTTTCTTCTATCCCCCTATCTCTCCCTCTTTCTCTCTATTTCTCTCTCTCTCCCTCTCTCTCTCTCCCTCTCTTTTTCTCTCTCTCTATCTGTCTGTCTGTCTCCCTATTTCTGTCTCTGTCTCTGTCTGTCTGTCTGCATGTCTCTCTCTCTCTCTCTCTCCCTCTCTCTCTCCTCTCTCTCTCTCTCTCTCTCTCTCTCTCTCTCTCAGGTGAACCTCTTTCCCACATTTGCTCTCAGAATGACGTTCAAGAAGAAGAAGCAGAATGGACAGCTCCTGTTCACAATCTGTTATCCCTGTGGTGGATAATGATTCATTCCCTCATGTCCTGTCTCCCTTCAGCGACAGAAAGAGAGGGAACGGGAGAGAGGAGAAGAGAGGAAGGATGATAGAGAGGGGGAGAGAGATAGAAGGGGAGGGAGTGAGGGAGAAAGAGGAAGAGAGAGAGAGAGAGAGGGAGAGAGAGAAGAGAAGAGAGAGAGAGAGAATGGGTAACGGAGAGAGAGAAGAAAAGAGAGAAAGGAAGCCAGACGGAAGGGGAGGGGGGGGGCGAGACAGGGGGAGAGACAGACAGACAGACAGACAGACAGACAGAGAGTGAGAGAGACTGAGAAAGAGATTGACCGGCAGACAGACAGACAGACAGACAGACAGACAGACAGACAGAGCGAAGACACTCAGGTAAACAGACAGACAAACAATTGAACATGCAGGCTAGCAGTTTTGACAGACACACAGATTGCCAAAGAAAGAGACAGAGAAAAAAACAGAAACAACAGAAAACAATAGAAAAGACGTCAATGTTGGCTGAGCATGTGAGAAAGGAAAACCTTTCATTCTATTGCTACAAGGCAGCAGATGCCCTGTAAACCAGCAAGCAAGTCTTTACAAATTAAGCGACAAGCTTTAAAGGACGACCAAACAAAAATTGTCCAATAAACCGAGTGTGCTTATATGTCAAGATGACTTTCGTTCTCGATTGCCAAATGGCATCAACCATGGATAATTCCGCTTGTCCTGTGGCAAGGTGAAGAAAGCTTACGTACTTTGTGTCTGTACACTTACGGTGATTTGTTTTGTGTTCATAATGTGCCCGTTGTCTTTCGTTGTTCTATGTTTTAATGGAGTGACTTTGTTAGTCTTTCAGTGCATGACCAAGCAATGTGAATACAAAGAGAAATGCTGCAGGGAGAAAGGTGAGATAGAGAGAGAGAGAGAGAGAGAGAAAGGGAGAGAGTATGGGGATTAGAGAGAGTCAGTTGGAACAGAAACAAGGTGAGACAGAAACACACTCACACACACACACACACACACACACACACACACACACACACACACACACACACACACACACACACACACAGAGATAGACACACACACACACACACACACACACACACACACACACAACACAGACACAGACACACACACGGAGACACACACACACGGAGACACACACACACGGAGACACACACACACAACACACACACACACACACACACACACACACACACACACACACACACACACTGAAAAAACAACAACAACAACAGACAGACAAGGACAGAATTACAGACATGAAAAGTACTCAGAAACTTACAAACAAAAATATAGCAATACTGAAAAGAAATCTTAAGCTAAGAATTTTGTTGTAGAGGGCGTGTTGATGCTATCACCAAAGATAAAAAAGTGCTAACAAACAAAAAACTAAACTGGAAATTAAGGGGTGAGAAACTGTCAAGACAAACAAACACTGCTTTTCCAACAAGAACACACACAAAACAAATCCGCGGGTTAAAATGAACTCCTCAGCCAAATAACCTATTTTGATAGCGGTATGCCTTGACTTGTTCACACAAAGCATTTTCTTGCCTTTTTGTATTTTCACGAGTCCTGTGACAAAACGCTAGGAAAAGAAAATGAGGAAAATGACTTCTACATAGATCATCATCATCAGGTGCCCTGCCGCGTGGCGTTGGCAACGGACTTCCAACCATCTCTATCTCTCGTTGCCCCTAGCATCTCCCCCACCCTCCTCATCCCCAGCCACTCTGCAAGTCCGTCCAGCATTCTCTCCCTGGGTCTACCTGGTGCTCTCTTTCCCTCCAGCTTTCCCGTTGCGACTAGGTGCTCCAAATCCCCCTTCTTCATAAAATGGCCTATAAATGTTGCCTGTCTTTTTCTAATCTTCCTTATGAGTGATCTACTTGTGTCTGCCTCAATCAAGACTGTCTCGTTTGTTTTCTTTGCTGTCCATGGAACTCTCAACATTCTTCTGAGAAACCACATCTCGGCTGCCTCAATCTACATAGATGTAGTGGTGAAGCACCCAGATCCTGTTTCTTCAGTGTTGTCATTCAGAAATGGTACATTTCAAGCACTCTTCAGCATTCTTCTCTTCAAAATATTGACACACTAGTTAATTGTTTTAGCCCGTCTGTAAATTTCAATGATCGTGAATGACACAGCATTAACTTTCTTTATGGGAACCGGGACTGGGTTAAATTGTGTAATGTCCACTAAGTGTTCATCTGACGAAAGTACAGATCCAACAGAAATATCTCATGTGATGAAGACTCGAAAACATGAAAAAATGTGTTGGACAGATTTTTAAATGTCAATTCAGCAATATCTTAGTAGTTCTTCTTTCTCAACGCTCGTAGCGAAAGAGATAATTATTGAACACTGCGAAGGTCACCCCAATTTGTGTATTGGCGTAATGGATTTGCAAATGCAAACTTGACTGGCTTAGAAAGGTTACTGTGTGACTGTGTTTTTCGTTTTCTGATGCATTCTTCATGGGCAGCCAGAACTGTCTTGTGTTTCAGTACAGAGGAACTGAAACATACATCTTGGTGATGTAATTGATATGGGCCCTTTTTCTTTTCCAGTTGACTGGGTGTTTGGTTGATGGATTTTTTGCTTGAGTAACTGTTATTATTGTTCCTCAGTTGTATGTCTTGATCTTTAGGTCAGCATCATTGTGTGCTCGTTTGTTTTCTTTACTGATTCATACCAGACCGTATACTTACTCATTGATTATATTCAATATCTAAGCCATGAATATCAGTGTGCTAATCTAATTTCTTTACATTGGCCTTTTGTTTAAATCTTTATTCATTTTGTAATAGTTATCTGTTATGCTTTTTCTTCCTAAGTATTATGTTTTGGGTATTAGATGTTTTCTTTTCTTTTTTTCAGCTGAAAAACAATTGTAATCAACAAAACTGTCTTAGCTCCTTTGTTTGTTTTCCTTCTTCAGTGTCTCTGTGGAGTCACACAGAGTAGGGGATGATTTGGATTCCACCAAACAAAGACTGAACCTGTCAAGCCATGCGTATTGAATTCAAAGTGACAACAACAAGTCACTGAAAGGGACGTGACTACAAACTGCAACATACGTGTGGTAGTTTATGGAGTTTTATATCGAACCACACAACAACTCCCTCAATCTACGAAACAACATTCCTCTGTTCCTTTCATGTGTTCTTTTGCTTCAGCTGTCAAACAGGAATTGATTCCAATGGAAGTGTCTAGAAACTACAAGCACTGCACGCCATGGTGTCTTCATATCGAATTGCACAACAGTTTCCACCCAAACGCTAAATTAGCACTGCTTTCGTGTTTCCAGCTTTTCTCTTGCTTTGGGTTTTTTATTTCATTCGCTTTTTTCTTTCTCTTTCATCGTGTATGTATGGTATGTGTGGGATTGTTTGTTTGTGTGTGTGTGTGTGTGTGTGTGTGTGTGTGTGTGTGTGTCTGTGTGTGTGTGTGTCTGTGTCTGTGTCTGTGTGTGTATGTATGTGTGTGTGTGTGTGTGTGTGTGTCTGTGTTTGTTATGTATGTTGTGTGTGTGTGTGTGTGTGTGTGTGTGTCTGTGTGTGTGTGTGTGTGTGTGTGTCTGTGTGTGTGTGTGTGTATGTGTGTGTGTGTGTGTGTATTTGTGTGTGTACGTGTATGCTTAAATGTATGTGTATGTGCATATGTACGTATAAGTATGTGTGCATGTGTGAGTGTTTATTTGTTTGTTTGTTTGTGTGTGTGTGTATGTGTGTGTGTGGTGTGTGTGTGTGTGTGTGTGTGTGTGTGTGTGTCTGTGTCTGTGTCTGTGTGTATTTGTGTGTGTACGTGTATGCTTAAATGTATGTGTATGTGCATATGTACGTATAAGTATGTGTGTATGTGTGAGTGTTTATTTGTTTGTTTGTTTGTGTGTGTGTTTGTGTGTGTATGTGTATGTGTGTGTGTGTATGCGTGTGTGTGTGTGTGTGTGTGTGTTTGTGCGTATGCATCCGTTTGAGTGTGTGTGACATACAGCTTTGAAAACACTCTCAAGCCATGGTAACATGTTCAGTTGTCACCTCTCTGAAATGTATGAGAATTTGTCCACAACATGAGGGAGAAAAAGAAAGAAAAGTCTGTCTGTGTTACATTGCAGAAAAATGCCGTGAAACATCTTGGCCACCTTTACAACATAATCCCACATTCTTGCTTGTACCTTGTCCTGGCGTGGTGGTTTTTGTTTTTGGTTTTTATTTGTTTGTTTGCTTGTTTGCTTTTTCTCCGGTTTTCCCTTCAGCCCCTTGGCTGTTGGTTTAGGATGTTTTTCTTCCTATTCCAAGGTCAGACCGGATTCGTTGCACTAGGCACGATCTATTTACATCAGCCATACCTCTAGATTAAATATTTTCCCATTCTGTCAAACATATGCCTATATTTTCTCTTCTGCATTATCTAATACCTCTTGATTAAATATTTTCCCATTCTGTCGAACATATGCCATATTTTCTCTTCTGCATTTAAGTAATACTGGTATCCTTTACATTCCAAACACTACTCTTCGCTAGTGCGTCATAGTTCTCATTTCCGCTCTGACATCATATTTACTCAAAAACACATTATGATGTCATTTTAGTCAGTTTGTTCCTTTTCTCTCATTGAAGATAGCAGCAGGGAAGTTTCAGTCTTTTTCTCAATTTGTTTGTATCTGGTGTTTGTTTGTATGTAATCTTACGCTTGACAAAGGCCAGTTGGCCGAAAAATTGAGCCTGTCTTGTTTTGTTGTATTAAATACGCGTTCATATTCTTCTTTCGTGTTTTTTTCTGGTTCCTGTTTGCTTGAACGCGGGCAGTCACACTTGTTTTGGATTTTGTTTGCTTGTTTGTTTGTTTTGTTTGTAGGTTCGTTCGTTTGGTTGGTTTGTTGGTGAGTTGCTTGGTTAGATTTGTTTGTCTTTATTTTCAATAGGGAATGGAAGATATGCTGGTCGGGCTAGAATGATGTAGACGATAAATGGTATTAATGGAACGATGGGGACTGTGTGTCATGTCATGGGTTTCTTTTATGATTTTTTGATGCGATTGTGTGGGGCGTTGGTGCGATCATTTAGGAGGACAAAAAAAATGCTTACTCAACCGTTTCTATAGTCGTTTTTCCTGTGAGATGGAGACATGTATTTCTCTACAATGTGGCCTTGGTTGTCTCAATGACACATTGGTACAAAGATAGGCGTATGACCCGTATGGCAGTTAGAACCTCCATACCTTTCTAGAGCACAACGTTTATGGGCAAGTTTATGGCTTATGCTATGATCTTTGTGGATCTTCCTCATCATGTGGCATCTGTTGTGTCGGTGCATATGCATGTACAATTTTTTTCCGAATGTGGAGACATTATCATGAGCAACTGAAATTGAAACTGAAACTGTTGTGGACTAAAGAACGATAATCTTTACTTGAAAATCATTAAGACAAAACAAAACAAAACAAACAATAAACAATAAATAAACAAATAAACAAACAAAAAACCCCACACCAACCTGAAAGCATCTTTCTGTAATCCATAAATATTTCGCTGATATGGTCTATCAGAAGGGACTAAAATGTAAGTGATCAAATAATACATCTGAAAACAATGTTTTTGTTTAAGATTTTGAAACGACCGACAGTTTCCTCCACCAACTCAAACATTGTTTCCCTCCTTTTCCCCCCACAATTATTTAACAGTCAGAATTTAAAGTAGACGACCGAAATGCAAGTGTGTAACGGTTTCAATGAATCCTGGGTATTTTTTGACGTTGATGCTGTTCTCCCTGGGGAAAGCGCGCCACCACAGTGCCACTCATTTTTGTTTCTGTAATCGAATATTTCTGTATATCTATAAATATGATTTTTTTTCATACAGAATTTCGCCAAGGACGAGTCCTTTGCTGCCATGGGATCTTTAACGTACCTTGAATACGCGCTGCACACAGAACCACGGTTTATCATCCCATGCTAGTATCCAGACCACCAGTAAAAGAAATCTGGTAGAGAAGTTGAGCGGGGAGAAAACTCCCATGTCTAATCCGGCAATGGAAACCAGGCTACTCACGTCCAAGACAAATGCTTTGATCACTATGTCACATGCTCCACTCTCTAGTTATATGAAACATCGCAGAATCGAAACCACAAAAAAACACGAAAAAAGGACAAGAACGCGTATTTAATACAATAAGACAAGACAGGTGCAAATTTTAGGCCAACTGGCCTTTGTCAAGCGTAAGACCACACACAAACAAACACCAGATACCAACAAAAAAAACAAAGGAAAAAAAAGACTGAAACTTCCCTGTTGCTCGATCCAGTGTGAGAAAAGGAATAAAATGACTAAAATGACATCATATTTACTCAAAAACACATTATAATGTCTTAAGTCAGTTTATTCCTTTTCTCACACTTGACCGAGCAGCAGCGAAGTCTCAGTCTTTTTCTCCTAATTTTTGTATTTGGTGCTCGTTTGTTTGTGATCTTATGCTTGACAAAGTCCAGTTGGCCGAAAATTTGCGTCTGTCTTGTTTTGTTGTATTAAATACGCGTTCTTATTCTTTTATTGCGTTTTTCTGGTTCCTGTTTGCTTGAATGCGGGCAGTCACACTTGTTTTGGATTTTCGTATTAGCCCTGAGGCGAGTCTGCTACAGAGGGTGTTTGATGTCCTATGCTCCCTAGAGAGTCTGGAATTCTGAGTCTGGAATTTGTCTGAGTTCATGGAGGATTCGTAACACTTCCATATGCGCACCGCTCAGACCTGCCAGCACTTAATATTTTTTCAGGATAATCGCACTCAGGAATGTTACTTTTGTGCTCACCTTTTTTTCTTTTTCGTCCCATTTTCTACACCACCTTAATGGTCACAAAAGGTTGCACAGTTTTTACACTGCGACGATGATGAAGTCGATGAGGATAATAATCACAATGCTATGGAGTTCCATCTAGGGTTGAGATTGCATGACAGGGCTGTACTCTACGCTTACTATCATAATGTATTCTGACGTCAACCAGGCCAGAGAAGTACAGACACCTGGTCAG
>JAPXFY010000017.1:32209736-32212236 GCA_030674185.1 Monoplex corrugatus
CAGATATGATAGGATAAGAATACAAGGACTCACTGGTGATAAGTGCGTGTGTGAAAGAGAACGGAAGAAAGTCTGAGGGTAGTTGGGGAAGAAGAATGGGAGCATGGGATTAGAGATAAGTAGTGAGATGAGAGATGGAAGAGAGAAAGAGAGAGAGAAGGGGGGAGAGAGAGATGAGAAGAGAGAGAGAGAGAGGAGAAGAGAGACAGAAGAAGAGCAGGACAGACAGACACAGAGACAGACATGGAGGCAGAGAGGGGAGATGAGTAATAGAGATACAGAGAGACACATGGTATAGACTAGATCAAAGTGGACAAAGATGATATATGAATAAGAAACAAGAAGATGAAATACAGTTAAGGAAAAAAAGAAATACAAGATCAGAAATAGATAGACAGATAATAAAAGAAGAAAGAGTAGATAGATAACAGACAGATAAGAGAAAGAGAGAGAGGAGAGAGGAGGAGAAGACAGAGGGGAGAGAGAGGGAGTGAGGTGAGAAAGAGAGAGAGAGAGGGAGAAAGAGAGAGACAGACAGAGCAGAACAGACAGAGACAGAGACAGAAGAGACAGACAGACAGACAGACAAAGACAGACAGACAGCAGATATCAGACAGACAGACAAATAGACAGAACATAGACAGCAGACAAAAGAATATAGCAGCAGAGACATGGAATGGGAGTTATGCAGCGTGAGGCTGCAAGGAAGTCACCAAGAGGGAATTGACCTCGTGAAATGTGCGTGTTGGTAATGATGGAACTTAGGAAGCATGCCCATGCTCCCTGAGGTACTGTCTGTCCGTGCATATAATACAGACATGCATGGCATGGGACAAGTGAAGTGAATATACAACGGGTTGTCTTCCAGCTGTGGAATGGTCCTGGCATTCGATCCTCGATTCTAGAAACTGAAAAGAAAAGAACAGAGAGATAGAGGATGAGAGATAGAATGCTGTTAGACGAAGAGAAGAAAGAGAGAGAGAGAGAGGAGAGAGAGAGAGAAGACAGACAGACAGACAGACAGAGACAGACAGACAGAAGACAGAGAAGAGGAGAGAGAGAAGAGAGACAAAGAAGATGATAAGATAGATAGATAGATAGATAGATAGATAGATAGATAGACTAGACAGATGAGAGAGACGAGTGAAAGATAAATAGAAGATAGATGGGAGAGAGAAAAGAGAGACGGATAGAGATAATAATAGATAGATGAGATGATGGGAAGAAGATGTAGATAGTGTAGTAGATTATGGATGAGATGTTTTAGAAGAGAAGAGAAGAGGCAGACAACATAGACAGAGACAGAGCAGAGAGAGAGCAGAGAAGAGAGAAGACAGAAGAGAGCAGAGACAGCAGAAGAGGAAGAGATTGAAGAGAAGAGAAAGAGAGAGAGAAGAGAGAGGAGAGACAGAGAGAGACAGAGATAAGAGAGAGAGAGAGAAAGAGACGAGACAGAGACAGAGACGGACAGACAGACAGACAAAAGAAGAAACAACGGACAGCAGCAGGCACAGACACAACAATGTACAGACAGACAGACAGAAAGACAGACACAGACAGACAGACAGACAGAAAGACAAACGAAGACAGATATGATAGGCAGACAGAGAATTCATGCAGACATGGAAGGGGAGGTTAAAAGAGACAGACTGTGAGGGCTGAAACGGAATCACCAAGAGGGAATTGACAATCGTGACAATGTGCGTGTTGGTAATGATGAACTAGAGAGGCATGCCTGCGTCTCCTGAGATACTGTCTGTCCTGCATATACATGACAGACATGCTATCGTCAGAGACAAGTGAATGGAGCCAATATTCTCATACAATCGGTTTTGTCTGCTCAGCTGATAGAGTTCATGTACCCAAGATCCAGATCTTCTCGAGTTCTAGAATACTAAAAAAAAAAAACAATAGAAATAATGATAACAATAAAATGCTCGTTCACACACAGACGCACAGACAGAGAGAGAGAGAGAGAGAAGAGAGAGAGAGACAGACAGACAGACAAAACAGACACAGAGACAGACAGACAGAGACAGAGAAAGAGTGAGATAGATAGATAGATAGACAGATAGATAGATAGATAGATAGATAGATAGATAGATAGATAGAATAGATAGATAGATAGAGAGAGAGAGACTGAGTGAAAGAGAAAGGAGAAGAGAGAGTGGGGAGAGAGAAAGAGAGAGCGGGAGAGAGATATATATGAGATAGAGAGATGGGGAGAGAGAGAGAGCGTGCGTGTAGTGAGTGTATGTGTGAGGTGTGTGTGTCTCTGAGAGAGAGAGAGAGAGAGAGGCAGACAGACGACACAGACAGACAGAGACAGACAGACAGAAGACAGAAAGATGAGAAGAAGAAGATAGTCAGAAGACAGACAGACAGACAGACAGAGAGAGAGACGAGATGAAAGCAGAAGAGAAGAAGGGGGGAAGAGAAAAGAGACAGACTGTGAGGGCTGCACGGAAGTCACCAAGAGGGAATTGACAATCGTGACAAT
>JAPXFY010000017.1:32219736-32229736 GCA_030674185.1 Monoplex corrugatus
GGAGAGAGAGAGGGAGAGAGGGAGAGAGAGATAGACAGACAGAGAAACAGAGAGAGAGAGAGAAAGAGAGATAGAAAGAGACAGGGAGAGATAAAGAGAGAGAGAGACAGACAGCAGACAGACAGATAGACAGACACACAGACAGAGAGAGAGAGAGACAAAGAGAGAAAGAGAGACAGATAGACAGATAGATAGACAGCCAGACAGACAGATAAACAGATAGACACACAGAAAGAGAACGAGAAGAACTCTTTCAGCATTTTTGAGAGTTATTGCAGGAGAAAAATAATGTTCATTTGTTTCCTCATTTTCTTTGTTGTTGTTGTTGTTGTTTTATTTTATGAAGCCCTTGTCCATAGGTCTGCATTAACATAGTTAAACTATGTTGCCCATGGAGGGTCACATTAAATTGACATGAGTTATGAGAGCATTAAAACATTCACATAATGCAGACATAGAGAGGGAAGAATAGCAGGACAGAGAGGGAGAGACAGACAGACAGACAGACAGAGACAGAGACAGAGAGACAGATAGAAAGAGAGAGAGATAGACAGAGAGACAGAGACAGAGAGACACAGAGAGAGACAGAGAAAGACACAGATAGAGAGAGACACACACAGAGACAGAGACAGAGAGACAGAGACAGATGGAGAGAGACAGAGAGAAAGACAGAGAGAGAGACAAAAAGACAGAGAGAGACAGAGAGAGAGACAGAGAGAGAGAGAGAGAGAGAGAGAGAGAGAGAGGAGAGAGAGAGAGAGAGAGAGAGAAATCAGAAATCAGAAATTTTATCCATCCAATAAGGCGACAACCCCATTTGAAGGTGTGTGAACACGTTATAAACATTATGTAAACACAAATTATATAATACATAATAGTTCTGAGAGAATACGTACTTCAGATATTATGGGAATACAATAAAGGACATGCAGTCATTCTTCGATAATACAATAAGAGTGTATAGATAGATTGATCAGTCACACATCAATAGAATTTAAGACAAGGCAATTTCTTTCTTGTCTGTTAAAAGCTTTATAGACGTCTGTTGCCAGAATTCTGAATGCATGCTCATTTTCTGTAGCCTTGAGCATTATTAATCTGAAATCATTTACCTTATGGTAGTACTTTGGCTGAATTAACTGGTGTCTCAGATCTTAAAAGGCTGGACAACTTAGAATAAAATGAATTTCATTTTCAGTTGTTCATTTACATAACCGACATGTTGCTGATTCTTCTCCACCTCTTTTACATTCTAATTTATGCAGTCATAAGTCATACATGCCACATTTATTCCTTGTGATAAATCTGTTAAAATCCAAGACCAAGTATGATTCATCCTGATGAGGTTGTTTAAAATTTCTGTATTGTGCGAAAACTTCACTAATGTTGATATGATTACATAAATTTTGCTATCTGCGATCAATTAATCTTTGTTTGAACGCTTTTATGAAATACTTCATACAATTAACACTCTGATTTCCTCAGACGTATGAAAATCCGTAAGCATTAAATATTTTACGGAACTTTTGAGGCCCAGTTTATTTTTCCTCTGCTGGCTAGATTCAGTAGCATTTTATATGCCTGATATGGTAATCTCTCTTCACTCATTTTCGAAAGTTTTAGCCAGTATCAAATACAACAAATCCTTGATTTCATAGTTAAGTCAAAGCCTGCTAACATAAACAATTACACATTTTCAATTACCAAAGCTGCTTAGTTCCATATTTGCTGAACCATATAGCAAAAAAAGTGTCAAAATTTGTGTGTCAAATAAGTTCAAAACTAATTTTAATGAATTACTGTTTTTTCAGTATATTTAGAATACCGAAAGCAATTTGTTTTGCTCTACTTGCTAGATATTGACGCCAACTAAGTATTGATTAAAGCAATATTTCTTAATATCCATATGAGTTTACAACAACCAGTTTGTGTTGTTGTAAAACCTTTTCTCAGTATTAGTTAAAATCTACTTTTCCTGAAGACCATCTCATTATTTTGTCCATGTTTACTTTAAGCTGTTAATGATATACATCTCTATAGAAACATGTAGCTATGTCTGTAAACCAACAGCAAATTCTGATAATAAATGCATTGTCATCAGCAAACAAAAACATAAACAGTTCAATCAATTTATTACTGAGAGAGAGAGAGAGGAGTGTGCATGTGTGTGTGTGTGTGTGTGTGTGTGTGTGTGTGTGTGTGTGTGTGTGTGTGTGTGTGTGTGTGTGTGTGTGTGCGTGTGTGTGTAAATGAGAACACATGACAAGATTTTAGTCTAAGCGAGTAGGATGTCTGTCTGTCTGTCTGTCTAAATGTCTGTTTCTCTGTCTCTGTCTCTGTCTGTCTGTCTGTCTTCTCTCTCTCTATGTCTTTTTCCTCATTCTCTCCCCTCCCTCTTCCCATTCCCCCCCCCCCCCCCCCGTCCTTTCTCTCTGTGAACTGGAGCTAGTCTCTGTGATATGTGACAGGAATAACAATGGTCAATCAAATTAGCAGTCTTGGTCACTGTGATCGCTTATGGGGGTCTCTTGACCATCTGCTGCTTTGCTGTCAATGGTTATGTTGCTGCTGTTGTTTTAAGCTGTCGTTGATTGTTATTTGTTGATGTGGCCAGATATCCTGCTGCTGTATGTGTTGGGAAAATGAACAGTCTCTATATATGTCAGGTTAGTAGAGAGAGAGAGAGAATAGAGAGAGAGAGAAGAGAGAGAGAGAATAGAGAGCAACGAGAGAGAGAGAGAGAGAAAAAAGAAGAGAGAGAGAAATAAATACTACTAATGCTGTTTAAAGACGAACTGTTTTATTCTATTCCGACTTTGTGAGAGAGATATATAGAGGGAGAGAGAGCAAAGGAGAAAGAGATGAGAGACAGAGAGAGAGACAGAGAGAGAGAGAGAAAGAGAGACAGACAGACGAGAGAGAGAGGAGAGAGAGAGAGAAAGAGAGAGAGAGAGAGAGAGGAGAGAGAGAGAGAGAGAGAGAGAGCGAGAGAGAGAGAGAGAAGAGAGAGAGGAGAAGAGAGAGAGAGTAAGAAAGAAGATAGACATACAGACAGACAGACAGACAGAAGATAGACAGACAGACAGGCAGACAGACAGACAGAAATAAATACTAATGGTTATTAGAGACGAACTATCTTTTAGAACTTGCTTCTATTCCGACTTTGTAAAGAGACTCTGGGAGCTGACGTATGGACGGGAACGCTAACGAGCTTGAAAACCCGATACCTTTATCGATTCTTTATCAATTCTTTTTTATTATTCAGTATGGGTTTAAGGACCAAAGCGGCGGTGGCAGGGGAGAAGATGGGGAAAGACATATGCTACAAGCTCGTATGTCGGAGCGAAATTCTGGAAGCTTAGTGGCTTACTCGACAGATGACCTGTTGCTGACACCTACCCCCACCCCTTACATCCAGATGACACATTGTTTTAGCAGAACCGAACAGATGGTGTCCTTTCAGAAGATGACTGGGACCTTTGCCTGTGACAGAGGTACCACTGGACGTCCAGCCTCTGGACTAAGTGAGTGATTTTTGCTACTGTGCATCGGAACTTTTGCACCAGTTCTTGCACGGGGTCCAGCAGTCGCATATTCAGACGCTTGTCGAAAAGTGTTCTTGGAGAAGGTCTAACAGGTACCGTGGTTCATCCCACAATCTTGGTTTGTTTTCCTAAAGAACAGTTCCCATATACATATTTTTGTAGGTCTATTTTGTAGAAGAACATACTGATGTGTATTCAAGGTTTTTGTATGAACGTGATATAAAACTGTATATGCTTTTTTTCTGTTATGATTTTCACTTAATACTTACTAGCTGTAGCGTTATTAATAGGTAGAAAGGTTATGATTATTAATTCTAGCTTCTTATCTGTTGGTACAATTTTATATCTTAGCCTTGGAATGGGCATGCGTAAGTGCGTTGTTGTTTAATCACACAAAACGTCCATGATTTCAAATAATGTTTATTTGTCAAACTTGGAGTTGCTTTTAACATGGTGTGCCCTTGATGTGGCTCTAATACTTAAACTGTTTGTTTGTTTTTAATTTCTTGAATGCAAATGACGTATGTTTACAAAATGTATGAAGCGAATGCTGCATTCTGTTTGAAAGTCTTCTACCTTGGAATTATGGTTAATACTTCATTGTGAATCTTTGTATATTGTTGTCGGTTGATATTTTGTACAATCGTTTGATGGCGTAGAACGTGCAGTAACTAAAAAAATCCTTCTTAACAACGGTGAAAGATATAGAATGGTCTCATCGTTTTTTTTGTTTAATTCCTCTGGCCCTGTATACGTCTGTGGAAAATTCTGGACCGTCCACTCTTAGGCAGCTGTCTCCGATGTGACTGCTGCTCGTGACTGCAGTTGCTGACAAGTTCTGTTCAGAATTATTTGAGAATAACTTCGGTTTGGCAAGCTATTTCAATGACTCGTCAGAACGGAATGTTCTTTTCTGGGAGTGTTCAGTTTGTTTGCTTCTTTGTCATACCTGATGCTGGCAGTGGTGCTGTATATGACAGGAAGAAGCAGTAGCAAGAGACTCTGGGGAAAGCCTGCCAGCAGAAGGTCTTCAAAAGAGAAGCCCCTTACCCGTAACCCCCCCCTCCCTCCTGCCAAGCAAGTCTTTCGGCCCTTAACTCTTTACGCTCTAAGGGAACCAGGTCATGTCCAGGTCATGACTCTTGGAGACCCTTTTGATGTCGGTTATTTTTCTTTGTTATAGAAATTAGTCTTCAACCTTGGTTTGAACCCCCTCGTATCCAGGGTACAGACTAATCAGCAATGTCTTGGGCATTGTGTTTACTTCTGGAAGCGGTGATGGTTGTGGTGATGATAGTGATGGTAGTGGTGATGATGATGGTGATGGTGGTGATAGTGGTGATGGTAGTGAAAGTGGCGTGGTAGTGATTGTTGGCGATGGTGACTGTGGTGGTGATGGTGATGTAATGGTAGTGTGTATGGTGATGATGAGTGATGGTGTAATGGTGGTGGTAGTGATGGTAGTGATGGTGATTGTAGTGGTGGTTGGTAATAGTAATAATGATGGTGGTGGCAGAAGTGATGGTGATAGAAATGTTGGTAACGGCTGGTGGTGTGGTGATGGTGGTAATGGTGACTGTGGTGGTGGTTGGTGATGGTAATAGTAATGGTGGTTGTAATGGTAATGGTGGTAGTAATGGTGGTGATGGTGCTTGGTGCTGACGGTGATGGTAGCGGTGGTGGTGGTGGTGGTGTGGTGGTGGTGGGTAGTGGTGGTGGTGCTGGACACTGCTATCTGTTACAGGCATCTTCTTCATGTTTCGTTCACCGTCCGTATATCACTCGACATCTAATGATGAAGTTGGCCGTTTTTCTTTTTCTTTCTTTCTTTCTTTTTTCTTTCTTTTTCTAGTTCATGCTGGCTACCATGGAGCTTGGGCCACACGGATTCTGTTGTTATTGTGGTTGTTCTTGTTGTTGTTATTGTTGCTGGTGCTGGTGTGATTGCTATTGTTGTTTTTGTTGTTCTGATTGTTCTGATTGTTGTTGTTATTTCTGCTGTTTTCTTTTCTGTTATTGACATTATTGTTGTTATTATTGTTGTTTTATGCAACCTGGACTGGCTACCTCTCTGAACAGAGTCATGGCCTCAAGATATGATAATTTGAGTTCAGTCCCGGGCCACAACATAAACATTGCCCTCTTTGCCGCCCAGCTCCATGCCCTAATCATTCTGGAGGTGCCAGCTTAATATATCACAGGGCCCGTTGTTCCTGACCCCCTGTTCCCCTTCCCATTTGAAAACACTGTCATCGCCAAGATTTATTTTTGCGCAGGCTCAAATGGCCTGTCAGATCGTGACTGAGAAGTAGAGCAGAGTGCGTATGGAGTTGCTTGACCATGGTGAATTCCCTCTCGCAGAAAATCTGAACTCTGAATTTGTGGTCAGTGGAATTGTTGGTATAGGGTATAGTCGGCCATGTCTCCTGTTGTTCAATTTTATGGAGGAGACACTATGGCATTTTTTGTTGAGTTGTCCTGTCCTCTGGATCGCTGGGGCAGGTTGGTGAAGGTTTCATTTTCAACATAAATAAAAATGGTCAGTCGAATAAATTAACTGTAATTAGTAATATTATGGACAGAGTGGTCATCAATGGACACGTGGTCATTCACACCTTCGGCGGTGGCGTCATTGTTGTTCTTGTTGTTCATTGTGGTGGTGGTGATGGTGGTGGTAATAGTGGTGGTGATAGTGGTTGTGATGATAATAATGGTAGTGATGGTGGTGATGTCAGTGGTGGTGATGGTCAGGGCGACGGTGATGATGGTAGTTGTGGTGTTGGTGATTGTGATGATGATAGTAATGATGATGGTGATGTCAGTGCTGGTGATGGTGAGGGTGACGGTGGTAATAGTAGTGGTGGTGATGTGATGGCTGTTGTGGTGATAATGGTGGTGGCGGTCGTCGTCGTTGGCAATGGTGGTGATGGAAGCGGTAGTGGTATGGGTGTTGGTGGTGGTGGTCTTTGATTTAATGTCTATTCACTAAAGTGATTTTAGACACACACACACACACACACACACACACACAAAAAGGGGGGGGGGTGATAGAGGAAAGTGAAGAGGGTATTTGAAAATTGTCAATTTTGAACTTGAGAAAAGATGATCCAGAAAACAACTGTTTTGAAGAGGGGAAGGTAAAACTAACAAATAATGTTACCATAATTAACGATTTAAACAAACAAACTAACAAACAAAATTAATAAATATCTGGAAGAAATGAAGAAAAAAATAAAACTAATAATTGACTAACCATAACAGTGAACAAGTGAAATAACATTTTAAAGGTAATTCGCTATAGGACTTTTTGACAGGCTTACAAAAAATTCATACAGTAATGATGATGAGGCAAATATATCAGAAACTGTACTCATAGATAGTGTTGGAATATGTCGTTTTACCTTAACGCAAGAAAGAATATGACTATGTGTTATCTTTTTCCACATGAACTTTGAAGTTAGCAAAATACTTAAGCAGCTTCATGCCAGCAGAATTATATGTACAGATGGAAACTTGATGCATTCAAAACAAAATACACCAAGAACATAGTGTGTCTGTGTGGAAAGAAGATGGTGTTGGTAGTGTGGTGATGGTGGTGGTGTTAATGGTCCTGTTGTGTTGGTGTTGGTGTTTGTGGTGTTGGTGTTGGTGTGATTATGATGATGGTGAGAATGTGGTGGCGATAGAGGAGCGATCGTGTTGTTGGTGATGGTTGTGGTGGTGATAGTGGTGGTGTGAGGTGGGTGGTGGTTATAGTGGTGGTGGTGGTGGTAGTGGTGGTGGTGATGATGGTGGTGATGGTGGCAGCAGTGGAAGTGATAGAGTGGTAATAATGATGGTTGACAGGGCACTGCCCTGTACGACGGGAATAAGAATTAACAGCAAGTAGCTTTATTACAGCCAAGATGTGGAGAAAATATCTACTTCTGAATTTACAGTGCCATCGACTCCTTTGTTCCTGTTTCTGGATGATGGCAGTCGTGATGGTGGTGGTACTGCTGTTGATGCTGGCGATGTTTCAGTTTCAGTTTCAGTTTCATTCAGTTTCTCAGATGACGTCTCCGCGCTCGGAATGAATTCCATATGCACTAACGTCACAGGTGCCATGTGTATGGTGATCATGGCACAAGCCTTAAGCCTGCACATAAACCCATGAGCTGACCAGGTCCTGAGGTCCTACCTAGGCCATGTTTTGTATCAGTCTATCATTGGAACAAATCTTGGCTACAGGTAAATGACGTGTATATCTGTGTCTGGGCACTGCTGAGTTCAGTGTTTGGAATTTGTTCAAGTCGGGTTCAAATCTCGGGCGGGCCTCGTTTTACACCGGCCGATTGGTTCTTTGAATACAGCCGTGGACTGAAGATCTGATCAATATCTTGAGTTCAATCCCAGCTCAAACCATCAAAATCTGGCCTGTTCACTGCTAGTCTTGATGCCGCTATCGTTTTTGTGGTGTCAGCATTAATGTTTCAAAGGTCTTTTTTTCCCTTCTCCCTTCCTCTATTCAAGACCTTGGGAGCATGTATGGTTTTGCCTAGGCTCAGATTTCAATTTCAATCGCTCAAGATGTACGTCTCCGCGCTCGGAACGAATTCCATATGCACTAACGTCACAGGTGCCATGCGATGGAGAAGATCCAGAATGAGAGTGTGCTAGATAATTGCAGGCAGATCTGGACAGAGTGCGAATGGAATTGTCCAAACTAACAATTATTTCACCAGACGGCAGATGCACATCAGAAACAGCCAGCACAATCGGCCAAGCCAAAACAGCATTAAGAAGATGAAAAGCATTTTACCAACAAATGCCTATCAATTAACATCAGGAAGAGAGTTCTTGAATGTCATATAGAACCGATTATGATATACGGTTGTGAGGCGTGGACAGTCAACAAGCAAAGCCAGAACAAGATTGAGGCAGCCGAGATGTGGTTTCTAAGAAGAATGTAGAGTTCCATGTACAGCAAAGAAGACAAACGAGACAGTCTTGGTGGAGGCAGACACAAGCAGATCATTCACAAGGAAGATTAGGAAAAGACAAACAACATTTATACGCCATTTTATGAGGAAAGGGGAATTGGAGCACCTGGTCACAACAGGAAAGTGGAGGTAAAGAGAGTACCAAGTAGACCTAGGGAAAAAATATTGGACGGACTTGCAGAGTGGCTGAAGACTGAGAGGGTGGAAAATGTGCTTGCGGCAACAAGGGACAGATACATATGGAGGGCCATGATCGCCAATACCATGTGGCAGGGCACATAATGATGATCATGCTGGCGTATGCGGTGGGTGGGAATATACTTGTCTTACATGAAAAGGTGATAATAACGTCTCCCGTTGTGCGCTGTCCACGTGACCAGGCTACATGTGGCGATATGTTTATTCCAATTCCTCTCGGCTGTCATGAAGACTTGTGGTCAGTGGCGTTATAATCGGCCATTCCCCCTGACTATGCATCTCCATTTGGTAAAGGCGACACTGCTGCAATACACCTTAAACGTTGTCTGAGCCTCTTGACCGCTGGAGTACGTTGTTGAGGGCGTCAGTTTGAAGAAGGCAGAAGCCGGATATCATTTGTCTTAAGTCTCTAGTCCATTACTCTTTATGCCATTGCAGCTGTGCTGTTTTTATTCATGCTATTGTTCGCAGTCATCACTGTCTGTGACGAAAATGATGACTGTCTGGCAAGAATCTTATTATTAAGATCTTCTGAGAGTGTCTGGAACACCTGCGCCTTTCTCATTCTGCATCGCGGCGGCAGCGGTGATGTTTGTGGTGGTGGCGGTGAATAATGGAGTGTCAGTATCTAAACTGTCTTAGATGTTTAGATGTCCTCTCTCTCTCTCTTCTCTCTCTCTCTCTCTCTCTCTCTCTCTCTCTGTATTTTGTGTGTTCTATGTCTGTCTGTCTGCACCCCCCCCCATCTCTCACTTTCTCATTCATTGTTTTAAAACGTATATTTCGCAACAACGTATAGCTTAATTGTTCTTTATAGTAACAAAATTTACCAATCGAAAAAAGAGTCTCATTTGATTTAATCTCTCTGTCTCTGTCTGTCTGTCTGTCTGTCTCTGTCTGTCTGTCTCTCTCTGTCTCTCTCTCTCTCTCTTTCTTTCCCTCTCCCTTCCTCTCTGTGTCTGTCTGTCTGTCTCTCTCTCTCTCTTTCCCTCTTCCTTCCTCACTTTCTCTCTCTCTCCCTCTCTCCCTTCCTCCCTCTCTCTCTCTTTCAATCTCTCTCTCCCTCCCTCCCTTTCTCTGTCCCATTGTCCTCCTCCTCGTCTCTCCACAATATCTCGCCGCAGACATCTATTCCTCCTTTCTTCCTTATCGTTATCATCACTCCTGGCCAATACCCCGGCACAGGCCATACACAATATCACTGAAGGAAAGTGGTGGGGCTGGGTCGTCACATATACAATGGTACACATTGTTTTCTGATGCCCTCTTAAAAAA
>JAPXFY010000017.1:32237236-32239736 GCA_030674185.1 Monoplex corrugatus
TCCATTTTGAATAAATTCGTAATTTAATTCCCTTCATTTTACTGGGGTGTGTGGATGGGGTGTAGTGTTGAACCCGAGGGAGAGGGAGGGATTTTGGATTCCATTTCCTTGTAGAAATGCTAGGCCGGTTGGTCCTTTCGTTTCTCTCTCTCTCTCTCTCTTTCTCTCTCTCTCTTTCTCTCTCTCTCTCTCTCTCTCTTTCTCTCTCTCTCTTTGTTTTGTTATTTTTTTGTTTTAGTATCTGTATAAAACTTAGACTGCAGAGGAAATATGTTAAATATGTTTTGAGAGTTTTTTCCATACAATTTTGAAAGCGCTTCACATTTCCGTTCTTTTTCTTTTCTTTCCTTTTCTTTTTCATCACAGCTGAATGCGTTTTCTTTAAGAAGCTCTGTTCCATTTATCAAAGTGACAAGGGAATCTAATGGAACTCTCTCTTCTCTTATTGGCATCAAGATAATCTTTTCCGTGCCAGTGCGTCTTTGCCCTGTTCTATTCCCTTCCACGAGGACACTTGGAATATGGCATACAGAGATAAATCCGTGGGTGGATAACTGGACACCTTGTTTCCATTAACTTAGATCACCTTCAGTCTGTTTATTTGTTTGGTGGCCATTCAAGTTTGTTGCCTGATCTGTTGGATTATTATTATATGTTTAAACTTCCGTGTTTAATTTTTCATCATATTACTCGTTTTAATTCCTTCTTTTTTTTTTTATTATTATTATTATTAAAGAGAGTTGTAGACGATTCATTTTGTTTATTCAGCTGAACTTCATTTTCAGAATGTTTGAGGGTTTTAAACCTCGTTAAATAATGATGATATTGGTACGAATAGTAATGATAAGAACACTGACAACTAAGCTACGCACAAAAAGTTAAGGATCACTATGAGAAAACAGGTGCGTAATAAACTCAGTTCGCTACTGTTATTTATTTCTCAGTCCAGCCAAATTGTTATGAATTCTTGTTCAGCTGTAAGTGGGCGATGTTGTGTTAGTGCGAAAATTGCACGGGATTCTCTACTACTGAGCTTGGCCGCAAACGGAAAAGCGGAAACTTGCGAAAAAGGACCTTGTTTTGGACCGTTCTGCCTGAACACATTGCACAAGCCAGATGGAAAAACCATTATGCACGTGCAAGCACTGCTGTTTATGTGTGAGATGCTGTCTCTTGCTTGGCTTTATAAGAAGACATTCCACCAGTAGTAGGCCTGATCTGACAATGCCTCCACGACGAAAATTGAGCGAGTTTGAGAGGGGACGAGCTGTTGCATGGTTCCAAGATGGTGTTCCCAAGCGAGAAGTGGCCAGGCGACTTCAGGTGTCCATCTCGGTCATTGTCAGACTGATTCAACGCTTCACAGCCACTGGGAGGGTCCATGAAAGACGCAGATCTGGTCGACCGAAGAAGACAAACCCACGTGAAGATCGTCTCATTGAACGACAAGCCCTGCAGACAAGAACAGCCTCTTCCAGCATCATTTGAAGGCAGCTGAGGGTGGCTACTAACATCAACATCAGCCAGCAGACCATACGGAACCGCCTTCATGGGTTTAACCTCCGTTCTCGTCGCCCAGCTGTACGGCCACGCTTAACTCCAGCCCATAGGGCAGCACGCCGCGCCTTCTGCAGACGTGGACACGTCAGCAATGGTCCCAGGTCCTGTTCAGTGATGAATCACGCTTCACCATGAACCATAACGACGGCCGACTGAGGGTCTGGAGGCGCCCAGGGCAACGCTTTATTGACACCACTGTCCAAGAAAAGGTGGCCTTTGGTGGAGGTTCTGTAATGGTCTGGGAGGCCTTCAGCCTTCAACACAGAACACCCTTGTATCATGTACAGGGTAACCTGACTGGCCTCCGATACCGGGATGAGATCCTTCGACCGCTGGCTGTGCCTACACTGCAGCAGATGGGACCGACGGCTGTCTACCAGGATGACAACGCTCGCCCCCACAGGGCAAGGGTGGTCAACGACTTCATGCAGCAGTCTGGAGTCAACAGAATGGAGTGACCAGCATGCAGTCCCGATCTCAACCCGATTGAAAACCTCTGGGATGAGCTGGATCGCAAAGTGAGGAGCAACCACCCCCCTCCCAGGGATGCCCAACACCTCTACCAGATGCTGCAGGCTGAGTGGCAGGCGCTTCCACAGAGGATCTTCACCAACCTGGTCAACTCGATGAGGTCTCGCTGCGTCGAGTGCCAGAACAGCCATGGCGGTTACACGCATTACTGAACTTTTGGGAGCATCAGAATGCCCTGTCTTGTGATTTCAATGACTTTGGGAAATCAAATTTCGATACGTACCCACTTTGATCAAATGTACACACCAAACGATTGCTCGAAATTGAAGGCAATTGTGTATCGTTATCACTAAAGCATGGAATTAAATGTTTGCCAAACTTCAACGCATTGGCTTTCTTATTTGAAAGTTATGAATTTTTGTGCAAGTGATCCTTAACTTTTTGTGCATAGTGTATAATGTAGAAATAA
>JAPXFY010000017.1:32252236-32254736 GCA_030674185.1 Monoplex corrugatus
ATGAATCCCTCTTGAACAAACTCCAAACAACAGGCAACGTAAGCCAGGCCTGTCTGGACAATGAAGCAGTCCCTGATCGACTGGCAATAGTTTGCTGTCAAAATATGGTGCAGGGTAATACTTGGCAAGGCTACACCTAGAAAACTAGTATCCTATGACAGTGCCGACATGCTGATAAAGACCGCTTGAAACCCTAGTCCCGTAGGCTCATGGAGTAAGTCTTTCAGCCTTGACCTCAGGATGAGGAGACCTCTACAGAAAACCTAAAGAGTGGAAATCAGAAGTCCCAGACCTTTTTGTGCCTTTTAACAAACCACGGTACCATGCTATATAATGCTCTGTTTACACTCATCTACATCAGATAAGAATGGCACTTGTCTGTCTAGGTCACTTTAGGGAGCAACAGGGTCGGGTCCTGCGTCTCAGCAGAATCCACCCTCACTTACTGGAGTCCAACCACCCCGAAATCTTCCCCCCCCCCCCGCCCGTTTCGTGACAGGGGACGGGGGAGGAAAACCAAGAACACCTCCTCTGATCGCCAACCTCCATGGCATCCAGAAGGCACTGGTAATAACGGCTACATTTATCGCTAGATGTGGCATGGCCATGTGGACAGCCAACAAAGAAAAGAAGAAGGAAGAAGAAGAAGAAGAAGAAAGAAGAAGAAGAAGAAAAAGAAGAAAAAGAAGGAGAAGAAGAAGAAGAAGGAGAAGTAGAAGAAAGAAGAAGAAGAAGTAGAAGAAGAAGAAGAGAGAAGGAAAGAAAGAAAGAAATAAGGAAAAGAAGAAAAAGAAGGAGGAGGAGGGGGAGGAAGAGGAGGAGGAGAAGAAAAGGAGGAGGAGGAGGAGAAGACGTTGTTAAATGTTCTGAAATGAATCTGAGGTCAATGTGGTTTTGCAGTTAATTCAAGCAAGATTTGTCTATATGTTGTAGAAACTAGCAATAAAGAAAATAAAATGGCCGTAGATATTTTCTGGGAAAATATTTATCGGTAAACATGAAACAAATAAATACATTTCAGAAATAGCAGCTTTCGAAAAATATTTTGAAAAACAGTCACAAAACTCAACGACCCATTGTTACAGTCATCTGATTCGTGAACCATTGATGATTTTTGTACATACGCCTAATAAAGAATGCATGCATGTGCTACTACTCATTTATGGCTTAATCTTGTTCTACAGGTTTGTCTCTTTTGTGCTTTCATGTAAGTCTTCGATAAAATTCTTCGACGTGCTAATGTATATGTTCTTACAATTTGCACCTGCTCGTCCTGTTTTGTCGATGCTTTTGAATTTATCACCTGTCAGATGTATTCAGTACGTTTCTTTGAAAAAAATGTTACGTTTGCTTGCAAGCAAATCAGTTAGGAAATCAATCAGTCAAATCAACCAATCAGTCAATAAACCAATCGTGCAATCAATCATTTCATCACTTAATCAATCAATTAATCGGTCAATCATTTCAATCAATCAACCAATCAACCAGCCAACCGTCAAATCAATAAATCAATTAGTTAAACAACCTGCCGACCAACCAATCGACCAATCAAACGACCAACCAACGAGGCCTTCTTCATATTCTGCACCATGGGGGGTGTGAGAAGGGGGAGGGAGGAAAAAAGGACTCTGACAAAAGACAATCTAAGGTGTACTATATGAACCTGGCAATTTTTTTTTGTACATACATGGGTCGAATTTTCAAAGGTCGAACTAGCTGTTATAGTTAGTTCGGTACATTCATATAGGTTTATTGTAAATCGAATAAACAGTATCAAGTTTTGGCAGTTATAATTGGTAAATATGGCAGCTATTTTCTTTTAAATGAGTGTACGTTCCACGTCTGTTTCGCATTGTCTCTTTTTCCCTGTTTGGTATCTTATGAAAAGGTATCTTTTAAAGAAGTTGTTTTTTGGCGATCTTTTCATATTTGCATTTGTGAATGTGCACATTTCCAAAGAGAATAATTAAATCCAATAAACCTATCAAAATTGTGTGAGAGTTTTCGTCGACACCACAAAAATCCATGTTTCAATCAACAAATAACACGATATTTCAATCAATCTGGTATTGGAACAGGTGATACATTCTGACTTCAAGAATTATTCGACCCTTCCCTAGAATCCTTTCGTCTTGAATATTTCCAAAATATGTTTTAGCTACTAAGTTTCTCTCTAAACACGACAGAAATAGCCCCCATAAAGAAACAACAACCTTATCTCCTCTTTTCAACAAAAATAGAGTATGAAGGGAGATAATTCTACGGCAAGCACCTTGACGACCTGACATCCCGTTTCGTGGCAACGAAAACGTGTGATGGGTTTTAAATCCAAGACTGATACTGTATTTGTCTGTTCGTCTGTTTATTTTCCGTCTGTTCGTCTGTATGTTTGTCTTGTTAGCTGAGAAGCTCCATGGTGTATTGGATAGCAATCTGGTTGACTGAAAAGTCCCATGATGTGTTGGTTAGCAATTTGTCTTGATGAAAAGTTCCATGATGT
>JAPXFY010000017.1:32259736-32264736 GCA_030674185.1 Monoplex corrugatus
ATGATGATGATGATTATGATGATATTACATAGCTCCTACTACTGCTATTGCTGCTGCTATTATTATATCTACGACCACCACTACTACTACTACTACTATTATTCCTACTACTATTACTGCAACTACTACTACTACTACGTCCTCCTCCTCCTCCTCCTCCTCCTCATCATCATCATCATCATCATCATTGTCGTCGTCGTCATCATCATCATCATTTCTACTTCTTCTTCTTCTTCTTCTTCTTCTCCTCCTCTTCCTCATCCTTATCTTCCTCTCTCTCTTTTTTCCCTCACTATTATCATCATCTTCACCGTCTTCGTCGTCATCGTCGTCGTCATCATCATCATCATCATCATTGTTGTCGTCGTTGTCGTCGTCATCATCATATTCATTATATTCATCATGATCAACATCATGACCACCACCACCACCATGATCATCATCATCATCATCATCATCATTTTCTTCTTCGTTTTCTTCTTCTTCTCCTTCTTCTTCTTCCTCTGTCTATCTATCTGTCTCTCTTTCTCTTTCTCTTTCTGTCTCTCTCTCTCTCTCTCTCTCTCTCTCTCTCTCTCTCTCTCTCTCTCTCTCTCTCTCTCTTTGTTGTTCTCTATCTGTCTGCTTGTCTTGTTGTTGCTCATCATCAACATCATCATCATCCCTATCGTCATTTTCTTGTTCTTGTTCTTTTTGTTCTTGTTCTTGTTCTTCTTCTTCCTCTTCTAGTTCTCGAGATCTGCTAATTCGTTTTCTTTGTCTTCTTTCTATCATTAGTTGTACCCCTTTCATACATCCGTATACACAAGATGGTGAAATAATTCTCACGTGTTATGATGAAGTAAACAGACTAAACGAGCAATTCATATCTATTTTGTTTCTTTGTTTTTTCTTTTTTTTTGTATGTTTTCGCTGAACGCTTTTTAAAGTTCTGGTAGTATTCATGATGGACCTCATTTGCATTCATCCATCATATGGCATATGTGACGTCAATGCAATTTGAATGTATTCCAAAAGCGGAAATGTCTTTCGAAACAGAAATTTAAACTACACGCAGGTACATGGCGTGCCCTTTCAATTTTTTTATTGTCGTTATCCTATCTGTTTTTAAAGGTGTTGCATGTGTCTTTTATTGGCCCTTTTTGTGATCACATCTATTTTATTTAACTGTACTTTTGTTTTTCACCCTATATTTCTTCCTCTCTTTCTTTCTTTCATTCTCTTCTTTCTTTCTTCTTCTTCTTCTTTGTCACATTTTATTTGTTTCTTTGTTTGTTTCTTTGTTTTTTTCTTTCTTTCTTTCTTCTTTTTTTCTCCTTTCTGTAAGTTCCGATAATACTAAGCTAAATAACCACCTACGGGTATGTCATTCTAGAATCCAAGTCAGTGTTCTTCCCTCTATCTTTCAGATCAGAGGATGAACCATGAGTGAGTGGGGCGTGGCATTGGTGGTGATTCTCTTCCTGGCCGTCCTGATCGTGGCCATCGCTGTCCTCATCAGGCTCTTCGGCGTCTACCGGTTGGCTGCCTGCTTCGCCAGCGATGAGGAACGGGCGGTACTCACCAAGAGTGAGCAGACCAACAATGGATGTCTGGTGAGTAGGTCATGGCGATGATGGTCTTGATGACGACAACAACAGTCATGATGATGATGATGATGATGATGACGACGACGACGATGATGACGATGATTGTGATGATGATGATGATGAGGAGGAGGAGGAGGACGACGACGACGATAACGATGAAGATGATAATGACGATAACGATGATGACGACTATGATGATTTATTGCACAGGGGGGGGGGGGGGGGGCGGTGTTAAAAAAACACACCAGATTATACAAATTTAAACATAAATTACCTAAATTGCTTCTGCATGTCTCACATCCCTAGAGCCAAAAATGCACTTAATACCTGTACCTAATTATCAATACTAAGACAAAGTACGTAAGACTTTATCGAACACATACAGGTGAAAGGACGAACAAGGGCAGAAAATGGTAGGAAGAAATGACAGAAAGCAAAGGAGTAAGGCAGAAACAAAGAGAGTGACAGAGGAGAGGAAATTTCTAGCTCAGAATTTCCAGAAGGTGGGGATACTATTTCTACTGAAAGAGCCCCCGGCATCCCCGTGGGGGGGCCCTCTTCCTCTAGTCAAACTTCCAGCTACGCATCAAAACCTGTTCAATAGCGAGACCTGAAGAATGACCTGCCCAGAATCTCTTACTCCTCGAACGATGTGATAATCACCGAGAAAACTGTGGTAGAACATTAAGATGGGTATAAGGAAGTTTATCCATGATGTCAGACTTCTCTCCAATAGGTGGCTCGTCCTAGTCATGAACATGAGGCCATTGAACTACTTGGAGCCCTTTGCCGTGGCCATTGACTTGTTTAACGAAGTTCGTCCGTCTTAATGATAATTTGTTAACATCACCCACTCACGTCGTTTAGCCCATCAGCTAACACGGGTGTACAAGGTGTACACTTAGAGCCTGCTGTGGGAAATTTGGAAGATAGATGGAGACCAGTGTTTCCATCCATCCTACAAGTACAAAGACCACATAACAAATGTACTACACCCTATCCAGAGCCTCCCACACCCTTACACTAAAGACGGTAATACATGAAAAAAACACTTTAAAAAAAGCACTCTTATAATTAGAGTGCATGTTGAAGTTGCAGCCTGTGAACGAAAAAAACCCCACACAGATAGAGACAGACAAACAGTCAAACAGACAGACAGACAGAGACAGAGACAAGACAGAGACAGAGAGACAGACAGACAGACAGACAGACAGACAGAGACACAGAGACACAGACAGAGACAGAGAGAGAGACAGAGACAGAGAGAGAGAGAAAGAAACAGAGAGAGAGAGAGAAAGAAACAGAGGAGAGAGAGAGAGAGAGAGAGAGCCCAACAGCCAACAACAGCAACAAACCCCGAAGAGACAAGATACAGAAAAACAGCAGAGATCCCCAGAGGAATGCTCACGGAAATAAGGAACAATACAGGACGGGGCACTTACTTGTAATGTCCATTGTTTGCCATAGAGCGACATTGGACAGAGACAGAGACGGATGGAGGCCAAGAGATAACAACTCTCAATTATTCCTATTGCCCAGACAGTCCACAGAGACCGTGAAGCAATGGCCAACCTTTTGCCAGTCTGGCTTGATCATGGCTATATCTGTCTTTCTCTATTCGTGATACGATATCTGGAATATCTGGAGTTTGTTCCAGAAGGGCTCATCGCAAATTGACATTTCCGTGTAGAAGGTTACCTGCCGGAATAGTGTGAGGTTTGTTCAGAATCAATGCCTTGGTTCAACCAGACAGTACCAACATCGTTTTCTGCTACTATTCTATACTTGCCACGCCCAGTTAAACTTTCCAGACTGATCTTGTCATAAAAACATTTCATCTGCTTGTCAGCATAGTCTTTGCTATTGGCAGTGTAGTACGTTTTAACCAGAATTTCATGCATTTAACCTACGTTCTTACATAAGAGATTATCTTCCAGTTTAACTATAACTCAGTTGATTTCAGGCATGCAGTGGCTCTTCAATGAACATGTTAGAGCATACGTAAGGACTTTCTCAATCTGATAAGTTTCATTTAGGCCCCAAGATTTAGAGGTATATGTCAGCAGAGATTTACTTTGAAGTATCAAATAACTTAAGAAATATTAACGGATAGGTCGCTGTTAGTTTTGCCATGATGTCTGTGTTTCAGTAATTCCTCATAATGCCATTTTTACATATCTCTGACAAGACCAGGTTCAAGCTAAGCTTTGTGGTAGACGTAATGCCAAGGTAATTACATGAGTTAGTCTCCTGCATTACTGACCTTATCAAATGAGTTGCCACTCTGGGACTCTGTTGTTCACTGTATCTTGTCTCGTGGAATTTGCATGCATATACATGTATAGGTATATATATACATATATAATACGTATATATATATATATATATATATATAAAAATCACACACACACACACACACACAACACACACACACACACACACACACACACATCTGACCTCATCTGAATCTTTTGACCAAAACAAATATATATATATTAGCTCTGATGTTTCATTTCTCCATAAATGAGCTATCAGTCGAACTATCAAAAAACTTGAAAGCAAGGCATTCAGCAAACCGCAGGTGTCAAAGACATATATATTTTCAATGTAATTGATGATTATATGCTACTTCTTTCAGAATCTGTTACAGGATTACAAAAACCCAATGCTCTTAAAAGGGTAGCAATAAACTTTCCTATTAATTAATTTTACACAAAATATATGTGATGGTGTTTTGTAGAAAAACAGACAGAGAGAGAGAGAGAAACAGAGAGTGAGAGAGAAACAGAGAGAGAAGAGTGAGAGAGAGACAGACAGACAGAGACTGAGACAGACAGACAGAGAGAGTCACACACACAGAGAAAGACAGAGAGAAAGAGGGCAGAGAGAGAAAGACAGAGAGAAAGAGTGATCGCGAACCCAAAAGCCATTAACAGCAACAAACCCCAAAGAGACAAGATACAGAAAAACAGCAGAGATCCCCAGAGGAATGCTCACGGAAATAAGGAACAATACAGGACGGGGCATTTACTTGTAATGTCCATTGTTTGCCATAGAGCGACATTGGACAGAGACGGATGGAGGCCAAGAGATAACAACTCTCAATTATTCCTATTGCCCAGACAGTCCACAGAGACCGTGAAGCAATGGCCAACCTTTTGCCAGTCTGGCTAGATCATGGCTACATATGTCTTTCTCTATTCGTTATACGATGTCTGGAATATCTGGAGTTTGTTCCAGAAGGGCTCATCGCAAATTGACATTTCCATGTAGGTTACCCGCCGGAATAGTTTGAAGTTTGTTGAAAACAAACGCCTTGGTTCAACGAGACAATATCATTTCCTGTTAGTATTCCTTACTTGCCTCACACAGTTAAACTTTCCAGACTGATCTTGTAATAAAAACATTTCA
>JAPXFY010000017.1:32267236-32272236 GCA_030674185.1 Monoplex corrugatus
CTCTTTGGGCGAGCGTTTATTTCATATAAAAAGCCATGCCAGTATACTCAAAATCAAACAAAACAAATAATTATTAAAAAAAAAAAAAAAGACAACAGCAGAAGGGCATCCAGGAGTCATGACCTGGATGTGGCCCGGCCCCCCGAGAGTGTAAGGAATTCAGGGCCGAAACACTTGTCTAAAGGGGGTTACTTCTCTGAAGACCTTCTGTTGTCTAGCTCTCCCTAGAGTTTCTTTCTACCTGCACATGGTCAGTCCATTGACTTCCGGGAATAGTTCGGAGGACATTCGGGAAAGACCGAAGGACACTGGGAAAGACTAGATCTGCGGGCTTTGTGGGTTGGCTTCCCGCCTTGCCTTTGATAACATGCCACGAGTTTTCCAAATGAAAGATGCTCCCAGGATTCACCGAAAGGGGGAGAGAATGATGAATCCATCGGCACTGACTCCATCACGACTGGAAACGCACAACGGACCATGAGTAATGACCAGTTGGAATTTCCGTGTGCGTGTGGAAGGAGATTCACCACCAAACGCGGCATGAAGATCCACAGGACAAAAATGGGCTGTTTGAAGACACATACGAACCAGCAGCAGCGCACTGCGATAGCAGGTGAGACGTTGGATGACCAAGGCCAGGAATTAAACCATAGTGCCAAGGACATCCACGCTGACGGTTCTGATGCGGATTTTGCACAAGCTCTTAACGCCAAACGTGGAAAACTCAATTTGCCGCCTGCCGGTGCAAAAGAACAATGGGAGAAATTAGATGAGGAACTTGTCCTTAAGCTGAATGCGCTAATAGGGAACAGTACGCTGGAACACAAACTTGACACATACGGAGACATCATATACTCTATTTGCAGGGACACTTATGGAGTGAAGCAGCCAAAGACAAAAACGCCTCCCCAGAAATCCAGAAGACAGCAACAGATGGAGAGCATCCGGAGGGAGAAAAGGAAGCTTAAAAAGCGAATGAAAACTGCCTCAGAATTCGAGAAGCAAGGGCTCCTGGAACTCTGGAAAGATCTGAAGGCCAAACACAATGCTCTCAGCAAAGTGGAATCAGCAAGGCGAAGAAAGAGCAAAAAGAAGAAGACTCAAGATCGTTTCTTCAAAGATCCCTTTGACTTTTCAAGAAAGCTGTTTGAACAACCCAAATCAGGGACTCTCACAGTGGGCAAGGAAACCCTAGAGCAGCATCTCAGGGAAACATATTCCGATTCTCAGCGCGAGGCACCACTTGAAATCCAAAATCTGGTTTGGCCTGCAGCGCCAGAAGGAAAATTCAATAACAAACCACCAACACTGGATGAAGTGAAGAACGTAGTAAAGAAAGCCAGAGCCAAGTCAGCACCTGGACCAAACGGAATACCATACCTGCTCTACAAGAAATGCCCAAAAGTGCTCGAGTGGCTCCACAAGATGATTCGATCAGCATGGAGGAACCAGAAGATCAGCGACCAATGGATGAGAGCTGAAGGAGTGTACATTCCGAAGGAGCAGAACTCCAGCAGCATCAATCAGTTCAGGCCAATATCACTTCTGAACGTCGAGGGGAAAATCTTCTTCTCTGTTATGGCAGCAAGATTGACAAAATACCTGACTGAAAACAAGTATCTGGATATGTCAGTCCAAAAGGGAGGCATACCAGGAATGCCTGGATGCTTGGAACATGCCACGTTGATTTGGGATGCCATCCAAAAAGCAAGAACAGAGAAGAGAGACATTGACGTAGTTTGGCTTGATCTGGCGAATGCATATGGATCAGTTCCACACGATATGATCCAGCTGGCTCTTGAAATGTATCACATCCCAGAAAACATCCGAACAATGCTGAGGAAGTATTTCCAAGGGTTCTCAATGCGGTTCTCTACCAAAGAATATACCACGGACTGGATAGACCTAGAGGTGGGCATTGCAATGGGCTGTGCAATCTCTCCCATACTGTTCGTGTTGGCAATGGAAGTCATCTTGAAAGCTGCAATGAAGAGTTCAGGTCCAGTGAATCTGGGAGATGGATACCAGATGCCTCCTCTGAAAGCTTTCATGGATGACACAACAGTCTTGTCCACGGATGAGGAAGAGACACACCAAATCTTAAAGCAGCTGGATGAGCTGGTGGCCTCTTCAAGAATGAGGTTCAAACCTAAGAAATCCCGAAGTCTCTCACTGCGAAAAGGAAAAGTGGCAGATTCAGTCAAATTCATGGTAGCCAACCAAGCCATCCCCACTGTCACAGAAGAGCCAGTTAAAAGTCTCGGAAGATGGTATGATGACTCCCTGAAAGACACACAAAGGGGATGTGAAACCAAGCAAACAGCAGAAGAAGGCCTGAAGAAAATAGATAACTGCGGACTGCCAGGCAAATACAAAGTCTGGTGTCTACAGTTCATGCTGATACCAAAGCTGCTGTGGCCACTGCTAATCTATGACATTTGCACCAGCACAGTCGAAGCAATGGAAGCCAAAATCAACAAATACACAAGAAAATGGCTCGGTGTCCCACCTGGTCTCACTGATGTTGCATTCTACTGTCGTCAAGCAATGCTGAAGCTACCTCTGAAATCCATAGTGGAGGAATACAAAGTTGGAAAAGCAAGACTGTTGAGCATGCTGGAGGAATCGGAGGACAATATCGTGAGAGCAGTTCATCCAAAGCTGAGAACTGGCAGAAAGTGGAAAGTCCAAGAGGCTGTAAACAATGCCAAGAGAAACCTCAGCATCAAAGAAATAATTGGACACACGCAAACCAACAGACAGGGACTGGGAGCAACAAAAATGCAGTGGTGGTCCAAAGCCAAAGGGAAGGAAAAAAGAGACATGATCATACAGGAGTTGAAGGAAGAAGAAGATGTCAAAAGAGTGCAGAAGGCAGTCCAGCAAGGTCAACAGGGGCAATGGACAACATGGGACAGTGCACTCCAAAGAAGTCTCAGCTGGAACGATATGTGGCACATGGCTCCTCTAAGGATAAGCTTCCTCCTCAGATCTGTATATGACCTGCTCCCCTCGAATGCAAACTTAGTGAAATGGGGGAAAGCAGACGACCCAGCATGTCCGCTCTGTCAGAAGAAACAAACAGTGGAACATGTCCTAAGCTCTTGCAAAGTAGCGCTAGCCCAAGGAAGGTATACATGGAGGCACAACCAAGTTCTGAAAGTGATCACAGATGTGGTTAGCGAAAAAACCATGACCCCAAACGCACCAATTGCTATGACAACGTTCTACAAAGCAGGAGGGAAACAGGTCTGGCCCGAAAGGGCTATGACAACCAGCACATTGCCAAAGGGTCTTCTGGATGGAGCAGTCGACTGGGAGTGTACAGCAGACCTCCCAGAGTGGAGAAATTACCCAGATGTCATCAGCAAGACAGGCATGAGACCAGACATCGCTCTCCACTCTGACTCCTCGAAACAAGTGATTCTGATAGAACTCACTGTGCCATACGAAAGCAGAATGGAAGAAGCACATATCTACAAGACCGAAAAATACGCCGGTCTTGCCAGCACCCTGAAGAAAGCAGGTCTGCGGGTCAAGATCTTCGCCATAGAGGTCGGGGCAAGAGGGTTTGTGGGCACCTCCGCTTATGATCTCATGAAACAACTCGCCATTTCTGGGAAGAAGAGGACTAGAGCCCTTAAAGCGATGGCAGAGGCAGCAGAAAGGAGCTCAAGCTGGATCTGGGCAAGGAGGAACCAAAAAAGTGAACTTCATAAGGATTAAATTCCCTACAGATGATGTGTGCCCCGTTAGCACACTGGTAAAACCGCGTACCGCAGTTCTGAAGCGCAGAATCGCCCAGGTTCGATCCCCGGCGTGGGGAAAAAAAAAAAAAAAAAAAAAAAAAAAAAAAAAAAAAAGACAACAGCAGAAGGGCATCCAGGAGTCATGACCTGGATGTGGCCCGGCCCCCCGAGAGTGTAAGGAATTCAGGGCCGAAACACTTGTCTAAAGGGGGTTACTTCTCTGAAGACCTTCTGTTGTCTAGCTCTCCCTAGAGTTTCTTTCTACCCCCCCCTTATCAGTCTCCTTTCTTCACTTTCTTGATATTTTCCATTTTCCCTTCTTCCCTTTTTCTTCTGCTGCTTGTTCTGTTTCTCTCATGTTGAATGTCAATTGATCCTTTAACCCAGTTAGGGCATGGATAATAATAATAACAACAACAACAACTCCAACAGGATTAACATAAAACACGAACCAGAAAGAAGTTCGTTAAAATGTAGAAGAAAAAAAAGACACCTGAAATTGTCTTACGATAAAGTACTCAAATGTTTAAAGGATGACAAGAATATTTCTGAGAATTTGATTGGTTTTGCTAATTTCAATTTTTTTCCTTCCTGAAATGAAGTTACACAATGAGAATATCGATTTAAGTGACAAATGTTTTTTTGTTTTGTTTTTTTTGTTTGTTTTTTGTTTTTTGAGTGTATGTGTGAAACAATCTTTTGTCGGTCATCAAAGAATTTACAACATTCAAAAATAAAGAGAAATTCATCGCCTGAAGCATCTTCATCACAAAGTTGTCATATTCTCTTGTATCTAACTACTTTTTTGCGTCTACGTTTTCTTCAGTCTCAAGCTTGTGACAGCTGCATTGAAATTAATCAAAAGAAAATCATAAATATCTGGTAACTGCGTCACATATTTCAGTATTTCAAATTTATAAACAAAATTCAATAACTACCGGTTTCCAAGCTATATTCCAGACTTGCTGATATGCATGCAAGTACGTATCCACCTACGCACGCACGAACACACGCACACACACACACACACACACACACACACACACACACGCACACGCACACACACACACACATTCACACACACATACACACGCACAGACACGTACAAACACGTAATCACACACACACACACACAAACACATAAGCACACACACATATACACGCACACACACACACACATATATACATACACACACACACGTACACACACACACACACACACACACACACACACACACACACACCCTACAC
>JAPXFY010000017.1:32279736-32297236 GCA_030674185.1 Monoplex corrugatus
CTCTCCATTTCGAGACCTCGCCAATGCACAGGATTTTGATCAGGCTCAACTGGTCTATAAGTGTTTTGGGGGAAGGTTCAGGTAGTTAGGTAGTTTGCCAGATTACAGAAGGTAAATTGAATGCAATGAGATAAATTTTGCCTGAAATCATACGAAAGCCCCAAATTTTAAGCAAGGAATTGATGACAACAATCCAAGTTTGTTTTGTTTTGTTTGTTTTGTTTGTTTGTTTGTTTGTTTGTTTGCTGTCTGTGTGTACGTTGTTTTTGCCCACATATCAGACGGTATGTTGCTGCACGGTTGTATACACCGTCTTTAATGGGCCTATCAATTAACATCAGGAAGAAAGTTCTTGAATGTTATATAGAACTGACATTGTTATACGGTTATGAGGCTTGGACAGTCAATACGCAAAGCCAGAACAAGATTGAGGCAGCCGAGATATGGTTTCTAAGAAGAATGTTGAGAGTTCCATGGACAGCAAAGAAAACAAACGAGACAGTCTTGATGGCGGCAGACACAAGAAGATCATTGATAAGAAAGATTAGGAAAAGACAGGCAACATTTATAGGCTGTTTTATGAGGAAAGGGAAATTAGAGCACCTGGTCACAACAGGAAAGCTGGTGGGAAAAAGAGCACCAGATAGACCCAGGGAGAACATATTGGACGGACTTGCAGTGCGGCTGAGGACAGAAAGGGTGGAATATGTGCTTGCGGCAATAAGGAATAGATACATATGGAGGGCCATGATCGCCAGCGCCATGCAGCAGGGCACCTGATGATGATAATGAGTGGGCGTGCATGTTGGGTGTGTGCTTGTTTAAATGTGCCAAGCCATTGACATGACTAACAGAATCTATGGCGTTCATACTTGATATTGTTCATACGTATACATAGAAGGGTGTTTAGGCAATGGCGTGTCTGCGCTGTACACATGTTGACCTGGGAGACTGAATATCCACCGCCCTTTACCCACCAGGTGGAGATGTCTTGAGCGGATCGAACCCAGGACGTTCTGTCTGGAAGTCTGACAGTTACCCCCTTGACCATGGCGCCAGTCAAAGACACTGTCTGAAACGACAGAAGAAAGAAAGGAAGGGATGGAATATCATCCAATCTGTCGCCTTCTTTCTCATTACTTTAAAATATCATCCAATCACGTTTACAGTAAAAACAAACAAACAAAACAAAACAAAAAAATCATTCACAATCACACGAAATCACCAGAAACAAAAAAACTCCTGTTCTTGTCTGTTTCTTTGTAAACGCCATCACGACTTAACGGACCTAAAACGTTTCCAATGCGTGGGCGAAGAATGATACAAGATGGGGCACTGTGGACAGGAATAGTGCCAGTCATTAACATGAGTGGCTTAGTCCTGGACACAAGTGGCGTCTCTCAGGATCTGTTGACTGTTATTATTGGTGTCCGGTGTCTGGTGGATATCCTACATTTCCGGAATTGTCAGTATTCTTGCGCTTGTGTGTATGTCTGCAGTTCATTTCATATGTAGTCTGATCATGTAGACGGCTAACGCTGGAAGAAGAAGCAGTCAATATGTAAAATTTGTTTTAGACTGATGTGACAGCATACCATTGTCCTCGTTTCAAGACATGTTTTGCAATTGTTCTCCTGTCTGATGCTACTTCAAGGACACGGTGACTTCGCGAAATACAAATAGGAATTTCCGTCTTTTTTCTATAGTCAGACTTTTTTTTTTACTCGAAAGGAACTTTGCGCTTGTATGCATGTCTGCAGAAACAGAAATTATCTTTTTACCTGAAAGGAACTTTGTGCTTGTATGCATGTTTGCAGTAAGAGAAATTACCTTTTTACCTGAAAGGAACTTTGCGCTTGTATGCATGTCTGGAGAAACAGAAATTACCTTTTTACTCGAAAGGAACTTTGCGCTTGTATGCATGTCTGCAGTAAGAGAAATTACTTTTTTTTACTCGAAAGGAACTTTTGGCTTGTATGTATGTCTGCAGTGAGAGAAATTACTTTTTTACCTGAAAGGAACGTTGGGCTTGTAGGTATGTCTGCAGTAACAAAAATTACCTTTTTACTCGAAAGGAACTTTGCGGTTGTCTGCATGTCTGCAGTAAGAGAAATTACTTTTTTACCTGAAAGGAAGTTTGCGCTTGTATGTATGTCTGAAGTAAGAGAAATTACCTTTTTACTCAAAAGGAAGTTTGCGCTTGTATGTATGTTTGCAGAAAGAGAAATTATTTTTTACTCGAAAGAAACTTTGCGCTTGTATGCATGTTTGCAGTAAGAGAAATTACCTTTTTACCTGAAAGGAACTTTGTGCTTGTATGCATGTCTGGAGAAACAGAAAATTACCTTTTTACTCGAAAGGAACTTTGCGCTTGTATGTATGTCTGCAGTAAGAGAAATTACTTTTTTACCTGAAAGCAACGTTGGACTTGTAGATATGTCTGCAGTAACAGAAATTACCTTTTTACTCGAAAGGAACTTTGCGCTTGTATGTATGTCTGCAGTAACAAAAATTACCTTTTCACTCGAAAGGAACTTTGCGGTTGTCTGCATGTCTGCAGTAAGAGAAATTACTTTTTTACCTGAAAGGAAGTTTGCGCTTGTATGTATGTCTGAAGTAAGAGAAATTACCTTTTTACTCAAAAGGAAGTTTGCGCTTGTATGTATGTCTGCAGTAACGGAAATTACTTTTTTTACTCGAAAGGAACTTTCGGCTTGTATGTATGTTTGCAGAAAGAGAAATTATTTTTTACTCGAAAGGAACTTTGCGCTTGTATGTATGTCTGTAATAAGAGAAATAACTTTTTTACTCGAAAGAAACTTTGCGCTTGTATGCATGTTTGCAGTAAGAGAAATTACCTTTTTACCTGAAAGGAACTTTGTGCTTGTATGCATGTCTGGAGAAACAGAAATTACCTTTTTACTCGAAAGGAACTTTGCGCTTGTATGTATGTCTGCAGTAAGAGAAATTACTTTTTTACCTGAAAGCAACGTTGGACTTGTAGATATGTCTGCAGTAACAGAAATTACCTTTTTACTCGAAAGGAACTTTGCGCTTGTATGTATGTCTGCAGTAACAAAAATTACCTTTTCACTCGAAAGGAACTTTGCGGTTGTCTGCATGTCTGCAGTAAGAGAAATTACTTTTTTACCTGAAAGGAAGTTTGCGCTTGTATGAATGTCTGAAGTAAGAGAAATTACCTTTTTACTCAAAAGGAAGTTTGCGCTTGTATGTATGTCTGCAGTAACGGAAATTACTTTTTTTACTCGAAAGGAACTTTGCGCTTGTACGCGTATGTATGTCTGTAATAAGAGAAATAACTTTTTTACTCGAAAGGAACTTTGCGCTTGTATGCATGTCTGCAGTAACAGAAATTACCTTTTTACTCGAAAGGAACGTTGGGCTTGTATGCATGTCTACAGTAAGAGAAATTGCCTTTTCACTCGAAAGAAACTTTCCGCTTGTATTTATGTCTGCGGTAAGAGAAATAACTTTTTTTTACTCGAAAGGAACTTTGCACTTGTACGTATGTCTGCAGTAAGAAAAATAACTTTTTTTTACTCGAGAGGAACTACGTGCTAGTATGTATGTCTGCAGTAAGAGAAATAATATTACATGTAATTCTGTTTTTACCCTAATGGAACTTTGCGCTTGTAGGTATGTCTGCAATAAGAGAAATTACTTTTTTACTCGAAAGGAACTTTGCGCCTATGTATATGTCTACAGTAAGAGAAATTACTTTTTTTACTCGAATGGAACTTTGCTCTTGTATGTATGTCTGCAGTAAGACAGATTACTTTTTTTACTCGAAAGGAAAACCCTCGACTTGGAATCAGTTTTACGTGTCTTTTAGATCACTTTCACTTTTTAATGGATGTTCTCAGAATTAATAAACAGATACTTTTTTCATTAATGAAAAGTTGCTGGGCTTTAAATTATCCATTGTTCATTTTTTTTCCGGTCGTGTCATACCTCACGGGAGAGGAAGGTATGTCTGTGTGTACAAATGTCCATGACAAAAATGTGTTAACAAGATTGTCTTCTCTGAATTAAAAATGGATCTTTACCAAATTTGGGTCACAGTGTGAACCGTTGGCCAGTCCTGAATGCATAAAATTGATAACATGGCACCAAGGTAAATGTCGCGTGGATCCTTCTCAGGAAGGTATGTTGATAGCATTTTCTCAAGAACTCCTGTCAACATGTAAAATTTGTTTTAGACTGATGTGAAAGCCTACCATTGTCCTCGTTTCAAGACATGTTTTGCAGTTGTTCTTCTGTCTAATGCTACTTCAAGGACACGGTGACTTCGCGAAATACAAATAGGAATTTCCGTCTTTTTTCTATAGGCAGACTTTTTTTTAAATGGATTGGCTATCTTGTGATTTCTTGCATTAACCCTTTCCACTTCACCATTTCTCCCAAAACGGAAAAGTAACTGAGCTTTAAACCAGCACATTATTTGAAAAATCAGAGTGAGTCCTAGGTACTAGTATCTTTATTGAGTGAAGAACTGCTTCTTCTTCTTCCTTAGCCGTCTACATGATCAGACCACATATGAGATGAACATGGCTGTTTCTTTCCAGTGTTTACTGATTGCTATGGAACGTGGTGGTCAGAGCAGTTGTATTCGGCCATGTCTTCTGCCACCACACTTGATACATTTGACAGAGGTGATATCGTTGCAATATGTGTTCAGCTGTTTGCTTCTCTTAACCACAGGGGCAGGTTTACAATCATCATCATCAGGTGCCCTGCTGCATGGCGTTGGCGATCATGGACTTCCATCTGCCCCTATCTTTCGTTGCCCCTAGCATCTCCCCTACCCTCCCCGTCCCCAGCCACTCTGCAAGTCCGTCCAGCATTAAATTTTTCTCCCTGGGTCTACCTGGTGCTCTCTTTCCCTCCAGCTTTCCCGTTGTGACCAGGTGCTCCAAATCCCCCTTCCTCGTAAAATGGCCTATAAATGTTGCCTGTCTTTTCTTAATCTTCCTTATGAGTGATCTACTTGTGTCTGCCTCCATCAAGACTGTCTCGTTTGTTTTCTTTGCTGTCCATGGAACCCTCAGCATTCTTCTTAGAAACCACATCTTGGTTGCCTCAGCTTGTTCTGGCTTTGTTTGTTGACTGTCCACGCCTCGCATCCGTACAACAGTATTGGTTCTATATAACATTCAAGAACTCTCTTCCTGATGTTAATTGATAGGCATTTGTTGGTAAGAATGCTTGTCATCTTCTTGAATGCTGTTTGGCTTGGCCGATTCTGCTGGCTATACACATGTACAATGTGTCTACATTGTAAAGGTTTACAATGTGTTGAGATATCTTGCCCTATACTGTATGGTACCATGATTTGTAAGAAGGCTCCTGCTGAAAATCTGCTGATTATTGGTATCTTGTGGTCATGTCCCATCTGTGTATGTGTCTGTTATCACTGAAAATAACTTTTAAAGAAACACCACAGTATTTGGAACAACTTCATTATTCTTTCAAACAAAACATTTTGGCCATCAATTACACTAATATATCCAATTACATATTACACAATCTACTGAATCAGAATATGAATTCATTGAATTCTGAAGCAAACCGAGCGTTTCGGTGAGGAATGTTAGAGTTTCTATCAACTTTGGATTGCTTTTGGATTGTTTTTCCTTTACAATTGAAAATGTATACACTGTAAACATCTGTCTTATTGTTTCAACGTGAATTTGAGACCAAATGCTTTTTGCCTCCAAACTTGAAATCTACCTATCTTTTGTTTTGTTTTGTTTTGGTTTCGTTTGGTTTGGTTTAGTTTGGTTTGTTTTCAACCAACTGCAGTTGATAAAATTGCATAAACACCCGATTTCGTTCCAGTTATACTGCGTGTGGAAAACCAGCAAATATCCCATTTGAAACAAAACAAATGACATGAATATGGTTTTTATTACATAAAAATAAGCGCATTTTTGAATGGTTTATGTTATGTCATACGTCAGTGTTTTCTCTGGCAGTTGTATAAACTATCAATACCAGTAGTTTGTGTTCTGAGAATATTTCGTTTTTTTTTCACTGATCAGGGAGAGGGTGTAGTTTCTTATTGCTTGGAGAGACGTGTGGATCACTATGTGTGTCTCTCTGCCAGTTTGTGACATGTAAGGCTAATTTTCTCAACTCTTTATTAATGAATCTGTAATCAAATTTAAACAACTTGGAATGTAAAGATCCAAGTTCAATATCACCTTATCAAAAACAAAACAAAACAACAACAACCAAAACAGGCCTAAAATCAGTACTTTTTGAGAACGATATATGAGCAACGCTTTCTCTGGAACATCTGCCAATATGCATTCTTCTTTTGTTAGTATGACTGCCTCCCATTGTTCTCGCTTCTTGCCAAGCTGTTTCGTGTGATATTTCATCGATACCACAGTGAACGTGAGGAGCACACGACCTGGATTTCCTGTAATCATCTTTGTATAGACTGGGACATTTCATAGAAAGCTTGACCATTTTTTTCCCTTTTAACCTTTTAAGAACATGTAGTGTTTAGTTTCCAAGATGTAGAACACATGAAAGAAACGACATTCACATTGCTTATTTAATATTACATTACCTAACTGACTAACCAACTAAACACACAAACACACAACACACACACACACACACAACACACACACACACACACACACACACACTCCCTTTCTCCCTCTTCCCCCCTCTCTGTCTCTGTCTCTTTACATCTCTCTCTCTCTCTCTCTCTCTCTCTCTCTCTAAATGGAAGAATTTCTGCAAGATTCATCAATATGCCAGAATGCTGAATATTAGCGTGACAAGCGAGGGTTAAGCTGGTATTAATCGGTCAGCGCTCACCTCCATTTTAGTTCATGACCTAAGGTCTCCGGAATTTCATGCTGCTAGCTGACAGTCTTGGAATATGGCACAAACAGGTGAAACCGTTTCTTAAGTGTGTTCATCACTGACGACGTTGATGTTACTGACGACGTTTCACCACTTTATGCTGACGTTTTTATTTCAGAAAAGTGATACCATTGGTATTACTTCAGGTCTGTTCATGAAGCACTTTTGTGGAAAGCTGAGTGGATTTTGATAGACTACAGTAAAGTGACATCGTTGTTGATGATTAAGCTCTTCACGTTTTGTGTGTATATGGAGAACTTAGTTGGCGTTGATATAACTGAATACAGTGACAGAGTTGAAGATATTTTAACTCTGATTATTTCTCTGCATACATGGAATAATGTGTGGCTGAAATAAGAAGAGTTCTCTCTGTTGCTGCTGACTGGTGCTTATGGATCTTTTGCAGGATCTCTGCCGTGTGGAGTCTGTCATATTCTATAAAGTGATAGATATTTTGTTCTTTATTTCATTTAAGGTTGATTCACATGAGGCATTTTTGACAAAAGAAAGGAAGAAAGAAAAAAAAGAAAGAGAGAGAGAGAGAGAGCGCTGGTAAATATATTATTCGTGTAGTGACTAATGCAAATAAAATGATAAAGTTGTCTAGTGATCACCTACAAACAAAGCTTCGATTTACGTGTGTACGTGTGTGATATGATAGAATGTAATCTAATTCTATACATTCACTAGAATTGGGACCGAAATGTACAGTGAAATGATTACAGGAGGCAGGAGACAGACACAGAGAGAGAGAAAGAGAGAGAGGGGGGGAGTGAGAGGGAGAGAGAGAGAGCAGAAAGGATATAAAGAGAGAAAGAGTGAGAGAGAGAAAGAGAGAGGGAGAAAGAGAGAGAGAGAAAGAGATAGAAACAGAGAGAGAGACAGACAGACAGACGACAGACAAACAGAGGCAGAGAGACAGAAACAAAGGGAGAGAGAGAGAGAAAGAAAGAGAAACAGAGAGAGAGAGAGACAAAGAAAAAGAGAGAAAGAGAGAGACAGAGACAGAGAGAGGGAGGGAGGGAGGGAGAGAGATAATGCGTTCAAGACGAAATTTGCTGTAGACTTAAACAATGCATTGTCACATGATATGCTGTTTACATCAGCTCTGAATAATACATATAGTGGGTGCATAACATGTATTTGTTTAAATTGTAAGTCTTGAAACCGTGATCATGATTTTAAGAAAGTTGACGTAAGAAATGTTTATAAAAGTGGACTGGTAAAATAATCTCAAACAAACACTATGAGAAGGATGACAATACTAACAGGAAATCTCACCAATGCTGGGATAATTTTCAGCATTAGTTTGAAATCACATGGTTTGAAATATATACAAAATGTTAATAGTTCGCTTGTAAGGGTTTGACTGTATTTGTTTTTGACGAGTTTGCAGAATTCTCCTACGGTTTGGAAATTCCTACCAGCATCTCGCATCACTTTTCATACTGCGTGGCAACCAGTAAAATTAATGATACTTTAAGGCCTTTTCGCCCTCTTTTCTTGTCCCATTTTCTACTCCTCTTTAGTGGCCACAGTGTTTAGAACAACATTTTACGATACTATAATGATGCATGACGATGGGGATGATAATCATGTAGAATACTATGATGTTGCATGATGATGGGGATGATAATCATGTAGAATACTATGATGATTCTTGGCGACGGGGATACTAATCATGTAGAATTGTATGATGATGCATGACTGTGGGGATGATAATCATGTAGAATACTATAATGATGCATGACAATGGTGATGATAATCATGTACAACACTATAATGATGCATGACGATGGTGATGATAATCATGTACAACACTATAATGATGCATGACGATGGTGATGATAATCATGTACAACACTATAATGATGCATGACAATGGGGATGATAATCATGTACAATACTATAATGATGCATGACGATGATGATGATAATCATGTACAACACTATAATGATGCATGACGATGATGATGATAATCATGTACAACACTATAATGATGCATGACGATGATGATGATAATCATGTACAACACTATAATGATGCATGACGACGATAATGATAATCATGTACAGCACTATAATGATGCATGACGATGGTGATGATAATCATGTACAACACTATAATGATGCATGACGATGATGATGATAATCATGTACAACACTATAATGATGCATGACTATGGGATGATAATCATGTACAACACTATAATGATGCATGACAATGGTGATGATAATCATGTACAACACTATAATATTAATATGTAGTACATATGAGCATGACAATGGGGATGATAATCATGTACAACACTATAATGATGCATGACAATGGTGATGATGATCATGTACAACACTATAATGATGCATGACAATGGTGATGATAATCATGTACAACACTATAATGATGCATGACAATGGGATGATAATCATGTACAACACTATAATGATGCATGACGATGGTATGATAATCATGTACAACACTATAATGATGCATGACGATGATGATGATAATCATGTACAACACTATAATGATGCATGACGATGAGGATGATAATCATGCACAACACTATAATGATGCATGACGATGGGGATGATAATCATGTACAACACTATAATGATGCATGACAATGGGGATGATAATCATGTACAACACTATAATGATGCATGACGATGATGATGATAATCATGTACAATACTATAATGATGCATGACGATGATGATGATAATCATGTACAACACTATAATGATGCATGACGATGAGGATGATAATCATGCACAACACTATAATGATGCATGACGATGAGGATGATAATCATGCACAACACTATAATGATGCATGACGATGGGGATGATAATCATGTACAACACTATAATGATGCATGACGATGGGGATGATAATCATGTACAACACTATGATGATGCATGACGATGATGATGATAATCATGTACAACACTATAATGATGCATGACGATGATGATGCTAATCATGTACAGCACTATAATGATGCATGACGATGATGATGATAATCATGTACAACACTATAATGATGCATGACGATGATGATGATAATCATGTACAACACTATAATGATGCATGACGATGAGGATGATAATCATGCACAACACTATGATGATGCATGACGATGGGGATGATAATCATGTACAACACTATAATGATGCATGACGATAATGATGATAATCATGTACAACACTATAATGATGCTATGACTATGGGGATGATAATCATGTACAACACTATAATGATGCATGACATGGGGATGATAATCATGTACAACATTATAATGATGCATGACGATGAGGATGATAATCATGTACAACATTATAATGATGCATGACGATGAGGATGATAATCATGTACAACATTATAATGATGCATGACGATGAGGATGATAATCATGTACAACATATAATGATGCATGACGATGGGATGATAATCATGTACAACACTATAATGATGCATGACGATGGGATGATAATCATGTACAACATTATAATGATGCATGACGATGGGATGATAATCATGTACAACATTATAATGATGCATGACGATGGGATGATAATCATGTACAACATTATAATGATGCATGACGATGGGATGATAATCATGCACAACACTATGAATGATGCATGACGATGGGGATGATAATCATGTACAACATTATAATGATGCATGACGATGAGGATGATAATCATGTACAACATATAATGATGCATGACGATGGGATGATAATCATGTACAACACTATAATGATGCATAACGATGGGGATGATAATCATGTACAACACTATAATGATGCATGACGATGGGGATGATAATCATGTACAACATTATAATGATGCATGACGATGAGGATGATAATCATGTACAACATTATAATGATGCATGACGATGGTGGATGATAATCATGTACAACATTATAATGATGCATGACGATGGGGATGATAATCATGTACAACATTATAATGATGCATGACGATGATGATGATAATCATGTACAACACTATAATGATGCATGACGATGAGGATGATGATTAATCAATGTACAACACTATAATGATGCATGACGATGGGATGATAATCATGTACAACACTATAATGATGCATGACGATGATGATGATAATCATGTACAACACTATATGATGCATGACGATGAGGATGATAATCATGCACAACACTATAATGATGCATGACGATGAGGATGATAAATCATGCACAACACTATAATGATGCATGACGATGGGGATGATAATCATGTACAACACTATAATGATGCATGACGATGGGGATGATAATCATGTACAACACTATAATGATGCATGACGATGATGATGATAATCATGTACAACACTATAATGATGCATGACGATAGATGATGATAATCATGTACAACACTATAATGATGCATGACGATGATGATGATAATCATGTACAACACTATAATGATGCATGACGATGAGGATGATAATCATGTACAACACTATAATGATGCATGACGATGAGGATGATAATCATGCACAACACTATGAATGATGCATGACGATGGGATGATAATCATGTACAACACTATAATGATGCATGACGATAATGATGATAATCATGTACAACACTATAATGATGCATGACGATGGGATGATAATCATGTACAACACTATAATGATGCATGAGTATGGGGATGATAATCATGTACAACATTATAATGATGCATGACGATGAGGATGATAATCATGTACAACATTATAATGATGCATGACGATGAGGATGATAATCATGTACAACATTATAATGATGCATGACGATGAGGATGATAATCATGTACAACATTATAATGATGCATGACGATGAGGATGATAATCATGCACAACACTATGAATGATGCATGACGATGGGATGATAATCTTTGCACAACATTATAATGATGCATGACGATGAGGATGATAATCATGTACAACATTATAATGATGCATGACGATGGGGATGATAATCATGTACAACATTATAATGATGCATGACGATGAGGATGATAATCATGCACAACACTATGATGATGCATGACGATGGGGATGATAATCATGTACAACATTATAATGATGCATGACGATGAGGATGATAATCATGTACAACATTATAATGATGCATGACGATGAGGATGATAATCATGCACAACACTATAATGATGCATAACGATGGGGATGATAATCATGTACAACACTATAATGATGCATGACGATGGGGATGATAATCATGTACAACATTATAATGATGCATGACGATGAGGATGATAATCATGTACAACATTATAATGATGCATGACGATGGTGATGATAATCATGTACAACAATATAATGATGCATGACTTTGGGGATGATAATTATGTACAACACTATAATGATGCATGACGATGAGGATGATAATCATGCACAACACTATAATGATGCATGACGATGAGGATGATAATCATGTACAACACTATAATGATGCATGACGATGAGGATGATAATCATGCACAACACTATAATGATGCATGACTATGGGGATGATAATCATGTACAACACTATAATGATGCATGACAATGGGGATGATAATCATGCACAACACTATAATGATGCATGACGATGGGGATGATAATCATGTACAACACTATAATGATGCATGACGATGAGGATGATAATCATGTACAACACTATAATGATGCATGACGATGAGGATGATAATCATGTACAACACTATAATGATGCATGACGATGATGATGATAATTATGTACAACACTATAATGATGCATGACGATGAGGATGATAATCATGTACAGCACTATAATGATGCATGACGATGAGGATGATAATCATGTACAGCACTATAATGATGCATGACGATGAGGATGATAATCATGTACAACACTATAATGATGCATGACGATGATGATGATAATCATGTACAACACTATAATGATGCATGACGATGAGGATGATAATCATGTACAACACTATAATGATGCATGACGATGGGGATGATAATCATGTACAACACTATAATGATGCATGACGATGGGGATGATAATCATGTACAACACTATAATGATGCATGACGATGATGATGATAATCATGTACAACATTATAATGATGCATGACGATGGGGATGATAATCATGTACAACACTATAATGATGCATGACGATGGGGATGATAATCATGTACAACACTATAATGATGCATGACGATGATGATGATAATCATGTACAACACTATAATGATGCATGACGATGATGATGATAATCATGTACAACATTATAATGATGCATGACGATGAGGATGATAATCATGTACAGCACTATAATGATGCATGACGATGGGGAATTGATAATCATGTACAAACACATATAATGATGCATGACGATGATGATGATAATCATGTACAACACTATAATGATGCATGACGATGGGGATGATAATCATGCTGCTATGAGTTCCATTCTGGATTTAGGCAGCATGATAGGGTTCTTATATATTCTCCCATTGATCCGACAGATGAGTAGGCAGGCATACTTGTCATCTATCGTCTGTTTGTTTTGTTGTTGTTGTTGTTTATTTTTTTTTTTTTTGTTCAGTTTTTACAAACCAGAAGAACAAGAAAACCAATGTAAACGGGACTAAAAACTTCCCTGCCGCCTCGTCCATTTCTTACCCACTGGACGAGGCGGCAGGGAAGTTTTTAGTCCCGTTTTTATTATCCATTGTTTGGTGTCTGTGATCTGTCTGTGACCGTGCGTTCGCGCTTGACAAAGGATAGTTGGCCGAAAATTTGCGCTTGTTTTATTTTGTCTTGTTGGATACGCGCTTACATTGGTTTTCTAGTTCTTCTGGTTTGTGTTTGCTTGGGCGCGGGCAGTCAAACTTGTTTTGGATCTCAGTTTTTACGTCAACACCCACTTCAGGTGATATGGCTGACGGGGATAACCATCCCAGGGAAGTGGATGAAGAAGGACTTATCTAATCCTATTATGACAACACCAGAACAACAATGATGTGAAGATGGGACAGTGAGATGGCAAGTTTCAGTGTATATGTAGCGCACACCGGGATTCGAACCCATAACCATTAGTATGTGAATCCGACCCTCAAACCAACTGAACTATTGGGGCCTGCTCTATCGCCTAGTATGGGTCTTCAAGTGAAGTACAAGACCGTTCCTTCTTCATCAAGCACGGCACAGTAAAAGGTTCAGCGGCCTTTGGTTCTGCTTCCGCTGCACCTTCTTCTGTTTAATAGCAGTTGTTCTGCGTTATTAACCAAAACATGATTGTGTTCTGCGTGCACGGCCGTCGCCAGCTTATTCTGTTGTGGGCAATGTCTCCGTATTTCGTGGTGTTGATGTCACAACTCATGAGGTTGTATCGCTACAGCGATCTTCTCTGGTCCGATATCCTTGTTTCAGATCTCCACATAAAATCGTCTTTGGGATGAGTTGTATATCATACGGACAATGTAAGTTGACATTTAATAATAGACACTCCATACTTGGCAAAGCACAGTTCTTCTGAACTTGAGGAGTGGACACTCAATCTTGCCACATGATGTTACAGATCTTGCGCAGACATCTCTGGTAGATCCGTTCCAGGAGTTGAATGTGCCGTGAGTAGGTAGTCCAGGTCTTGCATGAGTACAGTAGGGTGCTCAGAACTATTGCTTTACACACAGCAATCTTTGTGGACAGCCCTGATGCCGTGAATTTGCCACAACCTCATGACCAACCTTCGAAAAGCCGAGCGAGCCTTGAAGATGCAGAACGCCATCAACCATCAATAGATCCATTACTGCTCACTGTACCTCCCAAGTTGCAGAATGTCTTGATCTCCATGTTGTTGATGACAATTGGAAGTGGTGAGGAGCCAGAAACCTGAAATGATGTTAGCTGAAACTCAGAGGCTAATTGTAAGCGTTCGTAGGCCCCAGCAAATCTGTCAGTGATACATGACAGGGTTGTACTCTACATGTACGTTTACTTTCATAATATGAATTGAAGTTTGCCAGGCCTCAGATATATGGGCACTCGCGGTGTTTGTCAGCAAATCTGAGCAGCAACACTTTCAAAGATACATCATGAAGTGGATTGTCTCAGTCTTCCCAAAGATTTCACAGCGTGTAGAAACCCGTTTTGGCCCCAAGATCCCACAATGAGTTTTACAGGATTGATAAGAATGGAACACACGACCTTCAGGGCATTAGTCCATTGTGCTAACCAGAGCAACATGGCGACAGGTTTGGAAACTACCATCAAAGTTTCTGATTAATTTCTCACGTTGTGCCATTACCAGTAAATGACATTTAAAGAACTGTTGTAAACTGGCTTTTTTTCCCGGGTATAATTTCACTGTGAAAGTTCAGATGTGTGGGCAGCAGTAGCAGCGCAACAGACAAAAATGTTAATTCAATACGAGTATAATATGGACAGAGGCAATAAGGCAACCCTGATGAGGAATATCATTTGTCATACCGAACGTAAAAGTCAGGAAGTCTTACACGAAATGATTTATGAAAAGAATGTATGCAGCCTTGTTTGCAGACAGATGCTGCCATTTGAAAGTCGTGGGTGGTTACAAAAATAAAAGAAATGAATGTGCATTTTGCCATACAACCTTTTTAAGGGAATGTAACGCTCTATGTCGAAGTTACACGTGGACATTTCCGAAGAATTAATGGCCCATTAGTTCCATAATTACAGCGCCATGCTGATAACAAAAGGCCTCGGGTTCGAACCTTAAATGGGCCACAATTTTCCTGTTCCTTTTTTAAATTTTTTATTGGCCTGTTAGTTCAACTTTCACTCCCGCTCCCTGTCCACCAGCATCCTGCATTGTCAACCGTGCTCATCGTCATCATCATCATCAGATGCCTTGCCGCATGGCGTTGTGGTCATGGACTTCCATCTGTCACTATCTTTTGTTGCCCCAAGCATCTCCTCCACCCTCCTCGTCTTCAGCCACTCCGCAAGTCCGTCTAGCATTTTTCCCTGGGTCTACCTGGTGCTCTCTTTCCCTCCAGCCTTCCCATTGTGACCAGGTGCTCCAAATCCCCCTTCCTCATAAAATGGCCTATAAGTGTTGCCTGCCTTTTCCTAATCTTCCTTATGAGTGATCTACTTGTGTCTGCCTCCATCAAGACTGTCTCGTTTGTTTTCTTTGCTGTCCATGGAACTCTCAACATTCTTCTTAGAAACTACATCTCAACCGTGCTAGCAAAGCAAAAACTTAACTGTGTGACTCCCTCCTACAGGAAGCTGGTGGATAGGGTGAGGGATTCAAACAGTTAAGTTTTTGCCGTTGACGGATAGGGTGCAGGAGTTAAAGGGTTAGATTACCTGTTTAATTATCATTTAAGTGTAGTAGTTGAATAACTATATCAGACGTTTACTTCTCTGCAGCCATTTTTTCTAGGATAGAATCTTTCATATAAATCGCGAAATAATACTTTCCCAGAATCAGTTGATATTGAACCATTTTTACCTACTAGCTTGAATAGATTTTTCAATCACATAATGTCTTTTATAAAGTTTGCAAAAATATTTAATAAATTTTCCAACTTGTGGTGATCCACCTTGCTTTACAGCGCAGTGTCTCACCTCCCACTTTTGCTTTTCGTTTTTCCCCCTTCTAGTTAGTTTTATGGCATCTTTTTCTTTTTGAATGACAATTCCTCATCGCTGTTCCATCACCATTTTTTTCTTTATCTATCTCTTCAACTTTCCTCCCTAGAAATCGCTCTTCTTCGTTTGTTTGTATGTTTTCTTTCTTTTTTTATTTTATTTTATGGTTTTTGTTGTTGGTTTGTTGTCTTTGTTTTTTGTTCTTCAATGAGGCATAGACAATAGTTCTTAATTTTATTTTCATTCATTTATATTTAAAAATGTAAAAATATATCATGCAAATCAGAATGATGACGTCGCACACGGCAACGGGTTCTTCCTGGACAAGGCATCCTGATTAACACGTGGAAATCCAAATGATAATGAGATACATAATAATGATACTGAGGATAATGATGATGATCATGATCATCATCAGTAGCAGCAGCAGCAGCAGCAGCAACAGCAGCAGTGGCACAATAAGGCGGAGGAGGATGGCCATAATGCTAAAGAGTCGATTTAACAGCCTTCGTAAGGAAATAAACCCTGTTTTCTCAAAGCCATGGGCAACAGAACCTTCCTTATCACAAAGGTTTGCGAAATTTATGGCGTTTGATGTCGGAAGCGGCACGTTTTACGGCAGCGTCGTAAAGCCCACAAAACTGACAAGACGGGTTAGACAAATGTGCGACCACAACGACGGCGACTTGTGATCGCTTTGTTTTGCAAACTGCTGTTGTCTCTGCTTCGTGTCATTATCTAAGGGAAGGCAGGTTTTATGTTAATGACAATGATTTTGTCACATGGAGTTCTGACATTCTGGCCAACCGATCAAATGCTTATCTGTGCTTTATTGCACCACGCAGATATCTTTATATATTATGTACTTGAAAGCACATGCGTGTAGCTAATGTTTTGTTACGATCACACTTAGGTTTTCCAGGTCCGGAGAAAATG
>JAPXFY010000017.1:32304736-32312236 GCA_030674185.1 Monoplex corrugatus
TGTTTTGCCTTCCGCTTTTCTCAGATATTTCATTTCTCGTTACGCGTTATATATATATATATATATATATATATATATATATATATATATATATATATATATATATATATATATACATATGTCTCCTCTTACCTCTTTCGCTTTTCTCTGACATCATATTTCTATTCGTTTTCAATTGTATCTCTTCTTATCTTGCTTTCTGCTTTTCTAAGACATTTCATCTCACAGGTTGTGATGTTTTTCTTAAGGGTTTTATTTTAAAATCCAGTTCTGGCATTGTGATGGTACAAAGATTTTACTGAGTAGACTGGCATTTGTTCCCAAAAGGATGCTTGGGGGGGGGGGGGTTCAGGGAGTAAAAGTTGGTAGCTCACTGCATTTGCCTTTTGGACTCTGCTATTAATTTCGCTATTAATGTCTCTGTCCATTTTTTTTCCATTTTTGTTAAATAGATTTTTCCAATAACCTTAAGTCTAAAAGTTTGGTGAAGTTTCTGACCTTTGAGTCTGATGTCCGGTTTATCACGTATTCTTCGCTGATCATTGTGCTGCCATCCATTGCCCTTTGAATTCGTCTGTTTATCAAGATTTAGCGCCTTATAATTATTATCATTACGTCATGTGTTCAGCAGATTTCCTAAATCATCGCTCAACAGATCGAAAACTAATTCCAGTTCTTTAGATGTGTCACATGACAGGCTTTGCTTTCTGAGGTGAAATGTATCACAAAAGGAAAGTTTGACTTCCTCTTCAAGATGATATCAGCGCAAATGAGCAAAAGAAATTGAATGCAAATCATAGTCTACTTTTACTCCACGGATGTCAAAAAGACCAGTTGTTTACACGGTGCTCATCAAACGTATGTTTTAATTTTTGTGTCACTGTTGATAATTTTCTTTTCTTTTTGTCAAGAGTTATTGAAATTTCTTGTTACGTTATAAACATTTCTTGTTATCATTACACAAGAGGCTTAAAAATTCTGTATTTAGAAATTAATGCTGGCAACACGGTACAGACTACTTCACTTCGACTATCCGTCTTCACTACGACCATACGCCTTAAAGTGGCAGTGAAAGATTTGCCCAGTTTTCACCATGGAATATTTCAGCCAGCGCAGAAGAGGATGCATTCGTGTTGATCTATGTCAGAAATGTGTCGGTACAAAAACACTGAAGGTGGCCATTGATTGGAAGGAGTACTTTGTCTGAGACTGATGTGATATCATCATGGGGCAGTGTTATCGCCTCTGTCCTGACCCCGCTCGTCCATTGTGGGAGGTGAGACCCGTCATAATAACAATGACGACGACGACGTCGACGACGAGACGTCGACGACGAGACGATGATGATGGTGATGATGTGATGGTGATGATGATGGTGATGATGGTGATGGTGATGGTGATGATGGTATGGTAATGGTGATGGTGATGATGATGGTGATGGTGAGGGTTGATGATGGTGAATGAGTGACTGACGATGAGAGGAATGAAAAGAGATAGAGATCGAGATGATGACGAATGACGACGCGACGAGTGACGACGACGACGACGACGAGATGATGTGATGATGATGACGAGACGACGATGACGACTGACGTCGACGATCGATCGAGAATGATGATGATGATGAAATGATGATGATGATGAATGAGAGAGAGAGAGAGAGAGTGAAATGAGGATGGAGGATGAGACGAGAGAAGCGGAAGAGGAGAGAAGGAGGAGGATGACAAACGGACGACAACGACGACGACGCGACGATTCTGATGATGATTATGACTGCTATAATGCATGCAAGTTTTATGAAGCATCTTCAAGGTCATAGTGACTGAAATTCTAGAGTATTTTGTATCTTCAAGTTTACAATGTTGCGTTGCTCTTCCACTGGCTCTAAAACCCGAGAATAACTGCTGTTCTAGACTCGAAGATTTGGCTGGTTAACTGGCATCCTGCCAAAGTAGCAAATCTTTTGATCCGCTGTTTTATGATGTAAATGATAATGGACAGGTGTTGTTCCAACCACCTCTCGGATCTCTGTGTTTCTAGTTAGTTACGTCAGGTCTTGTCTGCTGCTTTTCTGAGATATTTCGTCTTACAGCTTGTCGCAGGATCTTATCGTTGAAATTGCTACTGCTGCTATGAGTACAGTTGCTGCTACTGACAAACTCTAAAATCCAGCGCCCAAAGTGGTCTACCAGTAAGAAAAAAAAGGAAAGCACAAAAAAAAAGCTTAAAAAAAAAGAAAAAAATCTATATAAACACAAGGGAAGAAAGAAAGAGAACAAGAGTAACGAAAGAGAGACATACAGAGAAGAGTGTGTGTGTGCGTGTGAAAGAGAAGGAGAGAGAGGGTAAAGAGAGTAGAGAGCGAGAGAGACAGACAGAAGACAGACAGACAGAAAGACAGACAGACAGACAGAGAGGGAGAGAGAGAGAGAGAGAGAGACAGCGGCAGACAGACAGAGAGACAGACAGGCAGACAGACAGAGAGGGAGACAGACAGACAGAAGACAGACAGAAGACAGATAGAGGCTGCATGTACAGGAATAATGCACCTACCATCTTCGTCCATTTAATATAAATCTCGAAAAAAAATTGCAAAACTTCATGTTGCTTATATCTTTATACTTACTGTGAAATGACTGAAAATTTGATATTCCCCTTCCACCACCACCACCCCTCCCCCCAAATAACAACCTACTACTATTGTTACTATTATCTACTACTACCACTGCTACTATTCTACTACTATTGCTGCTGCTTGCTGCTACTACAACAGACAACTACTACTATTACTACTACTATACTACTGCTACTGGTGCTGTGCTGATACTAAATACTACCACAAGCACCACTACTACCACTCGTTACTACCGCTACTAATACGGTGATTACCGCTACTTTTTTCTACTTTCAAAAATATATCTAATATACGGGTCTCAATTTTTACACGGGGAAAAAAAGCGAACGATAAATATATTGTATTGTTTATGTTTTCCACAGGTCAACTCAGAGAGTTCAGAATTCGTTCTTGACACGTCGGGCAAGTTTGTACAGTATGACACTTTGACCTCTGACCCCAAGTACCTTAACCTTGACAATGAGGGCGGCACAAACCTGGCTCACCATGACGACAGCACGCGCAGCAGTCCTGTCTCTGTGGGCAATAGCTCTCTTGGTGAGAGCCTGTTTGTCTGTCTGTTATCTGTCTGTCTACTGTCTGTCTATCTGGCTGGTTGTTGTCCGTCTATCTGTCTGCCTGTCTGTCCCTCTGTTTATCTGTGCTGTCCCTTTGTTTATCTGTCAGTCTGTCTATCTATCTATTTTATCTATCTATCTATCTACCTATCTATCTACCTATCTATCTATCTACATATCTGTCTATCTATCTATCTATCTATCTACCTATCTATCTATCTATCTATCTACATATCTATCTATCTATCTTCTATCTATCTATCTACCTATCTATCTATCTACCTACTATCTATCTATCTATCTATCTACTATCTATCTATCTATCTATCTATCTATCTATCTACCTATCTTTCCGACTGTCCCTCTGCCTACCTGTCTATCCGTCCGTCTGTCTGTCAGTCCGTCCGTCTGTCTGTCTGTCTGTCCGTCCGTCCGTCTGTCTGTCCATCTGTCTGTCTTTCTGTCAGTTTTCTCGTCCGTCTGTCTGTCCGTCTGTTTATCTTCTTTTATTGTCTGTCTGCCTTTGTGTTTTTTGTTTGTTTGTTTGTTTTTTTCAGTCGAATTTCTGAGCCATGTGACATGTCACAGAATATAAAAAAGTTTTTGGGATGCTTTGATCATGGATGATGATTGAGATGATGATCACAATACCATTGAGTTCCACGCTGCACTGATACTGCGTGACAGGGTTATATTGGGCTACACTTCGTTTCATGATATATCTTGGCGTACTTGCAGAGACAAGGGACAGATGCATGTGAAGAGCATGATCGCCAATGCCATACGGCAGGGCACATGATGATGATGATGATGATGATGATGATGATGATGATGAGAGCGAGAACTCCGAAACAAATGCGACCGCCCACGTTCAAGCGAACAGGAAACAACAACAACAACAACAACAACAACACAAACAACAACAACAACAAAGCACGAAAATAGAATCAGAACGCGTATTTCATACAACCAGATAAGACAGGCGCAAAATTTTCGGCCAGCTGGCCTTTGTCAAGCGTTAAACGTAAGATCACAAACAATTAAACACCAAATACAAAAGTTAGGACAAAAAAGACTAAGATTTCCCTGCTGCTTCGTCCTAATTTTTGTATTTGTTGTTCGTTCGTTTGTAATCATATGTTTACGCTTGACAAAGGCCAGCTGACCGAAAATTTTGTGCCTGTCTTGTCTGGTCGCATTAAATACGCGTTCTGATTCTATTTTCGTGTTTTTCTGGTTAATAGCAGAGCCTGGTTTTAATCCGCGGACCCCTGGGTCATAGGGCCCATCATGTTTCTATGGCGTGATCTGTGCCAGCCACAGGTTGATGGTGTAAATCTCTACCGAATATGAAAGATAAGAGAGACCGATGACCGTGATTCAAGACCACTGTATCGTTGACATAATCGATCGTCAACATCATCGGCTGGGAATATCTCAGGTGCATGGGACACAACTTGCTAGATTCCCATCTCCCACCTCCCATCCCTCTCCCACGTTTAAAACTAGGTCAGTAGGTCACAGAATTGATTTTATTGTCACTCTGACCATTTCACCCCACGTTCATTTATCCAAAAAAAATTGTTAGCCATTTATTTTAACAAGATAAAAATTCAAACAATATCAACAATGCCGAATGTCTGTATCAAAGATTCAAAGTTCTATACATGCAAGACTTCCATTTCTTCAAAATAGGGTCTCTGAACATGGAGTATGGTCATTGTTAATAATGCATAAGACCACTATATGAACTTACACAGGTAGATCACAGATAAAACTTGTATACATCATAAACAAACAAGACGTCATATCAAATTCTGTCCGAAACTAGGGACAGATAAGGCAACCGTTTTTCGCTAAAAGTGAGTAAGATCTATCTCAGTTTTCCTTTATGTTCTTCTATGTGGTATTTTATGGTAAGACATCTTTAAAAGGGACGATGTTTGGTAGATATTGTTGGGGTCCAGTTTGCTTTTATAACTAATACATTTTTTCCCAGAAAAGATTTTTTGGTCCTGTTTGCTTTTATGAATATACATTTTTCCCAGAAGAGATCTTTTTCTCAAGTTTCCTTTTATAAATGTACAGTTTTCCTAGAAGAGATTTTTTGGTCAGTTTGCTTTTATAGATGTACATTTTTCTTAGAAGAGGATTTTGTACAGCTTGCTTTTATAAATATATAGTTTTCATAGGAGACATTTTTTGGTCCAGTTTGATGTAATGAATATACAATTTTTCCCTAGAAAAGTACAAAATCAAGAATTGAAATTGTGTGCATGTCCTCATCTGCGCGGAATAGGATAACGTTTTCAGTTAATCTCATGTTTGCTCAAGTTTGACCCCAACACTTCCAAAATATGTGAAAAATTGCCGTACTTCGTTTCTAAACAGAAGTCACAGCAACATTTATTTACAAGGCCCCCACTCCTTTTCAAACATGTCCCTTACTCGCATGCACACACATGTGCATGCACACACGTACACACACAGGCACACACATGTGCATGCACACACGTACACACACGTACACACACAGGCACACACATGTGCATGCACACACGTACACACACGTACACACACAGGCACACACACACACACATACATACACACATGTACACACGTACACACACGCACGCACACACATAAACGCACACGCACGCAAGCACTCAGGCAGAGAGAGAGAGCGAGAGAGAGAAGAAGACAGACAGACAGACAGACAGACAGAGACGTCACCAATATTTTCAGATCTCAAAGGATCAGGCAAAATAAACCTCCTTAGCCATGAACAGTGACTCAGCAGCTGATGTGGGTTTATGTTCATCCATGGAACGACTTACTTCATCTTTATATATATATATTATGCAGGTTGACTGGCTCTTTCCATAGAGCCTTGGACTCAAGATCTTATGTCTATATCCAGAATTTACGTTTCTCAAGGTCACGATAACGTCGATGAGCTACTGTTGAAATAAAACTTGGCGTACTTCGAGCTCAAAAGTAGACTGTAACAACAGTGAAAACAGACTTTATGGATAATGTCATAAGTTCCCAAAAATATGCTTTTCCCACACCTTCAAAAACTACCGAATTCAGGCTTTTTTTTCTTTCTTTCTTTCTTTCTTTCTTTCTTTATTGAATGTTTTATTTATTTGTTTATTTGTGTATTTATTCATTATTTATTTATTGGATTAGTTAGTTAGTTAGTTAGTTAGTTAATTAGTTAGTTAGTTAGTCAGTATTAGTTAGTTAGTAAGTAAGTTAGTGAGTCAGTCAGTTAGTCAGTCAGTCAGTTAGTTAGTTAGTTAGTTATTTAGTTAGTTAGTCAGTTAGTTAGTTAGTTAGTTAGTTAGTTAGTGAGTCAGTCAGTCAGTCAGTTAGTCAGTCAGTTAGTCAGTCAGTTAGTTAGTTAGTTAGCTAGTTAGTTAGTTAGTTAGTTAGTTAGTTAGTTAGTTAGTTAGTTAGTTTTCTGGTCTGTGTAATTTTGACATCGGCACAACCTTACCTTCCAAGATAATGCATTGGTAACTTTTCTACGGCCCGATTCTTTACCACATTTGGTAGAGATCCATATAAACAAAGCTGAGAAGATCTTGCCAACGCATTCTTGTCACAGACACACAGACATATACATATACATATATACACACAGACATACACACACACACACATACACACGGACATACAGACACACACACACACACACACACGCACACATACACATACACACACATATGCGTACACACACACATACACACACACATACACACACTAGCACACACACACACAACACACACAAACACACACGCACACACACAACACACGCACACACACAACACACACACACAACAACACACACACACACACACACACACACACACACACACACATACACACACATCCGCACACACACACATCCGCACACACACACACAGATATTTGTTCTGGTCTCGTATGACCTAACAGATAATAGAAAATTGATTGTTTTAATGATTATTGCCCCATTTCGTCAATATGTTAGATGAAGAGGCCCCAGTGGTCATATAAAAGATATCCAATGGATGGATCATAACCAAACTTCAGAGAAATATTTGTCTCCCACCTTCAGACTCCCTCCTCCTACCTTATCCCCATCCCTAACCCAATCCCAAATCAAAACCAGAATAAGCGAAAAAAAAAAGAAGAAAAAAGAAATATGAAGGAAAGTTAAAATAAATATAAGGAAGTGAGCCAATGAAGTCCGTCGCCAGTTTAATCCACAGAAATGATTAGCAGTTGCTGCAACTGTAGGAATGAGTAATGAGTTAATCT
>JAPXFY010000017.1:32317236-32319736 GCA_030674185.1 Monoplex corrugatus
ATACCCATTCCTCTGTCTCTCTGTTTTTCTCTCTGTCTCTCTTCTTCTCTCCCTCTCTCTCCGTTCTCAGTCACTCTCTCTCTCTCTTCTCTTTCTCTCTCTCTCTCTCACACACGCACACACACACACACACACACACACACACACACACACACACACACACACACACACACACACACACACAGAGTGACATACACACACACTCACAAGCACGGACATCATTTATGTTCAATGTAAAACAATCTCCTTGGAATATTTATTAATTTGTTCATTTATTCATGTCTTTCTTTTTTTCTTTCTTTCTTTTTGTCTCTCTTTCTTTCTTTTTTAACTTATTTATTTATTTATTTATTTATTCATTCATTCCTTTCTTTCTTTACTTATAAAGTTATATATTTATGTACTTATGTATTTATGTATTTATATTATTTTCTATTCATTTATTCATTATTATTTATTTTCTATTTATTTATTTATTTTTTATTCTTTATTTATTTATTTATTTTGGAAACGCTCTGAGAACGAAAAACACTACTCTATTATCCAAACAAAGGACAGGGCTGTGGTGTGTTGCTTAGCAACCGAATGGCCACTTTACGTTTTCGTGATGTGGGGGGTGGGGGGTTAGGAAACATCTGTGCGACACACTCGGTGTCATTCCCTGAAAATGTTTTGTCCAGCCTTTGCAGGCTTAGCGATTGAAAAAGAATCCAATCTGAAGAACGGAGAGAGATGAAGGGTGGGGGAGTGAGGTGAAGGGGGTTTTCTCTTGGGGGGGGGGGAGGAGAGGAGGGGAGAGTAGAGGACAAGATGATAAGAACGGAGTGATGGTGCTCGGTGTGACAGGACATTTATCGTAAGTGTCGTGTGTATGGTCCGTCTGACTCTGTTGTTTTGATACAGGGGGAAATAAGCAAGATGGAGATGTGTAAGATGGTTCTCTGGGCCTGTTATCTTTTTTTTTACGCTGGAAAATAAAATTTCGTTTTATTTCGTATCGTTTTTCTTCTGCCTTTTTCTGTCTGTCTGTCTGTCTGTCTGTCTGTCTGTCTGTCTGTCTGTCTGTCTGCCTGTCTGCCTGTGCCTGTGCCTGTGCCTGTGCCTGTGCCTGTGCCTGCCTGTTTGAATGTTTTTCCGTCTCTCTGACTTTGACTGTCTGGCTGTACCTATGCCTGTGTCTGTGTCTGTCTGTCTCTCTGTCTCTCTCTCTCTCTCTCTCTCTCCTCTTCTCTCTCCTCCCGCCCCCCGCCTTTCTCTCTCAGTATGTCTGTCTCTCTGTCTCTGTCTGTCTCTGTCTGTCTCTGTCTGTCTGTCTGTCTCTCTCTCTTTCTCAATCCCTCCCTCCCTCCCTCCCTCTCCCACCTGCTTGTTATAGTATGTTTCTGTCAATGTAGACCCTCATTGGAAAAGGCCTGAACTTCAAAAAGAGCATTTTTATGCTCGTGCCAATTTCCCTGATTATCATATGTTGTTTTTGTTCTTGTCCTCTTTACATGCGCGAACGCGTATATTTATGCTGGATCTATAATAATAATAATAATAATTACAATATTTATATAGCGCAAAATCTTGATAAAATCAAATCTAAGCGCTGAAGCAGACACACACGCAAGCACGCACGCACGCACGCACACACACGCACGCACACACACACACACACATACACACACACACACACACACACTCACACACACACGCATGGCTATAAATGGGGAGAAAGAATAAAAGCAATAAAAGCAAGAATAAAAGCAATGGAAAATTATAGAGAGCATACCATATACAATTATATATTATAACCATGTGATTCCCCTCCGAGCGGAGACAGGCTGCAGAGGGGGGGGGGGGGGGTTGAGTGAGGTTAGGATTTTATGCGGAGGAGAAAAGGTGAGTTTTGAGAGCGGACTTGAAGGAGACAAAAGTAGGTTGCTGACGGACTGAGAGAGGAAGTTTGTTCCAGGAGAGTGGACCAGAAACAGAGAAGGCTCGTGGACCATAGATATTGAGCTTTTGTGCGTGGAAAGCGAAAAGTCAGAGGATTGGAGGCAGAGCGGAGGGTACGTGAGGGAACATAGATCTCAAGTAGGCTTGGCAGGTAATCGGGGGCTGCGTTATTGAGGCTTTTGTAGCACATGGTGTCTAGTTTGTACTGTATGCGCTTTGATACAGGGAGCCAGTGAAGTTGTGCCAGGAGAGGAGATATGTGGTCAGCTTTTTTCTTTTTGAGTACAAGTCGTACAGCATTGTTTTGAATGCGCTGTAGGATGTGAATGGTGGAGGCAGGAAGACCAGACAGGAGTGAATTGCAATAGTCAATGCGAGACATTATGAAGGAGAGAACGAGTTTTGCAGTTGTTTCGACAGAGAGATACTTCCTGATCAGGCTTATACGATGGAGATGATAGTAGCAAGATCTGGCAGTTTGAGAAACAAAGTTGTTCATGGAGAGGGTAGAGTCAATGCAGACACCAAGGTTTTTAGCTGAATCAGAAATTGGGACTGA
>JAPXFY010000017.1:32327236-32329736 GCA_030674185.1 Monoplex corrugatus
CACACACACACACACACACACAAACATATACATACATACACACGCACACACTCACACACATTCATCGTATGAATATCAGAAAGGGTCCCTGCACAGGCTAATGGAATCTGCCAGAAATAATTTGGCTCTTCGATAACATATGGAATCTCATCATCGTCATCATGTGCCCTGCCGTATGGCATTGGCAATCATGCCCCTCCATACGAATCTATCCCCTATCGCTGCAAACACATCTCCCACCCTCTCTGTCCTCAGCCACACTGCAAGTCCGTCCAATATTTTCTCCCTGGGTCTACCCGGTGCGATCTTTCCCTCCATCCAGTTTTCCTGTTGTGAATAGGTGCTCAAATTTCTCTTGTTTCATAAAATGTCCTATAAACATTGCCGTCCCTCTGTCTATATGTTCGTTTTCTTTGTTTGTTTGATATAATAAATGCAGATAACTGATAAGAATAATGATTTCATTTATATGGTGCTAACTGTCCACGTTACAAGCATGGTCGACTGTACGAAATCTGAGGACGCATAAATTGTTCCAACTACGTACGGATGGATTGCTTTCCTTTTCTTTCTCTTCGTTTCATAGCTCCATGGAGATCCGTGGACTCAAGATCTGATGTCTTGAGTTCAATCCCAGCTTCCAGAATAAAAGTTGTCTTGTTCAATGCCCATCCAAATGCTCTAGTCACTCTGGTGGTGTAAAGGGTCCCATTCCTTTTTGTTATACGGATGTGAGGCGTGGACGGTCAATAAGCAAAGCCAGAACAAGATTGAGGCAGCCGAGATGAGGTTTCCAAGAAGAATGTTAAGAGTTCCATGGACAGCAAAGAAAACAAACGAGACAGTCTTGATGGAGGTAGACACAAGAAGATCATTGATAAGGAAGAAGGACATGTTATGAGGAAAGGGGAATTAGAGCACCTGGTCACAACAGGAAAGCTGGGGGAAAGAGAACACCAGGTAGACCCGGGGAGAAGATATTGGATGAACTTACAGGGTGGCTGAGGACAGAGAGGGTGGAAGGTGTACTTGCAGTGACAAAGGATAGATTCGTATGAAGGGCCATGATCACCAACACCATGCAGCAGGGCACATGATGATGATGACAGGAGCCATAATTATCGCAGTGGATGCTACACAGACAAAACAGAAGTGATGTCTCTACTACACAACAATCATCCTGTAACTTAGGAACCACAATTATCATATCAGATACTACACAGACAGAATAATGATGATGCCTGTACTTCTCAATTTGAATTGGCTGGCAGAGTGTGCAAAAAATGGTGGTATTGCGATCTCATTGCAAACCTCCGTGAAACACCAACAGTCTCAGTTTCAGTTTCAGTTTCCCAAGATGACGTCTCCGCATTCGGAACGAATTGTATATGCACTAACGTCACAGGTGCCACGTGTATGGTGACCGTGGCACATGCCTTAAACCTGCACATAAACCCATGACCTAGCCTAGTCTATATTTTATACTGGTATTTTATCAGCCTATCACTGGAATAATCTCAGTTACATGTAAATGACATGTGTATGTAAACACCAACGCCATGCGGTAGGGCAATGATGATGATGATGGTAGAGACGTCACTTCTGTTTTGTCTGTGTGGCATCTGCTGTGATAATTGTGGTTCACAAGATGATTGTTTGTAGTACAGATATCACGTGTTTTGTCTGTGTAGTATGTAGCACCTGTTATGTTATCCTTGGTTCATCAGTCACAAGGTGGTTGTTATTAGTACAGACATCATTTCTGTTGTATCTGTGTAGCATGTAGCACCTTCTATGATATCCTTGGTTCATCAGTCACAAGGTGGTTGTTATTAGTACAGACATCATTTCTGTTGTATCTGTGTAGCATGTAGCACCTTTATGTTATCCTTGGTTCATCAGTCACAAGGTGGTTGTTGTATGTAGACGTCATTCTCTTTTCTCTGTGTAGCATGTAGCACCTGTTATGTTTAATTGTGGTTCGTCAGTCACAGGATGGTTGTGTGTAGCACAGACATCACTTCTGTTTTGTCTGTGTAGCATCTCCCTGTATTAATCTGGTTCACTTCCGTCACAATATAGCTGTATCAATGGATCAATCAAGTCATTTGGTGGCTGTGACGCCTTCTTGCGCAAATGGAACATGATAGTAGACATGTCCTTTGTTTGCTGGGTCTGGCACTCTGTGCCTGTAAATTGAGAACATGCTGCAGGCGTGGGCTGTCTGAGGAAAATAAAAGCATAACCTGTCTGTGGTGGACTTTTGGCGTACAAAGAGAGGAAAGTTGAATTTTGTATATAAGAAAACGCGTTTGAAATCCGAAAAACCATGCATGATATGATGAATTTTCTTATTTATATTCATATTCATTTCTTTTGTTACAATGGGTTTACCATGTGAAACTCGGGCTGCTCTTCCCTTTGAGAGCACGTCGTCGCAGAGCAACACCCCCCCCCCCTCCTTTTTTGGGTGGGTGGGTGGGGGTGGGAGGAACCTGGC
>JAPXFY010000017.1:32354736-32357236 GCA_030674185.1 Monoplex corrugatus
GTGTAGGAAAATAAGATAGTTTTCAGGGAGATGTTTAATCATTTCAGTCGAAACTGCATCAACACCTACCGAACTCGTTTTGTTGTGTAGAGACAGTATTGTGTTTTTTAGCTCTTCTAAGGTGATTGGAGAATTAAACCAGAGATCATTCTGAGGTATTGGATCAGTGTAGATTGGGTTGTTATCTTCCATTTCTCTGTGATGTTTGCAGTCTGAAGATAAACCTTCAACTTTACTGTTTTTAGCAAATAATTCCACAAACGTTTCTGCTTTGTCCATGTCTGAAGGAAATGTGTTACATGTTTCTATTATTATCGGACACCTTTGTAGGTTGGTTCCATTCTTCATTTGATTCATTTTCGTCCAGACTTTATGAAAATCTTTGAAATCTGAAATTTGTTTTGTGCAGAATGATGCCCAATAATCTTTCTTTGCTTCAGCGATGGTTTTGTTACATTGGATGTTAGCTTTTTTCATTTCCACATGATCTTCAGGTTTCCGGCTTTTGATGTAGATTTTGAATTTCTCCCTTTTATATTGAACTGCTTTCTCACATGCCTCTGTCCACCAAACATTACCCAATCGATTATTCGATCTAGAAGTTTTGAGTTTCGGAATTGATATGTCTGCAGCGGCTAGAATTGACTCTTGGAATTTAGAAAACATAATGTCTACATTTTCACTTTCATAATGTCTGTAATCCTGATTAGCAAGAGTAGTTCGAAATAAGGACCAGTCTGCACGCTTGTAATTATATTTTGGAATAATATCAGGAGAGCTGTCTTTCATCCTGATGTTTTTGTCAGTTATGGTTATGATGATAGGTAGATGATCGCTTCCCAAAGTGTCTCTGTGAGTTTCCCAGGTACAGGATGGTGCTAATTCTGGTGATATCAGAGACAAATCGATGGCTGTCGCCCTGTGTTTGGAGACATCAGGGATCCTAGTGACACTACCATCATTTAGAAGGTAAAGCGAACTATCAACGATATTTTCTACCAAACGATTGCTTGTAACAGTAGAACAGTTCTTTTCCCAAAATGGGGAGTGGGAATTAAAGTCTCCACCTATTAGCCATTTACCACGCTGCTGATCTTGGATTGTGCGCAGCCATTCTGTGTTGTGGTCATTTGGACCTGTTGGCAGGTAGACTGACAAAACGTTGATGTTTAAAGAATTGCTTAATTGGACAGTGGCAGCACAAGCGTGCAAATCGTCGCTTGATTTCAAAACTGGGGAAGTAAGTAAGCAGTATTGTAAGTCTTTGAGTATATATATCGCGGTGGATACCTTCTTCCCGTGATTCCCACATTCATAGACTGGAGGATAGTAATAATTGGGGAAATTGGGAAGCTTGGTTGCGACAACATTCATCGACTGCAGAATCAAAACTTCACATCTATTTGATGTCAGGAAATGCTCTAAGTATGCCGAATTGGTGGAAAGGGATCTACAATTCCATTGCAAAAACTTGACTTGGGATTGTTGTCGCATTACTGATACTGGTTTATCTCCAACTTTCTATTGACTTTATTTATGGACGATAATAATGAAAACTTTGACTTTCTGTGTACAGGAGAGATGGACAGAAAGAAAATTACGCAATTACTTAGACTACGAAGTAAAGATAACAAAATTGTAGCAAAACGATGAAAAGAAAATTATATAGTCAACGTATAAATAACTTATTGAGGAGATATTAGATTACAATGAATAACAAATAACCAATAATCAAAATAATAGCATACACGTCTTCAAATGTACAGAGTGTATAGTCTGACTGAGTCTTGATAGTCGGACTAAAACCTGGTTATTGTATACTTTCAGCAGAAGAAATGTCAGAGATGACGCAGAAAAAGTCCTGTGACATGAACGTCAAGAATTGTATATGTAATACTGTTATATCAAAACATATTATACGGCCACCATGGTACGTAGTTGTCGAAAAGGTGGTACCGTCCTCTGGAGAATCTGGAAGGATGTAGCTGTGCTGATCTTGATCTTGCTGTTCTCCTTGGAGTCTCCCAAAAGAGGTCTCGAATGTGTCTTCCAAGATTTCCTGCAATGATGCTGCTTCCTCTGGTGTGGGGTGAATGTCATCTTTTAGAAATTGTTGTGTGGTACGAAGGTTCTCATGTGATACTAAAGAAATATTTTTCATATCAACAAGTTCAGCAGATAGTAAAGCGTTGAACAGATTTCGTTGAACCTCCATTCGGGCCTGCCGTACAGGGGCAACCTTACTAACGACTAATTTTGAATTAGGATGTTCTTGTGCTATTTGTTTTATGCCTGAAGCGAGATGTTTAGTTGTTGCAGCGAGATCTTTGCTGTTCAAATCATGCACGCCACAATGAAAAACAAAACAGTCTGCAGTATCGTCACATTTGGAAAGGGCCATGTCTAATGAGCTTTGAATGTCATGAGGGGCGGTCACAGGGCACGAGTCTCCTTCGAAACCGTAAGATCGCCCCAGTCTTCTCGAGTTGACACCTCTCAA
>JAPXFY010000017.1:32367236-32374736 GCA_030674185.1 Monoplex corrugatus
TCAAGAACTCTCTTCCTGGTGTTAATTGATAGGCATGTGTTGGTAAGAATGCTTGTCATCTTCTTGAATGTTGTTTTTGCTTGGCCGATTCTGCTATTTCTGATGTGCATCTGCCATCTGGTGAAATGATCACACAAACAAAAGAAGATAAAAAAAAACCACATAAATAAAAACCACAACAATAGCAAGAGGCATGCAAGGAGCACACTGAATCTTACGAAACAGATTAGTCTCTTTGAAAACCGTTTAAAAATACTTTTTGCGAAATGAAAACATGCCTGGACAATATCTTCAAAAATATTGAAAAATCTTATAACTAAAAATATCGGCTCTAAACAAGAGACTGCAAACTGGTCCATTTTGTGAAATATTTATTTCGTCCACACAGAACACAATTTCTGAAGATTCCTGTCCTTTTGAAGGTCGAAAAATTCCGGGGTGGGGTTTGGAAATGTGAGGGGGTTGGCGGGGAAGGCAGATGATAGGTACCAGAATATCGGTGAAAGATCACACGCGTTCACACACACACACACACACACACACACACACACACACACACACACACACACACACACACACATACACGCGCACACACACACACACACGCACATACACACACACACACACACACACACACACACACACACACACACACACACATACAAGCACACATGTCGCAGGATCTTACTTGGTTGGTTGTTGTTGGTTGGTTGGTTGGTTGGTTGGGTTGGTTGGTTGGTTGGTTGGTTGGTTGGTTGGTTGGTTGGTTGTTGGTTTGGTTGGTTGGTTGGTTGGTTGGTCGGTTGGTTGGTTGGTTGGTTGGTTGGCTGGTAGGTTGGTTGGTTGATTTGGTGGTTGTATTTGTTTTTCTGTTTGTTTGTTTTGTTTTGTTTGTTTGTTTGTTTGTTTGTTTGTTTTTGTTTTTGATAGAGAATTGAAAGGGGGAGGCAGAGAGTAGAAAGCAATGACAATGACAAGTGGGAAAGAAAATCGAGGACAAATATCTCCATCTAAAGAACAAGAAGAGGAAGAAGACACTGGGTAGGACTTGGCAGTTTGGCTGTTTGTTCAAGAAAGGTTAATCACACTTGGACATTTCCACGTGCCATCCACCCAAATCTGCCAGCAATTATCTGACAGACTCGTAAAGCTGGCACAAAATGATGTACACAAACATAGTCTTGAAATGGAATGTGTGAGGAAAGGGCGGTGAATGAAACATATAGAACCATGAGTCTACATCAGAATATTCCCCGTGGGCATACAGGGGGCTCTTTCGGTATAAATAGTCTCCCCACCTGGAAATTCTGTGGGCCCCAGTAGCTCATTTGGTTTGAGCGTCGGATTCACATGCTGATGGTTATGGGTTTGAGTCCCAGGGTACGCTACATTAACCCTTTGACTCCCACACCCTGTCTACCAACATCCTGCATTGTCAACCATGCCCGCAAAACAAAAACTTAACCTTTTTGCTCCCTCACTCTATCCACCAGCTTCCTGCAGGAAGCTGGTGGATAGAGTAAGGGATTCAGATGGTGAAGTTTTTGCAGTTGGTGAACAGGGTGCGGGAATCAAAGGGTTAAAACTGGCGTTCTCGCGGTCCCATCTTAACATCATTGCTGTTTTGGTGGTGTCAGTATAGGATTTGATACGTCCTCCTTCTCCTATTTCCCTGGGATGGTTATCCTGGTCGGCCATATTACCTGAGGTAACCAAATCAGTGAATCAAATCAAATGGAAATCATGTGCCCGAAATTTCCTCTTTTTTTTCTGTCATTCTCTTTGTTTCTGCCTTGCTCCTTTGCTTTCTGTCATTTCTTCCTATCATTTCGCATTCACCTGTATTTGTTTTATAAAGCATAGTATATTTTCTCTATGGGCTGATAATTGGGCACACATATTAAACGCAATTTTGGCGCTAAGAAAGTATGATGTGCAGAAGTAATTTTAGGTAATTTGGTGAACGTAATGGTGGACAGTCAACAAACAAAGCCAGAACAAGATTGAGGCAGCCGAGATGTGGTTTCTCAGAAGAATGTTGAGGGTTCCATGGACAGCAAAGAAAACAAACGAGACAGTCTTGATGGAGGCAGACACAAGTAGATCACTCATAAGGAAGATTAGGAAAAGACAGGCAACATTTATAGGCCATTTTATAAGGAAGGGGGATTTGGAGCACCTGGTCACAACGGGAAAGCTGGAGGGAAGGACAGCACCGGGTAGACCCAGGGAGAAAATGTTGGACGGACTTGCAGAGTGGCTGGGGACGGGGAGGGTGCAGGAGTTGCTAGGGGCAACGAGAGATAGAGGCAGATGGAAGTCCATGATCGCCAACGCCATGCGGCAGGGCACCTGATGATGATGATGAGTGGTGTTTACATTCGTATTCAGGTTTGCGGGTTTTTTGTTTGTTTGTTTTTGTTGTTTTTTTTCATCTTCTGGTGATAAATTGGAAAGAGCAGTCAGCACCAGGACCATATTCTTAGATTATTTATGCGAATGCATTGATACGCGTACGTAGTTTGTTTTCCTGGTGTTTTCTTTTTCTTCCAGTGATAGGGAGAGAGAAAGAGAGAGAAAGAGAGAGAGAGAGAGAGACAGTGTGTGTGTGTGTATGTGTGTGTGTGTGTGTGTGTGTGTGTGTGTGTGTGTGTGTGTGTGTGTGTGTGTGTGTGTGTGTGTGTGTGTGGTGTGTTTCTGTCCGTCTGTCTGTCTGCCTGCCTGCCTCTGTCTGTCTTACCAAAACATGTTACAAGCTGTTTCTTATCTGTTTCTGTATAGATTTTTTTAACCTTTTTTCTTTTTTTTTTTTTTGATAACACAGGTAAACCATTAAGGGGATGAAGTTACAGGCCACACTGACTAAAAGACGAATGAACAAACGAATAAATAAATAGATAAATAAATAAACAAATAAATGAATAAATAAATAAATAGATAAATAAATCAATGAATAAATAAGTAAATAAATAAATGAATAAATGAATGAAAAATAAACAAACAAACAAACAAATATCTAAATAACCGTTCGTGAAATCAGCACCTTTTTAAAGATAGATGTATCAACAACGCTTTCTCCGAAATTTCTGAAAATATTTAAACTGTTTTTATTGTATTAACAGCCTACACTTGTCCTCGGAACACGTCAAATTTTATCTCAACTGTCACTTCTACAGGATCACGGTGACCTTCAAAATATTTTTTTCAGTTATTTTTTCTTTGCAGCAAAAAGAAATATTGTTTAAGTTACTTGACCATTTTCTTTAATTCGTCATTTTTGCACTCGATAAACATTTATTGCCAGATTGGGAGAGATCTCTTCAATCACTTTCGTCTGTTCCGTTTATACTTCAATGCCTCTGCGACTGCCAGAAAATTACTCCCGCCAAGTAATATGATCTCTCGGAATACCCAAAAGGAGAGTGCAGGACAAAAGGAATTAAGAGGTACTTGTTATGAGATTACAAGAGATGTGTTGTGGTTCTAAAAATGGTGAGTGTTTTACACAAGTAAGATTTGTTTGACAATAGGAAAAGCACGAAAAGGCAACAACGAAAGACAACGACAACAAAACAAATACTAACACAACAATAAATTTGGAATGTGATCTGTGTCATTAGTTCTCTGTCTCTCCCTGTTTCTCTCTGTCTCTGTCTCTCTCTCTCTGTCTCTCTCTCTCTCTTTCTCTCTCTCCCTCTCTCTCTCTCTCTGTCCCTCTTTCTTTGTCTTGCTCTCTGTATCTGTCAGTCTGTCTATCTGTCTCTCTGTCTGTCTGTCTCTGCTCTGACTGTCTGTCTGTCTGTCTCTGTCTCTCTGTCTCCTAGTCTTCTGTCTCCTGTCTGTCTCAGCCTCTCTCTCTCTCTCTCTCTCTCTCTCTCTTCTCACTCTCTCTCGTTCTTGTTCTCACTCCCCGCCTCCACAACATCCAATTTTTCTGTATTTTTGGTCAGTCTTGTTCTTTTCTTCTACATTTCACCCTAGATCCTTCTCTCCATCCCGCTCTTCCTTTGAAGCGAACAATTACGTGTTGACTCAACTTGAAATCGGAACCTTCTGATCCTTTCCTAGTCTTTATTCTGCCTCCCCTCTCCGTCCATTTGTTTCAATCTCTCTTTGGGAAAGAGATTTTTCATATCGACGTCAGGGAGTGAGTGTGTTTTGTTTACATGTGTGTGTGTGTGTGTGTGTGTGTGTGTGTGTGTGTGTGTGTGTGTGTGTTTGTGTGTGTGTGTGTGTGTGTGTGTGTGTGTGTGTATGTATGTGTGTGTGTGTGTGTGTGTGTGTGTGTGTTGTTCGTGTTCGTTCTTTGATTTAACGTCTTTTCACTGTAAGTGATATTAGACAGGGTGTGTGTGTGTGTGTGTGTGTGTGTGTGTGTGTGTGTGTGTGTGTGTGTGTGTGTGTGTGTGTGTGTGTGTGTGTGTGTGTTTGTGAGTTTGTTTGCGTGTTGTGTGTGTGTGTGTGTGTGTGTGTGTGTGTTTGTGTTTGAGTGTGTGTGTGTTTGTGTGTGTGTGTGCGTGTGTGTGTTTGTGTGTATGTGTGTGTGTTTGTTGTGTGTGTGTTTGTGCGTGTTTGTTTATGTGTCTCTGTGTATGCTTCTTTGTGTGTAACGTGTGTTTAGTACTGCGTGCGTGCGTGCGTGCGTGCGTGCGTGCGTGCGTGCGTGCGTGTGTGTGTGTGTGTGTGTGTGTGAATGAGTGTCTTTGCATGTTTATATGGGTGTGGTGTATGTGTATGTGTGAGTGTGTCTGTCTGTCTGTCTGTCTGTGTGAGTGTATGTGCGTGTGTGTGTGTGTGCTTGTGGATGCGTGTAGTGTGTGTATATGTGTGAGTGTGTGTGTGTGTGTGTGTGTGTGTGTGTGTGTGTGTGTTGTGTGCGCGCGCGCGCGCGCGTGCGTGAACAAGAATTTCTCAGGCCTCTATACATGGATGTTTACCACATTTTTTTGTCAAAGTTCTGGACTCTTTAGGAGTGACGAAAATACATGTTTGGAGGGTAAGACATTAAGGTGATATGCACATGAACTAAACAAGCCTAAAATCAGCACTTTTCAGGGAAAATGTATGGACCATTTTGTCAGGGCCTTCTGACAATGTTTCAGTTCTGTATTTACTGTTGTCTGCCATTGCCCTCTTCAATTAAAATTTCATTACACCTGAATTTTTTTTTAAGAACACAGTGACAGATATTCAAGGTAACTACTACGTTCACGATCATTTTTTTTTCAGAAAGGGAGATTGTTAAAATGGCTTGACTTCTTTCTTCTTTTTCTTTCTTTTTTTTTTTCCATTTTCTCTCCCCCCCCCCCCCTTTTTTTTTCTCTCTCTCTCTCTCTCTCCTCTCTCTCTCTCTCTCTCTTTCTCTCTCTTTCTTTCTTTTCCTCCTCAAACCACGGGTGTCTAATCAGAGAGAATGCGAGCAGAAAAAGCCTGAAAAAAACCTTCTTGGATATTGATTGGTGGACCAGGTCCGCCCTTGCTGATACCTTCGTCATTTCCTGTTTGCACCATCTGCTGCCGGAAGTGGCCTGCCATTTGGATTCCCTTCGCTTGGTTGCGCAAACGTAACATTGTAAGAGAGAGGACAAGGTAGCTGTGATACCGTTCTTGTTTTAGTCAGCGGTAAAACATATAGCGATTGATTGATTTATTTATTTATTTATTTATTTATTTATTTATTTATTATTTATTTGTTTGTTTATTATTCATTTATTCATTCATTCATTCATTCATTTCTGTGTCCATTTATTAATTTTATTTATTTGTTTACTTATTCATTCATTCACTCATTCATTTAGTCATTTATGCTTATTCATTCATTCATTCATTCATTCATTCATTTCTGTATTATTTATTTACTTATTCATATATTTGGATTTATGTATTGATTATTTGTGTCTTTGTTTTTCTTTATCACAATGAATTTATCATGGAAATTCAGGCTCCTCTCCCCGGGATGAGCGTGTAGCCGCAGTGCAGCGCCACCTTTTCTTCTTCTTTTTTTTTTTTTTTTTTGCATGAGTGTTTTTCTCTTTGCTTGTGAAAGTGGATTTGTCTACAGAATTTTGCCAGGGACAACTTCTTCGTCACTATGGGAATCTTTAACGTGCGGTAAGTGAGTGCAGCACGTAAAGTTTCTGTTTATCGTTTCATTCAAAAACAGAAGAAAGACCATGACTTAAGATCTAGGGGGTGGGGATAGGGGAGGAATCACAACATTCGAACCCTGAGTTCCTCGAGTCCTAAACAGATGTTTTAACTACGAAGACACACGCTTATCGTTTAGTCAACTGTAGACCTGAATGTTCCGAATTGTCCAGTTTGCAAGTGTGTGTGTGTGTGTGTGTGTGTGTGTGTGTGTGTGTGTGTGTGTGTGTGTGTGTGTGTGTGTACGTGTGTTTGTGTGTGTGTGTGTGTGTTTGTGTGTGTGTATGTGTGTGTGTATGCGCGCGAGCGCGTGCCTGCATAACTGTGTGTATGTTTTGTGTGTGTGTGTATGTGTGTGTGTGTGTGTGTGTGTGTGTGTGTGTGTGTGTGTGTGTGTATGTGTGTGTGTGTGATATACCATCTGTAAACTCTAAACAGTCTGTGTGTGAGTGTGTGTCTGTGTGCGCGTGCGTGTGTGCGTGCTTGTGTGCGTATGTGTGTTTCTATTTGAGTGTGTGTATGTACATGTGTGTGTGAGTGTGTGTGTGTGTGTGTGTGTGTGTGTGTGTGTGTGTGTGTGTGTGTGATCAGTTGTAAACTCTATGCAATCTGTGTGTGTGTGTGTGTGTGTGTGTGTGTGTGTGTTGCGCGCGCGCGCGTGCGTGTGTATGTGTAGGGGTGGGTAGGGGTGGGCAAACACTGATTTGGGAAATAGAGAGGTTGGGAGGGAAACAAAAGTTGTGTTTTTCTTCAAGGACGAGTGTTCAGACAATAATGATTGATAGGTTTTGGGGAAACATGTCAGATAATCGATACTGGGCCAATCGGTCAGAAGTTCAAGATGAGTTTAAATGTGTGTGTGTGTGTGTGTGTGTGTGTGTGTGTGTGTGTGTGTGTGTTGTGTGTGTGTGTGTGTGTGTGTGTGATTTAGTGTGTGATTTAGTGTGTGTGTGTGTGTGTGTGTTTGTGTGTGTGCGTGTGTGTGTATGTGTGTGTGTGTGTGTGCGTTTGTGTGTGTGGTGTGTGTGTGATTTAGTGTGTGATTTAGTGTGTGTATGTGTGTGTGTTTTGTATGTGTATGTGTATGTGTGTGTGTGTGTGTGAGTATGTGAGTGTGTCTTTGTGTGTGTGTGTATGTGTGTGTGTGTGTGCGCGCGCGCGCGTGTGTGTGTGCGTGTGTGTATGTGTGTGTGTGTCTGTCTGTGTGTATGTGTGTGTGTTTGTGTGTGTGTGTGCGCGCACGCGCGTGTGTGTGTGTGTTTGTTTGTGTGTGTGTGTGTGTTTTTGTGTGCGTGTGTATGTGCCATGCAACGCACGGACACGCCCTCACCCCCACCCCCACCTCACCCCTTG
>JAPXFY010000017.1:32377236-32379736 GCA_030674185.1 Monoplex corrugatus
ATCTGTCTCTATCTCTCGCTGCCCCCAGCATCTCCACCACCCTCCTCGTCCCCAGCCACTCTGCAAGTCCGTCCAGCATTTTCTCCCTGGGTCTACCCGGTGCTGTCCTTCCCTCCAGCTTTCCCGTTGTGACCAGGTGCTCCAAATCCCCCTTCCTAATTAAATGGCCTATAAACGTTGCCTGTCTTTTCCTAATCTTCCTTATAAGTGATCTACCTGTGTCTGCTTCCATCAAGACTGTCTCGTTTGTTTTCTTTGCTGTCCATGGAACTCTCAATAATCTTCTTAGAAACCACATCTCGGCTGCCTCAATCTTGCTCTGGCTTTGCTTGCTGACTGTCCACGCCTCACATCCGTATAACAGTATTGGTTCTATGTAACATTCAAGGACTCTCTTCCTGATGTTAATTGATAGGCATTTGTTGGTAAGAATGCTTGTCATCTTCTTGAATGCTGTTTTGGCTTGGCCGATTCTGCCGGCTATTTCCGATGTGATCTGCCGTCTGATGAAATGACCGTTCCCAGGTATTTGAACTTATTAATCTGTGTCAAGGTTGTGCCATTTGCTGTTATTTTGCATGAGGGGATTTCATGTTTTTTACTGATCACCATGACTTCAGTCTTCCTGCTGTTTAGTTCCAACCCCTTACCTTTGCTTTCTATTTCTAGTATATTCACAAGGTTTTGTAGGTCCCTTTCATTTTCTGCAATTAGCACAGTGTCATCTGCATATCGAATGTTGTTTATCATTTTCCCTCCAACCTTTAATCCAGGGTCTTCTTCTAGGTTTCTCATGATGTTTCCGCTGTAAAGTGAAAACAAATCTGGTGACAAAACACAACCCTGTCTGACTCCTCTTTTGATGTTTTGGAAAGAGTTATATTGTTTTCTATTCTCATTGCAGCTGTTTGTTCCCAATACATATTCCTGATTATTCGTAGATCTTTTCCATCAACATTGAGTCTCTCCAGTTGGTTGATCAATTCTTCATGTCGTACCCAATCGAAAGCCTTGGTATAGTCAACAAAGCATAAATACAAATCCTTATTCATCTCAATTGACCTCTCTATGATAGTTCTTAGGATGTATATGGCATTAATAGTTCCCTTCCCTTCCACAAATCCACACTGTTCTTCTGCTATTTCTCTTTTGATTCTATTCCTTGTCCTCATCATGATTATTCTTAACAGGATTTTTGTTACATGACTCATCAAACTGATTGTGCGATGGAGTTCGCATTCTATGCTACTTTGCGTATGCAAAAGGTACTACGGCGACAATAGACTGGTTGTTAATAAAACTGTCTAAAAATCCACTTTTACGGCTTAACAGAAAAATACACACAAATCTTAAACTGAAAACTGCGCTGCTTTTCTCAATTTTGAGCATGGTAAACTTTAATTAGATCGGTATTTCTGCAAATATTTAATGCAAACTTGAGAAGTTAGGGTAATGATTGTATTAAAGTAGATATTTCTGTGGTTTTCTTCTTTCTTTCTTTCTTTCTTTCTTTCTTTCTTTCTTTCCTTCTTTTACCTCTCTCTCTGTGTGTCTCTCTCTCTGTTTGTCTTTGTCTCTGTCTCTGTCTCTCTCTGTCTGTCTGTCTCTGTCTGTCTGTCTGTGTCTCTGTCTGTGTCTCTGTCTCTGTCTGTCTGTCTGTCTGTCTCTCTCTGGACAGAACTGTTACCTACCAGATAATATTCATCGAGGGATCTTCTGTGCAGACTATCAAGAACACAACAGACCCAGTGATCAAAGAACGCTTCCTGTTCGGTGTGGAGCCCAGGGATCTACACAGACGAACACTCACTCTGCAGGTAAGCTAATACGTTTGCATTCCCAATTTTGGCACTATAAAGATCATAGAACGGGATTTAGAAAGAATGAATTCCATAGGTAACGCAACGGTCATGGTTGGACCCTCAGATCTGTCCATTGTTTGTTTGTTTGTTCGTTTGTTTGTTTGTTTGTTTGTTTGTTTGTTCGTTAGCCCGTTAGTTCAGTTGGCTAGAGTGCAATGCTGATAATGCAGGGGTTGTACGTTCAACCCTCGGGTGGGCTCAGGTTTTTCAACCCTCTGACTCCCGCACCCTATCCACCAGCTGCAAAAACTTAACTCCTTGAATCCGGTACCTTATCCTCCAGCTGCAAAGATTTAACCCTCTGATTCCTGCACTCTATCCACCAGCTGTAAAGACTGAACCCTTTGAATCCATCACCCTATCCTCCAGTTTCCTGCAGGAAGTCAAAGGGTTTAGTTAGTTAAGGGTTGAGCTAGTTAAGAAATGAGAGTGCATTACGCTGGAGTAATTTCAAAAATCAACAGCGAAAGGCTATGGTGATCAGATAAGTCTCGAGCTGTGATGTGAAGTGAGAAATGCTGGACATGACCTTCAGATCATCTGACAGAGAGTTCCAGACCGTTGGGGAAATGAAAATGAAAGCACAGTATCAAGGTTACATTTGGCACTGTCAAAAACAGCTGTCTTGAAGACGGCAA
>JAPXFY010000017.1:32382236-32462236 GCA_030674185.1 Monoplex corrugatus
TCTCTTCCCCCTTCCAAGACTGTTAGGGGTATTCTAGGTGCTAGCTTTTGAATAAAACGAAAAATGGTGCTCTCACATGCAGTGTGCCTTCAGCACATGTTAATTAAAGACCCAACTGCAACAAGAGTTGCCCCAGGTAAAATTCCGTAGAAAAATCAAGTTTTGTATGAGCTACAGAAATATGTGTATACAAAAAATGGTGGCTCTTCACTGTGGCGACGCACTTTCCACAGGGATGACAGACCAAATTTCATATGGTAAATCTATAACTGTATTATGGGAAAAAAAATATTCAATAAAAATCAAATAAATAAACACACATAAATAAACGAGAAAATAAATAAACAAATGACTAAATAAATGACTAACTAGCTAATAAATAAATAAGTAAGTAAATAGACATAGCGATAAGCCTACGAAGAATGAATACAATTAAAGCTATACTTTTAAAAATCTATAAACATGTTCTTTTTCTGACTTCATCTGTGTGTGCAGACCCCTTTGTGAAGGTGTACCTCTTACAGAACGGGAAGAAGATCAGCAAGAAAAAGACCACGGTGAAACGGGGAGAGAAAAACCCTATCTACAATGAAGCCATGATCTTCTCCGTGCCAGCCCAGGCTTTGCCTGTAAGTACCATTTCATTCAGTCGAGAGGTCTGGGTCCCAGACTGCTTGAGTACCATCAGATGGGAAGAGGGTGGAGATTTTTGGGTTCAAAACTTCTTGAGTACCATCAGATGGGAAGAGGGTTGAGATTTTGGGGGGTTCAAAACCTCATGGGTGCCATCAGATGGGAAGAGGTTTGAGATTTTTTGGGGTTCAAAACTTCTTGAGTACCATCAGATGGGAAGAGGGTTGAGATTTTTGGGTTCGAAACTTCTTGAGTACCATCAGATGGGAAGAGGGTGGAGATTTTGGGGGGTTCAAAACCTCATGAGTACCATCAGATGGGAAGAGGGTTTGGGATTTTTGGGGTTTAAAACTTCATGAGTACCATCAGATGAGAAGAGGGTGGAGATTTGGGGGTTCAAAACTTCATGAGTACCATCAGATGGAAGAGGGTTTGAGATTTTTTTGGGTTCAAAACTTCTTGAGTACCATCAATGGAAGAGGTTTGAGATTTTTGTGTCAAACTTCTGAGTACCACAGATGGAAAGGTTTGAGATTTCTGTCCAATCTCAACGGTCAGCGTGCGTGCAGACCGGCTAGTCACCTACACACCCCTTCGCGTGTATACCTATACAGAACATCAACTATGCTTGTTAACGACTAAAGATAAGTTTTAGTTTCAGTTTTATTTTCTCAAGATGACGTCCCCGTTAGCTCAGCTGGTTATAACACCATGCTGATCACTCAGAGGTCGTGGATTCGATCCTCATCTGAGGTTGAAGATCATCTTCAGCGATGTCAGTCACTGTTTGGTGGTTTAGTGTGGAAAGAGGAAAATAGGCCTACTCAATATGCAGAGACGGTGCAGACTGTGGAGAGATATAACGTCTGTAGCTTGTACGGTATGGGCCAAACAATGCGTATACACGCATCTGAGAAAATATAATAACACACAAAATGACTTTAAAAACCATTTGACTCCCGCATCTTGTGCGACAACTGCAAAAACGTAACCCTTTGACTCCCTCACCCTTTCCATCAGCTTCCTGCAGAAAGCTGGTGGATAAGGTGAGGAAGTCAAAGGGTTAAGTTTTTGCAGGAAGCTGGTGGATAGGGTGAGGAAGTCAAAGGGTTAAGTTTTTGCAGGAAGCTGATGGATAGGGTGATGGAGTCAAAAAGGTTACGTTTTTGCTTTGATAGCATGGTTGACAATACCGGATGTTGGTGGACAGTGTGTAGCAGTCAAGGTAGGCTTAGCCTATAGGCTGGCGCTGGCTGGCTGAGTTGATGAAGCAGGATTTGAGTATAGAACAGCTTGCAACTAAAACCTTACCATTTCGTGTCCACCCTAATCAACGTACCAATCATTCTAGTAGTCTTATATGGATGCGACTGTCAAGTCGGTACTGGATTTGTTCCTTCCACCTGGGTAACTCTCACCTGGCTGATAAAAGGTGGACAATTTTCCAGTCCCCCAGGTAAACATAGATGCAGTGCAGGCCTGTTTGTTTCCTAAAATCCCTTCATGCGTATACACATCATCATCAGGTGCCTTGCTGCATGGCGTTGGCGATTATGGACTTCCATCTGTCTCTATCTTTTGTTGCCTCAAGTATCTCTTCCACCCTCCATGTCTTCAGCCACTCTGCAAGTCCGTCTACTATCTTCTCCCTGGATCTACCCAGTGCTCTCCTTCCCTCCAGCTTTCCCGTTGTGACCAGGTGTTCCAATTCCCCTTTCCTTATAAAATGGCCTTTGAATGTTGCCTGCCTTTTTCTAATCTTCCTTATGAATGATCTACTTGTGTCTGCCTCCATCAAGACTGTCTCGTTTGTTTTCTTTGCTGTCCATGGAACTCTCAATATCCTTCTCAGAAACCACATCTCGGCTGCCTCAATCTCGTTCTGGCTTTGCTTGTTGACTGTTCACGCCTCGCAACCGTACAACAGTATTGGTTCTATATAACATTAAAGAACTCTCTTCCTGATGTTAATTGATAGGCATTTGTTGGTAAGAATGCTTTTCATCTTCTTGAATGTTGTTTTTGCTTGGCCGATTCTGCTGGCTATTTCTGATGTGCATCTGCCGTCTGGTGAAATCATGCGTATACGCACGCAAAAATCAAACATAGACATTTAAGATCCCCAAAGTCATGTGAAGATATATTAGCTTTTGGAAACTTTGAAAACACCCAGCATACATGCCTTCCGAAGATGCCGTTGGTAGACTGTGCAGGGACATACAGTGTGTGCACAACAACGTGCATACATGCATCCAAGAAACATCAGATTGCTTATTAAATATGAAACAAATTTTGACAGCCTAATATTAACTAAGCAACATAACTTCTTGAGAGTCACGGAGTTATCTCCCATGAAGAATTTCTCAAATCCAACACAGCTTGCGCTATCCATTCAGCTAGCATAGACGCGGCCACAAGGCACAGAATTGCAAGCTCAGAATGGGTAGCGCAAGCTGTGTTGGATTTGAGAAATTCTACATGGGAGATAACTCCGTGACTCTCAAGAAGTTATGTTGCTTAGTTCATATTTAAAATTCTCCCTGCTTCCCTCTTATTTTCTTTGACAGCCTAAGTTTAGAGGTCAATACAGAATCTACGGAGCTGTCTCCCGTCCATCTCGAGATATCGTCAGTGCCAGCATTTGTAATAACTTCTTTTGTTTACGTTGATTTGTATTTTCCAAAGGACTAAAGCTGGTGTGAGGTTTGCAATTGAGACTGAAATTTGTAATGTAGTCTTACATACCCAATGACGAGATATTCGTTTAAACATGATATTCGTGTAAATATGATATTCTGGTACGCTGGGACTATGCTCCTGCCTGTTGGGTGTGTGATTTTAATTATTACATTCGTAATTCAAGTTAATTAAGGTGCGTGCAGCGCGCGCACGTGTGTGTGTGTGTGTGTGTGTGTGTGTGTGTGTGTGTGTGTGTGTGTGTGTGTGTGTGTGTATACATGTGTGTGTGTGTGTACATATGTGCGTATACATTGTGTGTGTGTGTGTGTACGTGTGTGTGTACGTGTGTGTGCGTGCAGGCAAAGTCGCAGAGAGCGAATGCTCGTTATTCTATTCATTCGTTCGTTCGTCCATTCACTATAACCATATGTACCATTTCCTGAGACAGACGGTACAGCTGCGGATCACGGTGGCCGAGCTGCTGCCAGAGAACAAAACACCATCCCTGGGTCACGTGATAGTGGGTGCCAGCACTTCCGGCACAGAAGCCTCGCACTGGAACCAGATGATGACGTCACTACGGAAACCCACAGCCATGTGGCATTATCTGAGAAAATAGCGGCGCCTGGCGGGAAACTTTTCTTCTGCCATTTTTGGAGGGCTCATCATCAGGGTTGGCACGATGTTATGAATTCCTGTCTGTGTTTGTACAATACAATTCAGAACACAATAAAGCTGTGAAGTAGGTAGGCCTGATATTTATTTCACAAGACCAGATCACAAGCTGCACCAGTTCTTTCTGATAAACGTGCCTTTTGCCTTATTTTGGTTGTAATTTAATAAAATGAACTTAACAATGAATTTGACAATCACACTTGTTGATTTAGTAAGCCTACAGAGGTATTAGACAAACCAAGTTTAACCCTTTGATTCCCACAGCCTTTCGAACAGCATCCTGCGTTGTCAACAATGCAAGTAAAGCAAAAAAAACATCACCCATTACTTAACCCTTTGACTCCCTCACCATATTCACCACCTTCACTTCCTGCAGAAGCTGGTGGATAGGGTGAGGGAGTCAATTGGTTACGTTTTTTGCAGTTGATGGGCAAGGTGCGGAAGTCAAAGGGTTAAAAGATGTCACTATGAGGTATTTGGGGAGCAATATGATGATAGTTTGATACTTGAGATAAACTTGATACTTGAGATAGAGATAAACCTTCAGCAACAGTTTGGAGTCAAGTGCTGTAAGAACCTCCGCTAGAATTACAGTTAAAATGCAGCTGTACAGAGACAAATTTACTTTCTCGGCCTTGGTACCAGAACGTTCTCTTGTATTGAATGTTGTCACAGACTGAACGCTGCTTAGGCTGCAATCTTCAACAGGAATTTGACTTCCGTTAGACCACAGTCTAACGACAGATGGTCATCAGTAAGTAGTAGTGGATGGTCATCAAGCAGCAGCCTAGCTAGTAACAAACAGTCATCATTAATTAAGCAGCGCCAGCAGCCAGTAATCAACTGGATAGGAACTGCTTCAGGAACCAAGCCCCCCCCCCCCCCCCCCCCCCGAGCGTCTAAGCCAAAGGAAGTCTTGGAAACAATCCATAGTGACTTCAGGTCCTCCTAGAGCCGATGATGAGTCAAGAATAACTAATGAAACTTTGGTAGGTAAAAGGTAAAGACTGGTTCATAATCTTGAGTGTGTACTGTAGGGTAGTAAGACGATAGAGACATCCTTTTTTTGTTTTGTATTTTGTTTTTCTGGTTGGCATTATGACGGAAATGTCCATTTCCTCAACCTCACTGTTTTACTTTCTCTAACTTTAAGGTCAGGCAAGCCTACCCATTCACAGCTGAGTAGCCTGGAAGCTATGCACGCTTGTAATGTTTCTTGGGCGTGAATCGCGCTTATGCAAACTTGTGCAGGCAGATTGGAAGGTGAGTGCTCTCCCTCTTTTCAGCCCAGACCTACCAGTTGGTAGGCGGATTGGGAAAAGAGGATGAGGGGGGAGAGGGGCAGAGAAGTTAATGTTGGAATACATGTTCAGTTTTGTAGAAAACCTGGCACCTACAAGTTAAGGAGAACCTTAATTAAAATCTTGACAACACATGGGTTTATAGACAGGTTTATTGCTTATGCCAGGATCACTTTTTTTTTCTCTTATCACATGTCATTTGCAGAATCAGTGCATATGGGATTTATTTGAAACCTTGAGACGCTGTCTTGAGAAAATTTGAAGTGGAGCAAGATGGTGTAGGTATTGATTAGTCATTCTACTTTAGGGCGAGATTTGAGAATGCCAGTGTACACCTCTCTCCATTGTTGCTTTACATTCACCTGATCTGAGCCATAAAAAGGGAGTATGGGGGGGGGGGGGGGGGAAGATATTGAAAAGACTGAACATTGTTTTCCCCAGTCATTTGGATGGGAAAAAAGTCCGATTTTAAATAAAAATGAATGAGTAAATGAAAAAAAAATCATGATTTTGTCTTGTGATATGAATATCATGTGACCTACTAACACTTTTATTGTGTTCTGAACAATTTGAAAATAAGATTGTGTAAATGCCGCTGGAGGTTGACATATTTGAACCCGATTTTGTTGTGAATAAGATCACTATTAATGTTTTACATATAATTATGTGTATGCTTGTTTTTTGATTGAAGTCATGTCAAATTCACTAGAGAACATTCAGTGGTAATTGTGAAATTTTGTTCTTAAGTCCGATTAAATACCTGTACAACAGTATCAGTGACCAAGAAACAATCACTATGCGAACTATCTTGCATGATTGTATGCTGAAGATAACCTAGCGTCCTTGAACTCCCATTGATAGCACCAAATGTAGAGATATAATGCATACTCCTAAATGATAAAAAAAATTATTAGCCATGTTGAACAGCAATGCTTCGCATGAAGGGGTTCTTTTTGCCCTCTATATTTCAGCTCAGATACTTGTATCACTTGCTCTTACAGTTCTTCATACACTCTTTCATCTGAAAATATTACTCCTTTGTTTTCCTAGTTATTTGCTCCTTCACATGTTCAAAGGTAGTGTTTGATAATCCAGGTTTAATATTCCAAAGTTTTACTTGCTGGCTCTTTTCTAGGAGCAGTGTAAAGGGATGAAAGCATTACAGTTTCACATGCATTCCAGATTTCACTAACCCTTACCCCTAATTCCACACATTTTGATTTGGGAGAAACTATACCTCTACCTTTCAATATTCTCAAACATTTTTTAAATCTATCAAAGTTGTTTGCTGAATTTCTAAAATAATTAAAGAATTGTTGTCGCCATATAGCTGGATTTGTGGCTGATGGTGCTTTAGGTGTCAGAGAAGAAAAGTTCATCTGTCTATTGTACTACTGAAGACAGTCTGGTATCATTGCAGCATCTGTTTGCCCAGTGACCTCACATGATTGATGTGTAGGTAAAATCTTTAGATGCTTACAGTCTCTTAATGAGGATTAGGCAGCAGTGGATTAAATGTAGAGATGGTGGAGAGTTTTATGATGCAGTGTGACAGTAGTCACTTCTACCAAAAGGTTGAAGACAGATTACAACATAGTATAGAATTAAACTTTTCATCGAAGTATAAAAGTCAGCTGTATCAAGAGAAAAGTTTGTTTGTTTGTTTTTTTATTAGTGTACTCTCGCAAGAGAAACGTTTACTTTTTATTAGTGTGCTCAGTGTAGTTTCACCATCAATGCTGCACAAAGATTACTGAAAGAGCTGAGATATAGGCTCATGTGCTGAGCTTACATAATAAGTAGTGGCAGAATATTCAATCTCAAATATGGAGCACTGCTGATCAACACCCCTAAAATATAAACTTGTAATCAGTATATACATATACCACTGGACAGTTGTAACCCTTGACCCTCCCCAACCCTCCCACAATCTGAAATCATGATGGTAATACAGCTACAACAAAGCTCTCCTGATAGCACCATTTGTTCACAGGCTCATTATTGAATTGTGGTTGTCCAGTTCCTGTGTGATTATGTGTTTACCACTCTCTTCTGTACATATTTATTCATATAATGTTATATTGTGTGACTGTGTGATAATGGATACAGTTTCAAATACACACTGTATGTTTATGAATGTTAAGCAAAGGCATTTGTTTACAATAGTATTTATTTGATGAATGAAAATGTAAGTTTCTGTTTATACGGAATTGTAGAAACTACGTATCCAATAGTGTGTACATTTGAAGTTTAATGCATTTAATTCTTTTGTTACAGGTTATATCAGTATCTTCGTTCAGATAAAGTTTTGTCATTCTAAGGTTTTATCGATCTGCTATTCTTTTTTTTTCCAAACATTTCAAGCAATGTCTGAGAGAATGATCAGTGCATTTCCAGAACCATTTGATCACCTCAAAAACCACTGAGATGCTAACATTGTCTTAAGTGTTAGTTTTGTTGGAAAGCAAGAGCACAGGAGCTCATCATGACAGTATATTCTCTCCAGTACAGTTTCATTATCAAAAGTTTTTTTCCGGATTTGTTAAAACTACTACAGCAGAGCATATAAGCAAAAAACCTCAATCATGGTTTCTTTACACTGAAACACAGTTGTGTCATTAGAAATGATTAAGTCGGAACAAAGGAAAGGGGCCAAATATCAAACAAGAAAAAAATCATAAGTCATGCTTACAGTTTCTTCATATACCAACCCACTCACACACCCCACCCAGAACACATACACATAAATTCACAATATAAAACAGCCAAATTCAAGGGAAATAATTCTGTCTGGGAATGTGATCTAACCAGCATGGGTAGTTTCCCTGTTCTAACTTTCAAGTTCTGTTTCCTTACATCTCTCATTTTGCACATTTTCTAAAGCGAACTGTGATGGCTGACCCTTGAGACCAAGGAAGTCCACCAACAACCATCTAGAAAGTGGCTATAGGAATCTCTGACTGTGACAGATTAAAGTTCCACTGCACAGCGGCAAAATCACTATCTTGGCCCTGGCATCTGGATGTCCAGGGGTACAGACCTTCATCACAAACTGAGTGCTGCAGTTTTCGACTGTTTGCTGATTAAAGCCCACATAGATGTGCACACGTGCACATACACACACACACATATACCCCCCCCCCCCCCATTTGTTCAAATATTAATGAACCAACATAGGTAAGGTGAGTAACAAACACAAACCACTTCAGACCAAGGACTCTTATGTGTGTGTGTGTGTGTGCACACGTGTATGTGTATGTGTGTGTGCATCTATGAGAGAGAATAGGTAAACGAGTGAGAGAGATCTAATTTACATTAAGACTTTCCTTTAAGTTTTGTTTGAGTCTCTTCGTTGTTTCGGTTTTGAGGGAAATGATGATTTCTTAATTTTCATGATTAATCATTTTCAGTCACTCACATTTTCATTTGTATCGATGAAGGTGCAATAGTGGTAATTATTTAGTGGTAGTTATTTTCATGAAGGCACTCTAATGTCATACAACATGAAAATGATTTTGAGATACCAGTTTATCCTATCTTGCCAGTGCACAGTTTTGCATTTTTAAACTTTTACACAAATTATAATGAAATGTGAATAAATCTTTGTAGATTTCTTTGATTGAAATCTTTTGTGTGTATCTCATCTCAGTCAAAGGTTAGTGATAAAAAGTTGTGAAAGTTTTGTCCAATAAAAAAACGCCCCAAAACAAAACAATTCTTAAGAACTACTGCTCTGCTAACCATCATAAATTGCCATCCAAAGATATCTATATAACCCCTTCACTGCTAGTGCTTTTGGCTATAGTGTATGCCAAGAACATTTCCTGGAAAACTGAAAACTACACTCACATCTCAAAAACTATTGCAGACAATAATATAGAAGATATAAGCCTACATCAAATGAACCAAAAATGAACAAAGATTTGAACTAAAAATGAACAAAGATTCTTCCTGTTATGAAATAATTAGTAAATATGGAACGCAATTTCCATACAAACATGTGGCAGAGACTGATAACTTCATCACAATCATCATCCAGCTGTGCTCTCTCCAGATCGAACAAATTAAGTTCAGTTTCGCAAGGATCAAAATCCTCATCACCACTGTAGGCATTGTTAAGTTCTTTTCCAACCTGTTCACAAGTGTAAATGCTCACTTCGGCTTTGCCATTGCTGCTGAACAGTATAACTGAGTTCACAAAATCGTCATGGAATGCTAAGCAAAATATTAACTCTACTCTAATGTATGGTGACCATCTATAACACACTAGCAATCATTGCATGTCAATAGAGCAATGAAAGGGTTAACGAAACATTTAGGCTGTTTTGAACAGCCTGATTATCATTGAACTTTGTCAGGTACAATAATGCATACACATGATGCTAAGTGTTCATGTAAAATGAAGCTATTTTTGCAAAAGAAACTTATCTTTGATTACAAACTCGTTAAACTGCAACCTACAAACTAAGTTACTTGAACACATGTTTCAAAACAAAACAGCAAAGAACAAAAACCAGTATCATGCAAAACCAGGTTGGTGTTGTGGAAACATATGGAATTGGAAAGAGACGATTTGGAACAATTGGGAAATGAATTCATTTTAGATGTAAAACAGAAATTTTCTCACCAAATTTGCTGACTGCTGGATAAGTGAGTTTTGGTCTCTTCATCAGACCTTTACTGAGCTGTACAGTTGGTTGTGTGACTGGTCATTCCTTTTTTTTTTCTTTTCTTTTTTTAAGCTGAATGGTGTTTGCTCAAAGCGAGCAACCACAAACTTCAGTAAAAAAATTTCTTTCTTTCTTTCTTTCATATAAATCATGTTGGAATTGAGTATCAGTCTACATTCACAAGGTACTTCATGAGGGTTGTTCAAACTGAAATGGTCAAGGAATCTTTCTCGCAGGGGTCTGTGTTATTAGTGTGATGTATGTTACTGTTTTAACATTCACATTGTCAATTTATGAGACATGGTCAATATAAGCATCCGATTGGTTACTGAAGCTATTTTGGCATAACACTGAAGTTCAGCACAAATTTGGTAACAGGTTCGTAAAATACTAGAGTGATGTATTAAAATTCATCATCACTCTGAAACACACACACACATGTACACACAACACACACACACACACATGTACACACACACACACTTGCATCTACATACATTACTTTACTTTGGATCCTTTTATGAAAAGAACGTACTATTGTGAAGCAAATGACATTATCTGCACCTCAACTTTGGAAACATTACAAATAAAGTACATGAAGTCCAAAGACAAACCAGTGCATATTTCTTTGTGTGCGTGTGTGTGTGTAGTGTGTGTGAGTGCGAGTGTATGTGTGCCTGCGCGCACATGCCAGTTTTCCATGTTTGAACTTATATGTCTGTATGAGTGTAGTGTGTGTTGTAATAATTTCTTTGCCATTTTTTTTAGCTTTGAAGTTATTTAACTACCTGTTTTCTTCTTTATCCTAATTCATTGGAACATTTTAAGTCCAAGTGACAATTTATTCTTTTTTTTGTTTGTTTTTCCCTCAATTGTGTTCATATGTGCACTTATGCCTGTATGTGCATATAAGCCCATGCAATGTGAACGAACAAGAATGTGTGTATGCATCATGTGTATGAATATACTCATGTTTGGAACTTGTTCATTTCATTATTTTTTTCCTTTTCTCTCAATCAGAAGAGGTAAAATAAGCAAATAATGCACATTTTCTTTTGTGTAGATGTAATCATCATCATCATCAGGTGCCCTGCCGCATGGCATTGGCGATCATGGACTTCCATCTGTCTCTATCTCTTGTTGCCCCTAGCATCTCCCCCACCCTCCCCATCCGCAGCCACTCTGCAAGTCCGTCCAGCATTTTCTCCCTGGGTCTACCTGGTGCTCTCTTTCCCTCCAGCTTTCCCGTTGTGACCAGGTGTGTAGCTATACACATCGAATAATAACACCCATTCTTCAAAGCACCTCTATTGATGTTGGGAGAGAGAGGTCTATACAAGATAATTGACTTCTTTACTTAACAGAGTAGGCCCTATTGTATTATAATCTGCTGTAATGTCTGTACAGTGTTTCACTGCATCCCAATGTAGGAAAATTGTGTTTTTTTTTCCATGAAGGGTAGATGTTTGTTAATATCTGGTATCACTGTTGAGTTTCCTATACTACTTTACCAGCGACAATTTAAGGGAGCTTTCTATACAATTCTGCCAGTGACAGACACCTCTTACTGGAAATTTCTATACAATTTTGCTAGTGACAATACTTGTGGGGAAATTTTTATACAATTTGTCAGTGACAATTTTCATTGCAGTTATCAACACAATTTTGCCAGTGTGCAACTCTTAAGGAAGATTTCTTTACAATTTTGCTAGTGACAACTCTTATGGGAGATTTAGATACAATTTTGCTAAAGATAATTCTCAAGTTCAACTTCTATATAATTTTGCCAGTGACAATTCTTATGGGAGATTTCCAAACAATTTTGCCAACGACAACACTCATGGGAGATTTCTATACAATTTGCCAGTGACAACTCATCTGATGATGTAGTTGTTCCACATGTGCCAAGTTCATACTACACTGAAGACATCAGTAATCATCTCATCTGAAAGGCATGTGTATGTGTGTGTGTGTGTGTGTGTGTGTGTGTTCGTTCGTTGCTTGATTTAACGTCTTTTCACTATAAGTGATATTAGACGGGTGTGTGTGTGTGTGTGTGTGTGTGTGTGTGTGTGTGTGTGTATTGAAGACATAAGCAATCATCGCATCCGAAAGGGGTGTGTGTGTGTGTGTGTGTGTGTGTGTGTGTGTGTGTGTGTTCTGTGGCTGTGTATGTGCGCGCGTGCGTGTGTGTGCGAGCGTGCATGTTTATGTGCATGTGTATGTGTGTGTGCACGTATGTGCATATATATATATGTGTGTGTGTGTGTGTGTGTGTGTGGTGTGTGTTGTGTGTGTGTGTGTGTGTGTGTGTGTGGTGTATCAAGGTTTAACAGTCAGATGGTTTAAGCCATGTCCTTTTCTTTTTCTTTTTTCTTTCTTTTTTTCTCTTTTTTAACGAAAATTTTCATCTGCACTGTGCCGTTTGTTTGGACACAAAACAATATCCACAGTGACAAATTATAGTACCGGTACATCCACCTTTTCAAATGAAAAATAAAAAGCCATATAAACTTAAAACAGCACCCACTTGCAATAAAACAGACAAAAACAAATACTGATTCATGAACTTTACTTCTCATGCCAAAATCTGCAAACAACTTTCAACCAGCATACACACTCTCACTTAACACTCTGACTGAATACAGAAACTAATCACAGAATACAGCAGCCGCAGACAAGCCCTCAAACCCTGTCCTCATGCACTCTCCACGTCATTAGCTTGCACTTATCAGCGAATCTGTAACAGAACAAAAATTCCAGATGATTCGTTTCCCATAAATTATGATTACATTACAACAACAAAAATACAAAAAACAAAAAACAAAACAAAAATCTTCATATCTTTTTGACGTTTTGATGTTTTTCCCAATCAACTGTGCCGGACTCGGACTCTCTCCCCCCCCCCCCCCCCCCCCCTGTTTTTAACCCTTTGACTTCCGCACCCTGTCCACCACCATCCTTCATTGTCAGCCATGGTAGCAAAACAAAGACTTAACCCTTTGACTCCCGCACCCTGTCCACCACCATACTTCATTGTCAACCATGCCAGCAAAACAAAGACTTAACCTTTGAAGTCCGCACCCTATCCACCAGCTTTTTGCAGTTAGTGGAGAGGTGCGGGAGTCAAAGGGTTAAAGAGGCTGTCTGATATTTACTATTCACTCTTTCCCCTGTTTTTAAAGACTTTACTATTCCACTGTGTAACCCAGGCTGCCTTAGGCACCCATACAATTTACCACCACCAAGCACATGCAATTAGTGTGTGTAAGCATACCATTATCACAATATCAGTCTCTGGCCACAACATAATAGTACCATTAAGGTGCTACATGGAAGATTACTGGCCTTCAAGACTGGAAATCAAGTCTGTGCCAGTTGTCTAAGGCACTTGGAGTACACATTACATATTCACGCTCATACACGCACACACACACACATGTGCACACACACACACACACACACACACACACACACAGAAACATACATAAGCATATATATATATATATATATACACACACACATGCCATCTTTTACTCATACACACACAAATGTTCACTTTTCTCACACACTCAAACATGCACCTGTCTCGTTCTTGCATGTACTCACACACAAACATCTGGCATTGAACATAAAACAGGGCACCTGTCAAGTTCTAAGAAACAAATCTCTGACAGTCTCCTTAAGAGGATGGTTTATTTTTGTTAATTTGAAATACGGACACAAACCATCCTCATCCAGTCCATCTTGAAATCATGATAAATGGCAGTTCACCTACACTGAATGCCTGGATGACCAGAATTATCTTACTGGAATATACATTATCTACAACTGACACACTGCAGGTATTAGGGGCACAATGTAGGTAGAGGGTTTAGTGAGAATCGCTCTAAAAAATCATACTGAAGTACAAAATAATTACTGAAGAGCGCAATGCTGGATGATACATCCAGTTTTGATAATCACACTCTAAGTGTAAAGTTCTGTATGCCTCTTTTCTTTTCTAAACACTCATTGCTGACACAGTATTTTTTAACACTAATAAGAGATCTCTTGCTGGTGCAAGGCTGAGCATTACTGGCTTGGACAGAATGCTACTGATTTGTCTCCCTTGCAACAAGTCGATCAGATATAATTATATGGATGTTTCAATGTTTGGAGTAAGAAAACTATACAATAATACATTACTTTTTAATGGTCTTCATGATCCTTAATCTCGGTATAAGAATAGTGACAAAAGTTACTTCTGACTGTGCACAGTTTTAATAATCTATTAAGAAACAAAAAGAACAACTCTTAAACAAATACTCTCTATCACTATATTGGTAAAGAGGGGAGTTTAATACAAACCCCTTTTAGTAAACATACTTATCATACCGTATCTCACATGTGCACAAGCTCAGTGACTGCGAAAGATCATACTAACTGCAAAACAATCAACTGGTTGGTCGAGAAAACCATGAAAAGACGCCCACCATCAGATGCAACTGCTGCCCACCCATCCTGATACCCGATTCCAGTTCCAGTGGCTATCTTCCTTTGTAACTAAAGCTCTGTATTATTCTTTGAATTATTTTATTAGCAGAATACATTTATCCGAAGTTACAGTTTTGCAACACATACAATATTAATGGGTATTTATTACTGCACTCTTATACATACTTTTAAAGAACCATTTTCAAAAAAGATGATAGAAAAGAAAGAAAAAAAGACACTCACTGCACACGCGCACTCATGTCACCACCCTGACTCAGTGACTGGCCACCACGCCGATCACACAAAGATGCCCACCCACAGAAGGAGGAAGAGAGAGCCGAACCCCATGAACAGTGATGCCACACTGGCCACAGACAACTCCTTGTACAGGTTCCGGGTGAACTTGGTAGAGGTTACCTCATAACTTTGTTCAGTAAAGGATACAATATACAACTGTACAACATAAATTTGAGAGGATAGTTAAACATACACAAAAAACAAAACAGACAAAAACGTACAAAATGAATGTCTACTGATCATAGCCTGGATGATGTGAGACACAGGCAACATTAATCATCAGCACAATAATACTCATGAAATTTAAGAGAACAAATAACAAACAAACTAAAAGTACTATGAAGAAAAAAAAGAAACCACCAACAACAATTCAATCATACTGCAAAAAATTTTTCTCACACTAGTACTTTATTTCCTATAAACAACTTTACCCCTCTTCTATATATTGTATATTTTTCAATGTATCTATTTCACAACTGATGAGATCTGTTTTTTCATAAATGCCCACTGTCATTAGGTAATATCTTACCCACAAAAGTTTATGCTGTAGGGACACAACTGTCCCTTTCTCTACCGGAAAAAAAAAAAGAAAAAGGAAATAAGTACATTATGATACAAATTTACACAAGGATTTATGTATGTACTAAAATCATGATGAACATACATATGATCTGTAATATCTTTCATAATGATAAATATGGTAAGCCTACATTGCGTGTTTTGTCAATTTATCTAACTGATGCCCATCTGTTAAAACTGACTATTGTGATTTTCTGTCATTTTCCATATCCTAAAGTGGGCTAAACATCGATGTATTACTAACTGTGACACAACATAGGAAAAACCAAACTAAAGTCCAAAATTTTCATAGAAATATTTACATTCCGACCAGTCAGACGGAGGCTCAGGGTGTGCGCTCTATCGACCAGTGATGGCTATTTTTAGCATTTTTAAAACTGCATTGTGAGGTTTTGCTCTCTACCAAAATGGTAAGAGACAGAGCCTTTTGAAAGACTGACACATCCATCACTCTAGCAACAGTATGTCAAAAGTAAAACTCAACATTTTCATGCAATTCTGTTCATTTATTCAACATTCATAGGGGGAAAAAAGGCAAACAAATAAATTTCTTCTTCAACAATAAATCATATTTCATACAATATCACATGGACTGAACACAGAAGAACTAAGTACGTTCAAACAGAGGTCAAATTCTATCATTTAAGGGACAGACCACAAAATGGCCAACTTTGAAGAAGGTTACCTACACCAAGGTTCACTTGCACTAGACTGTCATATATTAATGGCAATCTCTGTCTAAAACCATGTCACAATTACATTAATTATTAACATCAGTCTCCACTCAACATAGTACATTCTTGTCCAAAAACACAGCATTACACCAACTGATGTCAAAGGATACACAAAGAACCAGGCCAGGAAGAAGACGCCAATGCCTAACAACACAACAGTCAGGTGTGGGAACACTGCTGGATTGATGGGGCTCACATAGCGGTTCATGGATTCAATATCCATCTGAAAAAGATCAGCATCATTATTTACGAACATGCTTTGAAAAAAATTCATTTTGATGTTTAACAGTAAATCACTTTATTCAAATAAATGAAAAGTACCATCAACCAGCAAACCACCATGTTTTCGTTTCAGGTCCCCATCCCCAAGCTATACAAAATTTACAATAATTATTTTATCATGATGATGATGATGATGATTACGGTGATTGTTTTGGTTGCTGTTGTTGTTGTTATTACTAATATTAGTCTCATGATATTGCTGACTATGTAACAATACAAATCTGGTTCTGTATGAACATGTGTAAATAATCTGTCCATGTTGACTTCATTACAATATGAAGATCATAATTATTGATATTTGTAACATTATAAAAAATTATGGGAAATGCATTATCAAAACATTAAATATTGTTGTCATGTAATTAACAGTTGTTTCTTTTTTATGTTCTTTTAAAATAATTACACACACACACACACTCACACATTCTCTCTCTCTCTCTCTCACACACACACACACACAACAGACACACACACACACACAGCATGGCACACAAACACACACACGAGTTATGGGTCAAATACTTGCTTAATCTTAATTTCTCCTCTGTAGTCTGAGGACCTTCTGCTATCCAGCTCTCCCCTGAGTTTCTTGTTCAAGTTGTTGACACACACATATTGAATATGTCTGTGCACGCTAATGTTATTTTTAAAAGATCTGTTTTTTGTTTTTTGTTTTGTTTTGTTTTTGTTTTTGCTTTGATTTTGTTTTTCTGCTGTTAATGCTTTATTTCCTATTCTTTCTGTTAAAATTTTGTTTTTTGTTGTACTTTTTCTTGTCAAACACACTCACAAACACAGACACACACACAGTCAGACAGACACAAAACAAACACACACACACACACACGTACGCACGCACACACACACACACACACAGTGACACACACACACACAATCTCTATAGCTACAGTATATTCACTCTTAATGTTTTATGTATTCACCATCAAAACTCATTCATTTATTGGTGGTGGTGGTAGAAGGTTTGTTGTTCTTGTTGCTGCAAAATCCTATTTTTCACATTTACTGTGGCTTATAAGTTATAAATACTTGCAACAGAAGGTATAATGTTGGCCTATGCACTAATATATTATACTAGTTATAGTAATAGAATATAGATCTAGGCTATCCCTTTGGAAAATTTACATCTGGCCTATGAGCTAATGCCTAGAGTGGTTGAAAGTTAAATTTCATTTGTTTCATTTTAATTCTCTCTCTCTCTCTCTCTCTCTCTTTCTCTCTCTCTCTCAATCTCATGCCTACAGTTTAAATATCCCCACTGACCAAGCATTCAAATTTCAATGAGTAAAGGAACTTGTCATCATACCTATCTTGTGTTTTAATGCATTTACAAAAGTTCCCAAGAACCACTGAAATCAATCAATATATTTTTTTCTGAACACTGCCTAACAAGTAACATGTTGGTCAAAGTGTAGATGCCTAACATGTTGGTCAAAGTGTAGGTTTCAAGTACCTCCCTCACATCTTCTCTCCCTGCACTGTCATCTTTGCTGCTGTTTCAGTCTTTTCTCTTCTTTTCTATCCACTGTCGCCGACACATCATGACAGTCTGGGAACACTTCATTTACCCTAGGCCTACTTAGTGTAGCCAGGAACAATAGGTTTCATTCACCTAGACAGATGACACTGATTGGCCTGCTTTCCGTCCGTTAGGTAATTTGATTAGAGGGGGCTGTCAGGAAACTCTCAACAGGAAATCCTTTTACTCAGTTCTTCTCTGTCAACAGCACATGTGTTGATCACCCAGTATTTTCAGTATTACTGTATTAGTACTATTACTGTTGTTGTTGTTTAAAGCCAAGCTGATTGCATTGAGCAATATCAGGGCTACAACCACTTCAAAAAATACAAAAGGATTCTATAGGCTAATCTATCTTGACTTTTAGTTTTATTACATGTGAAATATTCCAATCCATGCATGATGATGATGTGCATCCTTTGTCTTTATGCCTATGCAGCAGGCCTATGCCGTTGGCATTACCTGTACTTTGTAGATTTCACTGTCACAACTGTTGGCATTACCTGTACTTTGTAGATTTCACTGTCACAACTGTGTATATTTATAATTATATCTATGTGAAGTATGTCATAAAAATGTGGTGTTCGTCTGTCGTCATCGACAATGACCACGGCTTCATGAAGTTGCTTTGAGTCAGTGTGTCCGGAGGTGACTGATCAATCCGATCCGGGCACAGAAGTAACGTAAGAAAATGTAAGAACTAAGTTACTACCAAGATCTTCTGACTCCAATTCTAAGGACCAACTGTTCAGCCTATTCACACGTCTTCCAAACCCGAGATCAAGCGCTGCTACATTTGTCGATTTGACAGATTTGTTTCCTCACTGAACAAATGACAAACTATCATATATTCAATATATATGAATATAGGCCTAATAAATATTCAATATTGTGCCTGACGATTATGTAGACAGAGTGTAGTGTATACTCATAATAATACTCACTGTTACGACTGTATCACAGATACGTCATACGGTATGTCGATAGACTCGTTCATTCTGTCGCATACTTTAATTTTTTTTAAATTTCAGCCTTTAACATTTTTGCAAAACACCCCCGTTATGTTTATCCAACATACACCTCACCTTTTCGATCTGCTGCCTACTGTGAAGATGCAGAATCTTGTAAAAAGGACAGCTGCTGTTATGGTACTGCAGACGTGTTGGGTGTTCGCCGGAAGTATCCAAAACGTGGCAGACGCCGGCTTCTCCCTGAAAGAGATTACGTATATACGCAGCAGCTGTGTATTTTTGATGTAAATCTGCCGCGCTTCCTTCTTCGGTTGTTTCAAGTCGTCTAATAATATTGTATTGTGTTGCGTTGCATTGTATTGTAGGCCTACTGTATGTTGTGCTTTATAATAGCGGGTTGCATCAAGTCATATTGAGTCAGGAACTGAATTTTACATTAACAATAATAGGCCTGATGAATTCAGAAGCCACTGGCCATATACTCTGTACTGTGTAAATGCATCGTACTAATATCTGTTGTATTGTGCTATTACTGCGTTGTATTATATTGCATAACACCTTAGTTGTTGTTGTTGTTGTTGTTGTTTTCGTAAACACCTGATTTCTCAATTTGTATGTCAATGATCAACATGTCACAAACCAGCTTGCTCAATAAATAAATAAATATAAATAAATAGATAAATAAAACAAAACAAAACAAAATAAAATAAAATAAGTGTAGAAATAAAAAAGGAGAATGTGTGTGTGTGTGTGGGGTGGGGGGGGGGGGGACATTTTGACGTGTACGGTAGTACAAAGGGGACGTGTGTGTAATTTGGTGACGTCCCCAAAATACACAAAATTAAAATTGGCTCAAAATCATAAAAATATGATTAAAATAATATACTATTGCGTATAAAATATAAATTACGTAATTTTAAAAACTTGTCCCCTAATTACTACATATTTTGCTTGTAGTAATTTGGGGACGTCCCGTAATTACTACACCCCACTGACCTTGTTCTCACACAGATTGAGTTGCACAGCTTTTCAATCTTAATCACTTTAAAAGCGTATTTCTGTGGCTTCTTTTTTGTCTGAGATTGATCTATCGTTTTCTTCACGGTTTTCTGTCTATTGTTATTGCTGTGTAAGTGCTGATGGTGTTATTGTTGTTATTTTATTATCTTCCTTTTAAAGAAAATAATAGATTTTTTTTTTTGGTCTAGCACTGCCATCAATAGATTTATTGACTAAATAATTCACATTGTGTTGATTAATTTTGAGGTGTTTAGTTTTAAAGTTTAATACATTTAAAAAAAATTAAATATTGTTTGTGTGGCTCGGTTTCAATTGTTTATTTATTTATTCAGATATTCATATATATATATATATATATATATATATATATATATATATATATATATATATATATATAATATATATATATACATATATATATATATATACATGTTTGTTTATTTATTTATTCATTTACTTATTTATAAATGTATTTATTATTTTTGTACTATTTATTTGTTTATTTTATTATTCATACATTTATCTGTTTATTGACTTACATATCTATTCCTTCATTTATTTATCCATTTATTTACTTTTTTTTCAGTTATGTTGATTTTTATTTTTGTTTATTTATTTATTTATTGGTCCCTTTATTTATTTTATGTTTTATTCCCTCTGTTTCTTTGACTGAATTTGATCAACTGTTTCTAATTTTTACTGTATTTTTTCATACCTTTTCTTTGTATCAATATTTATTCATTAGCTGCGGCGCATTTGTTTCCTATTTCTGTTGATTATTTTTATATGATTTGATGTTTGTTTGTTTGTTATTTATTTATTTATTTATTTATTTATATATTTATTCATTTATCTATTTATTCATTTATTTATTCATTTACTTACTTGTTATTTATTTATTTATTTGTTTATTTGTTTGTTTGTTTATCCATTTGTTTATTTATCTGTCAATCCATTTTCACTGTCCCCATTTCCTTCATTTGTCTTTGGTTTGTTGTTTGATTTGTTAAAAAATTTGCACTTTCTTTTATCAGTTTATTGCTTATTTTAATTAATTTGTTTTCCTTCATTGAATAGTGATGTGGAAAGTGGATTGTTAAAGTAAAAAAAAAGAGGCATACAAAATTCCGTTAGACAACAAATATAACACTGAACAAAACGAAGATTAAGGAAGCATTAAAACAAACAAACAAACAAAAACGAATGATGGGGAAGGCATGTCAAGTATAGCATTATGATGAAAACGCATGAGCTATAACACATACAATGTCAAAGAAGTTATAAAAATGAATTATGATAAAATAGTGACTTCCATGTGCCAGTCAGTCAAGTAATAAAAATGAATTATGATAAAATAGTGACTTCCATGTGCCAGTCAGTCAAGTTATAAAAATGAATTATGATAAAATAGTGACCTCCATGTGCCAGTCAGTCAAGTTATAAAAATGAATTATGATAAAATAGTGACTTCCATGTGCCAGTCAGTCAAGTTATAAAAATGAATTATGATAAAATAGTGACTTCCATGTGCCAGTCAGTCAAGTTATAAAAATGAATTATGATAAAATAGTGACCTCCATGTGCCAGTCAGTCAAGTTATAAAAATGAATTATGATAAAATGTGACTTCCATGTGCCAGTCAGTCAAGTTATAAAAATGAATTATGATAAAATGTGACTTCCATGTGCCAGTCAGCCAAGTTATAAAAATGAATTATGATAAAATAGTGACTCCCATGTGCCAGTCAGTCAAGTTATAAAAATGAATTATGATAAAATAGTAACTTCCATGTGCCAGTCAGTCAAGTTATAAAAATGAATTATGATAAAATAGTGACTTCCATGTGCCAGTCAGTCAAGTGTTTTGCAAAAGCGTGACATGTAAAGGCAAAATCATATAAACAAATATAATAGTAATAACCGTAAAAAGAAAGTGTAACAATAATAACAAAATCAGCTATATTTTGTTAGAAAAAAAAACAATAACAGACACGCAAATTACAAACACAGAAACAAAGAAGAGTAGAAAATAAGGGAAGCATTAAAAGCAAACGAGGGAGAGGAGAGCTATGTCAAAGCAAGAGAGAGAGAGAGAGAGAGAGAGAGAGAGACAGAGAGACAGAGAGACAGAGAGAGACAGAGAGAGACAGAGAGAGACAGAGAGACAGAGAGAGAGAGAGACAGAGAGAGAGAGAGAGAGGAGAGAGAGAGAGAGAGAGAGAGAGAGGAGAGAGAGAGAGAGAGAGAGAGAGAGAGATTGCATCACAAGTTCTACACATGACGTGCAGAAGAATACGTATTTCACGCATACAAGTTTGAAAAAAAAAAACTAGTTCAACGACTTTCCACGTGCTCAAGTTCTCATGCAACAAGATTCCAGCCAGTACTTGTGGTGGTCCATTGAGAGCAGAGTTCTAAAACTGGCAGCACGTGTGAATGGCATGGGATCCTTGAAACATTTTTAGGGCCACCTTGGCCTATTCACCACCACCACAGCACCACTTGTTAACAGCCCCCCTTCCTCCCAAGGGGCCCCCACCTCACCTCCACAGTTCATTATTAGTAGGCTGTCCCCAAGCGACGATTTTTATGTGATGCCACCTCTGAACTAAGGATTTAATATTTACAGCTTTGTTTATTTCTTCAAGATATAAGATATCCTTTTTGGAATGCACAAAAAGAAAAAGAAAAAGAAACAGAAAAATACGAAAAAAAATGTTTTTGAAATAATGAAAAAATGGGAGAAACTGAAAGACTAAAAAGAAGATAATAATAATAATAATAATAATAAGAAGAAGAAGAAGAAGAAGAAGAAGAAGAAGATGAAGAAGAAGAAGAAGAGTTCCATATATATTATAGTGGTTATATACATGTCAGAGAATTCCCGTTGCACTTTTCAAACAGTTATTATTACAGTAGGATACATACACTTATACATCAATGAAGTATACGCACTTCAATGGCAATACATTATAATGCAGTACATACATACGGGAAAACATTTTATTTATATGAATGCATGCAGGCATCACGCGTGCACACACACACACATGGACACACACACACGTGTGCACGCGCGCGTGCGCATGACAAAATACAAAAACGATTGTTATCATACCCAGCCAAGAGAAATGAAAAACAAAAACCAAAGGGAAATATCTACAAAATGGCAATCTACTACATCTCGGGAGAAAAATAAAACAGCAGGTAGATAAAAAGTCGAATAATAGTAATAACAAGATTCACAGGAATGAGAATGACAATAACATGTTATCTGATGAAAAATTATCTCGTGACGCGTGTAACGGCATCAGCAGAAACAGCAGCAAAAATGAGAAAATTAGTGTGAGATGGTTCGTGGTAGTTGTGGAAAATAAATAAATAACTTGGACATTTCAATTGGTAAAATGTGCGAACAGTGTAGTGTAAAAGCGACATTTTCAAAGCACAAGTTAAGTGACAAATGAGCACGTTTATTTCAACAAAAAACATTTTTTATTAAAGTGATAATGATCATGGCATTAGCAGGAACTGATGTAGCAGAAATGCTATGGAAAATAAAGAAACCACCAGCACAATGGAATTGTGTAAACTTCCCAGCGTATGTAGTAATTAGGGGGCTCTGCCTGATCCTTAATTAGGGTAACAATTCAAAACAATATGTCTGTTTGAATATAACATGTCTACAAGCTTGCAATGACAACCTTGGCTAAAGTGGCACTACAATACCAGTAATGATAAAACATGTTGTAAATGAGTGTTATTGGTGCTAGTGCTACTAATAGAGTAACAACAATAGCAGACTTCGTGAGGGAAGTCATTTGTTCGTTCGTTATTTCTTTTAACGTCTATTCACATAAGTGCTTTTAGACAAACAAACAACAACAACAAAAAATTATAAAATAGGTGGGACTTACAGGTATAAAACAATCGGGCTGGACTCAAAGAAATACCTAGCAATGTGTAAATACAAAGTAAAATCAGTATGTTTCTGTTTTAAATTTGTAATTGATACATGGAAATAAGGTAGCATTTGCTGACAACATAAAAGGTGTTTAATTGTTATACAATCATTACAGATACATTTGATGGTTTTACTGAACTTAGTCCGAAGTGAGTTGAGAGATAACCTGTAAGCTAAAGTTATCTCTAATCTCGTAAAACCCTGGTAATTTACAATGAAGGGGCGAAGGTCACGTTGAGCTTTTACTGTGTTTTCTAATTTAGCATTCATTTCATGTTCAGAGAATGGTACTTCAAGTTTAATACTGCCAGCCCTATTCAATGCTGCACTTTTAGCTATTCTGTCGACCCGATCATTAGGTATGATACCACAGTGTGATGGGATCCAACAAAAAGTAACTTGTGTATTATTTGTTATTAAACAATGAACTAGAAATTTTATCTCATAGATTAACGTACTATTTACTTTATATTCGCAACTTTTTAAGGATTGTAATGCAGATTTCGAATCTACACATAATAAGATAATAAACAAAGGTATGGGTAGATCTGCTATATATTTCAGTGCCATCAGAATGGCAACTAATTCAGAAGTGAAGATTGAATGCCCCCGTCCTAAAGAGTAAGCCTTTTCTACTTTAAATTTTGGAATTAGAAAGCCAGCGCCTGCTGGACCATCATCTAGAACAGAGCCATCAGTAAATATTTTCAAAAAATTAAAATATTTTGTATGTAGATGTGACAGAACGTCAATTGCTAACAAGTGTGGATTAATATCTTTTCTCAAGTCGTTATCAGTGTAATTGATATCAAAAGTTGCTTTGGACAATTCCCAGGGAGGTAGAGGACAACATATCATCTTAGGTGAAACTTTGTTAGGTACTACGCGGGAAATTTCGAAAAGCTCAAAGTCATTTGTGTGTGTATCTGTGTGTGTGTATGTACGTGTCTGTATGTGAGTGTATGTTTGTGTGTGAATTTGTGTGTATGTGTGTATCTTTGTGTATATGTGTGTGTATGTGCGTGTGCGCGCGCGCACGTGTGTGTGTGTGTGTGTGTGTGTGTGTGTGTGCGCGCGCGCGCGCGCGCGTGTGTGTGTGTGTGTGTGTGTGTGTGTGTCTGTTTGTACGTGTGTCTAAGTTGGTGTTGTTATTGTGGTTGACATTTAAGATCCTAGTTTTTTGTCAGGTTATATGGGGAATGAGTATGTACGATGGCAACAAGCATGCATTGGAAGACCCAGCGCAAGTTTGAAACCTTTACAATCTATGCTCTGCAGTTTTGTGAGTAAGCGTTTTGGTGCGCTGAAGAATATTTCTTGGGCATAGGTTAATTTAGATCTAATAAGCGATTTACAGAGATGAACAAGTGTTGATGCATCTTGTCCCCATATCTGTTTGCGAACTATTTTCAAGAAATTTAAACTTTTTTGAGCTTTTGTTAATAAGTATTCAATATGCTGATTCCAAGATAATTTGGCTGTAAGGAAAACTCCTAAGAATTTAATCGACTCATTATACTGAAGAAGAGTATCTCCCGGTTTGAATGTGGGAATATTCGCTGGGTTAGCTCCACTGTTAAACAGTGTGTGTGTGTGTGTGTGTGTGTGTGTGTGTGTGTGTGTGTGTGTGTGTGTGTGTGATGTGTGTGTGTATGTGTGTGTGTGTGTGTGTGTATGTGTGTATGTGTGTGTGTATGTGTGTATGTGTGTGTGTATGTATGTATGTGTATGTGTGTATATGTGTGTGTGTATGTATGTATGTATATATGTATGTATGTGTGTGTGTGTGTGTGTGTGTGTGTGTGTGTGTGTGTGGTGTGTGTGTGTGTGTGTGTGTGTGTGTGTGTAAATGTGTTTGTGCGTGTGTCTGGTTGGTGTTCTTATTGTGGTTGCAATTTTGAAATCCTAGATGTTGTCAGGTTACACGGGGAATGAGGCAGTAGTTTTCATTGGTTTGTTTGTGTGCTTGTCTGTTCCTTTGTCAGAATTAAACCCAACTTTCAATACAACCCATGCAGGGTGGCAGGATTACTTCAATATTTTTCACTTGTTTGTTTGTTTGTCACAATAAAATCCAAATTTCAGAACATGACACATGAGTTTGCAGATTAATATGTTGTATCAAATGAGTTCATGCAGTTTTATTGGTAACTGTTAATTGTCTTTCGTAATATTCTGTTTAAATTCATTGTAAAGTAGCTGTTCAGTACGTTTTATGTGATATTTTCAGGCAGTCTGAAAATCCACTGTGATCAGGGAAACAAAAACAGATTACCAGAAGTGGATCAATCTGAATAAGAAAAAGCTCCTATAATCAGGAAAAAGTCATGATATGAAAGACTCTGCATCACATATTTTCTCTAGCATCCCCACCCCCACCCCACGACATTTTCTACAAAGTATTCAGCGATTTTTTAAAAGAAAACCAGAAGATTAGGACATGATGTATTTAAAGAGAACAGATAAATGACATGTCAATCAAACATATAAAAGTCACAGACACACACAAAGAAACAGTACTTGAACAGATCTGAAAATTGATTTTGAAATGCTGAAGAATTTGAAAAAAAAAATGAAGAAAACAAATAAAGAGAAAAACTTAAGCAGAAACGGATATCATGTCATAGATTCGTTGTTAGAAATGTTATATCTAGAATAATAATGAATACAGAAAGAAAATATTAGAACAAAAAGGGAAAGAAGATCACAGTTGGCTATTAATCAATCCACCGTTTCCCCAGGAATAAAAATCCCAGCTTGGCAGAGTTCAGGTTGACCTGATGTAATGAGAAATTTTGTTCCTGATCCTGATTTTTCATCTTGACATAAAGTTACAAAAACAATCCAACAACACGATAGTGAATCATTGCACTTCTCCACTGACACACGGCTGCAAAACCAAAACCAAAAACGAAAATAGTGTTTGATTGATTGTGTGACTGCAATCCCTACTCCTGTTTGAGTGGAATGGAAAGAGGGAAGACTGGGTGATAGAATTCATTACCCTGTAATCATCAGCATCCTTGGGCCTTCTCCCTTTTCTTTGATCTAACAAAGGGTATCTGGTATTATATTAAAATGTCTGAGGGAGAGAGAGAGAGAGAGAGAGAGGAGAGAGAGAGAGAGAGAGAGAGAGAGAGAGAGAGAGAGAGAGAGAGAGAGAGAGAGAACCTGATTAGAAGGTGGTAGATTAAAAAGTGAACACAGAAAGGGAATGTTAAACGGAAATCTGCAAGTCATGGAGATATAGAGAACATATGACTTTTTGAGAGATTTAAAAGTTGGTCTTGAAATGCTTAAGATCACGTTTAGAAATTGCCCAGTAAAAGACATCATTTCACAGACTTACTGTGATGGGCGTGACGTCTGGCATGATAATAAATACTGAAAGGAAGAAATTAAAAACAAAAACAAAAGAAAAGAAAAAATCATGCCCAAAATGACCCATTTGTTATTTGTGCACTGTTTCATGCAAATGATAATCTCAGCTTGACAGATTTCTGATTAACCTGGCATAATAAGAACTTTCTGTCTTCATGTGACATCTAGAATAACAATAAGTACTGAAAGAAAGGAACAAAACAAAAACAAAAAGGAAAACATTCATACCTAAAATCATCGTTCTAAACAAAACAAAAAACAAACATACAAAAAAAAAACAACACCATTGTTTTCCAAAAATTACGTTTCCACCTAGGCGTAGTTCAGATTGTTCAGACGTAAAGATAACTTGCTCTCTTCATGAGCAAGATTTTTCACTTAGACTTGCATTTAATAGAGGCAATCCAATAACCATATTATGAATCATTGCAAAACCAAGAACCAAGATGGAAACGATGTTTGATCGATTGTGTGATTAAATCACTCCTATCCCATTTCCTGTTTGAGTGGAATAAAAAGAGTTAAGGCTGTGTGATTAAATTCATTGCCCTAAAATCATCAGCAGCCATGTTTGGTGCAGTTAGTTTATGTTTCAAAGAGCCATGATTGTAAGGAGTGCAGTATTGTGCTGCACGACATTCCATTAGAAAGTTCCTCTTTCTGTGATTTAGCACAGGCCGACTGGTATCACATAAATATTTGTTTTTGTCAGAGGAAAGAGAGAGAAAAGATATGAGAGAGTGTGGGGGGGGGGGGAGAAACAGAGAAAAGGAGAATGAGAGAGCGAGTGTGAGCAAAAGAGAGAAAGAGAGAGAGGGGGAGAGAGAGAAAGAAAGAGAGAGGGATTGGGAGAGAGAAAGAGAGAGAGAGATACACAGAGAGAGAGAGAGAGGGTGGACAAAATGACAGGCAGATTAAGACAGATAGAAGCAGAGAGTAATACAACACAAAATAGCTGCACCACAAGTGCAAAACAAACAGGTATGATTATTGGCCAGTATATTCAATTATTCTGCTGCCACACGCATATGTCAGAAAACTGGAGAATATGATAAAATGGTTCCACCTTTGGAAACGAAAACAAAAAGAAAAACAAAGCCTGCTCCCCTGCTTCTGACTTGCATTAGAATTTTGATTCTGTCGTCATTTGTCAATGGATAAATAGAATGATCTGTCCAACGCAAGTACAAGATGAATGAGCATGCTCAGAACAGCACAGTTTAATCCATGCGTTTATAATAATAAAAACTCTTCATGTGTATGACAACTCTACACTGTGTGTGTGCGCGCGCGCACGTGTGTGTGTGTGTGTCTGTATATATATATATATATATATATATATATATATATATATATATATATATATATATATATATATGTGTGTGTGTGTGTGTGTGTGTGTGTGTGTGTGTCTGTGTGCGTTTGTGCATGTCTGTGTGTCTGTGTCTGTGTGCGTGTGTGCGTGTCTGTGTGTTGTTGTGTGTTGTTGTTGTTGTTGTTGTTATTGTATATGATCCTACAAGTTTTAGATCACAATAAAGAACCGCGATTCAGAACATGCCATACAGGGCATGTGATTAATTTACTGTTGTCGAGCATTAATACGTTTTATATACTGTTTCCAAGCAATCTTACAATCCACTAGTCAAGGAAAATGGATTAATGGAACGTGGATAAATCTTAATGTAAACAATCTTGATTAATCAGACAATAGGACATGCCAAGAAGGATATGTCACCTCTCAAATGTTTCTTTGAATAATTTAGGAACTGTTTGAAAGAAAACCAGAAGATCAGGATATGATGGATATAAAAACTGAACCAAGAAAGGAGAGGTTTATCAAATATTTGAAAGCCATGGATACAAAGCAGAAAATGTACGTTAATCACAAATCTGAAAGTCGTGAATATGAAAGACAAGATATGACTTTTACAGATTTTTTAATCAATTCTGAAATGCTGAAAACCATGTCAAAAAGTATGACCAGACATGGATATCACATCACAGGTTTATTCTTTTTATGTCCCAGCACAGGTTCTTTTCTTTGACAAACAACTGCAAAACCATCCAAACTCACAAAGAGCACTTGACTTTAAATGTTGGAATACTATACGAAAATATGTACGACTAGCAACAAAAATTGATAGAAATTATTTTGTTTTTTAAAATAATGTTTGATTCTTATTTCTGAATACATTCTAATTATGAAACAACAACCATTTACTCACACTGATGCACATGTATGTCACACTCACACAGGCACTGAGATACACACACAGACACACACACACATGCACACACACGTGCGCGCGCGCGCCGCACCACACACACACACACACACACACACACACACACACACACACACACACACACAACACTGCACAAACTGATGCAGCCTAATTATCCTAAAATTCCGAATGCTTTTATCTTGCTCGTTAAATCGTTTGATGTTAACTTTATGGTTCAATGTCTTTATGATTTCATAGATTTGTCCACCCTATAGACACTTCTTTATCTTATCTCATGGGTTTGTTTGTTTGTTTGTTTGTTTCATTACAGTGAAATGCGTATACATCTACCTTACACATATATGCTGGAAAGAATAAGTGGTGGTCTTAGTACAACAAGAACAGACAAACCCTTAACGGTGTTATACTGGGAATAATAATGACCACTGAAAGAAACGAATAAAATGAAAAGAAAAGGAACAATCGTTGGTAATGAGCCCATTGTTTCCTGGGAATAACAGTCCCAGCTTGACACAGTTCAGATTCACCTGACATAATCAGAATTGCTGTCTTTATATCACAAGAAAGTTTTCGTCAGAAAGAGAAAAAAAATGAAGGAAGAGAGAGAGAGAGAGAGAGATAGAGAGAGAGAGAGAGAGAGAGAGTGAGAGAGAGAGAAAGAGAGAGAGAGACAGACAGACAGACAGACAGGCAGACAGGCAGACAGACAGAGAGAGAACGAGAGAGAGAGAGAGAGAGAGAGAGAGAGAGAGAGAAGACAGACAGGCAGGCAGGCAAACGACAGAGACAGAGAGACAGGCAGACAGACAGAGACAGACAGACAGACATATAGAGAGACAGATACAGAGACAGAGAGAAGGGAAGAGTGAGAGAAAGAGACAGGAAGAAAGAGGAGAGAGAACTAAAGTAAACGAGAGGGAGGGAGAGAGATACAGAGACAGAAAGAGAGGGAGAGAGAGATAATATTTGTAAGGCACATCCCATTAAGCCCAAGTCTTCGACGCACAATATAGCTGCATCAGATGTGCAAAAACGGGTAACGATGATCGTAAACCATTGTCCTCAATAATTCTGCTATGAAAAGAAAACATAATAAAATTTCAATGACAATGAATTTTCTCCACCATATGAAAATCATGCTTTGCCTGGTTCCGACTGGTCTTTGATTATGAGGACCCCTGAAATTGAATGAATACAATAATCTCTCCTATGCAAGTCAAGAGAAACGAGCATACTCAGAACAATACCAATTTAATCCAATGAAATCAGTATGAACTCTTCATTCATAGAACAAGTCCTTACGACTCTGTCTCTGTGTGTGTATGTGTGCGTGTGTGCGTGCGTGCGTGCGTGCGTGTGTGTGAGTGTGTGCGTGCGTGCGTGCGTGTGTGTATGTGCGTGCGTGTGTGTGTGTGTGTGTGTGTGTGTGTGTGTGTGTGTGTGTGTGTGTAAAAGATTTGATAGTCTGGTGTGTACGATTGTGTGAATGTGTAAAATCTGTTCACATACGGGTTAATTTCTATAATCTTTGAAAAATCAACAGTTTCGATCATTCAAGCCTTTTCCTGTCCTTTACACTGAAAAGCTCAAATTCTGTTTAGCTGATCTTGACCATCTCGTTTTAATTACTGTAGCCACAAGTCTTTTTGGCAATCATAATAAAACAAACAAACAACAACAACAACAACAATCAACAAACAAACAAATAACAAAAACTGAAATATCTTCTTAGACTTCATGACATATTATTGTATGAAATGTGCACGTTTAGACAGATAGATAGACCGACATACAGATTAGATAGATATCTAGATAGGTAGATAGATAGACAGACAGACAGACAGACAGACAGATGGATAGACAGACAGAGAGAGAGAGAGAAAGAGAGAGAGAGAGAGAGAGAAAAAAAAAAAAGAGAGAGAGAGAGAGAGAGAGAGAGAGAGAGAGAGAGAGAGGAGAAGTATTGGAAAAAAATCTGCTGGGACTAACGGCTCTGCTGACAGTGGACAGACGATCTCCTCTCCTCCCCAAGAACTGACCTTATCAGAGCTGATGGGCATGCCAACCTCACTGACCGCCATTATTAACGACTTGAAATCCAATGTGAAAGTGAGAGGTGGTGACATTATTATTGTTGATTTTTGTTTAAAGTCCAACCTGAATACAAATTTAAAACATAACTAATGACATTAAAACAATATAAAACTGGACCTAATTATATAAACCTGCTTCTGCACATCTCATTTCTCTAGAGCCAAAAATGCACTTAATACATATACCCAACTGTCAATCCTAAATGAAAATACGTAAGACTTTATCGAACATATACAGGTGAATGGACCAGCTAGGCAGAAAATGATAGGAAAAAATGACAGAAAGCAAAGGAGGAAGAAAAAAACAAACAAAGAAAGTGACAAAAAAAGAGGAATTTCTAGCACAGAATTTCCAGAAGGTGGGGATAAAAGAAAGTGACAAAAAAAGAGGAATTTCAAGCAGAGGATTTCCAGAAGGTGGTGATAATATTTATACTGAAAGAGCCGTCGGTATCCTCACGGGGATGAGGTGGTGACAGCACAAACTGCTTGGCATACAACACGGCTTCAAGCAGCAGCAGAGTGATCGTTCTTCGCGTCCATTTTCTTTGACACCAGACAGTAGTCACACACAAACTCATCCTGGTCGTGCACGTTCTACCCCACCATCCCCATCATCCCCATCAACCCTGTACTCGTATTTCATCTCCCACCCACCCCTCCTGGTAACAACATATCACAGCATCATCAAGCCACTTTGAAAATGGTTTTATTAACGCGACTATCCAAGCTATCATTAAACGTTGACCTCTTCTTACTTTTGTCGTCAACAAGATCAGGTCATATTTGGCGATGAACGTGGCCCGTTTTTTTTTTTTCTAGTGGAAAAAGCCATCTCCATCTTGTTAGTGGATTAACCATCCTCAACCTAGTGGATTGTAGGTGGGGGATGATGGATGGCATTCAGATATGGAGATTTGCTGTGGAGTAAGTCAGGTTTACCTGGACGAGTAAGCAGTCGTGGACTGACAGGCAATGGTTTCCACCAGGATGGAGCAGGATGGCATTTGACAAGACCCAACCTAGAAAACATCATTACGTTGTAGGATGGAGCTATCAGGCAGACAAGGGCTGTCTTAAGTCCTAGCCCATTGTGCCCACAAGGGAGGGGTTTGTTTTTGCCATAAGCTTTGGACAGGGTATACAAAAGACGTAGAAGGCTGAAGACAGAAGTACCAGGCCTACAGGTATCATGCAATATAACGCAAATGTCTTAACATAGAAGACTGAACACAGAAATACCGGGCCTACATGCGCCTTCAACCAAACCATGGAATCATGCAATATAATGTAAATGCCTTTAACATAGAATGCTGAACACAGAAATATCAGGCCTACAGGCGCCTTCTGACAAACTGTGGCATCATGCAATATAAGGCAAATGTCAACGTTGTAATCTTTTATATTGTCAGTATGGTTATAAAATCCAACCAAAATCCAACCCCTCATGCAAATCGTGAGTTTTGGGAATGGATCATTCTGCTAATGGGGCCCTGATGAAGTTATGACAGATCAAGCAAGCCAAAAGCAGATAAACAGTTGCCCAAGAACACAATAGGAAATGAAATGGATGAATCAAGATGAAGTGGAGGGGGTGTAGAGAGGGGGAAACTGATTAGAAACAAAGAAGAAAAGGAAGAAGAAGAAGGGCTTAGATCAAACACAACTGATACTGGAATGTCTGTGATCTGAAGGACAAAGATCTACAGATAGCAGAATTCACGCAAACTGACAAAACGCTAGTCATGAGAATATCAGCCAGTAGATGAAAGGACAGGTCAACCAACGAAATTCATGCCAACTGTGTTTTGGTATGGAGTAGTGTGACATGGATCAGACAGACATCTATGATGCAGGATTTCTTCTCCACAAGGACGTAGCAAAAACTACTCTTGAAACTGACTTCGTCTCTTAGATAATCATCTTCTCCCCAACTTCTCCCCAAAAAGTTTACACAGTTATAATAGAAATCACCCCCTCTCCCCCACAAAAAAAACGAAGAAAAAGGAAATAAACAAAATAGATAAAAAATCAAACAAACAAACAAAGACAACAACAACAACCAAAAAAAAAAAAAAATAAAAACAGAACAACATATAGCCTCCTCTGCCCACCATTTAAACATTGTCTTCATCAGCGGATATTCACAGACAGCCTGCTCAATACACTCCAGAAAATATGTGTGACCAGGACATCTGGAAGAGGTGGAGAATAGCAACAGCATTGTGCATCACAGAACGACACTTAGAAGGAAGCCATTAAGGGAAACTCACGGCTGTACCGGGGCTGGGTCAAATATTGTCTGGACCATGTTGCGGTAACAAAATATATATATATATATATATATATATATATATATATATATATATATATATATATATATATATATATAATATGTGTGTGTGTGTGTGTGTGTGTGTGTGTGTGTGTTTTATACCAATCTGAATCATTCTCCGCCTTTATATGTCACAGATCGCTGGGCAAGTGGCAAGGTGAAAAGTTCGTGGGCCAGGACAACAACCCAGAGGTGATACAATTAGTGCACGTGACACACGCTGTGAAGGCACACAAGCTACACGCACCCTACTTGGTAAAGAAGAGGGATGGATGGGGCGAAGGAAAGGTGTTGGTACAAACTGAGTCGAGAATCGTATAAAGAAAAGGGGATGTCGATTCAAATCGTTCCATCGGATTTGCCGTGTATGTGTGTGGATGTGCGTTCATGTGTGTGCGTGCATGTGCGCACGTGCGTGTGTGTGTGTTTGTATGTGTGTGTGTGTGCGTGAGTGCGTGCGTACTTGCTTATGTGTGTGTGTGTGTGTGTGTGTGTGTGTGTGTGTGTGTGAGTGAGAGAGAGAAAGAGAGAGAGAGAGCATGGAATTTGCTGTGTGTGTATGTGTGGATGTGCGTGCATGTCTGTGTGTATCTGTACATGTCTGTGTGCACATGCGTGTATGTGTGTGTGTGTGTGTGTGTGTGTGTGTGTGTGTGTGTGAGAGAGAGAGAGAGAGAGAGAGAGAGAGAGAGAGATTGTTTTAAAATGTCCTGACTGTTAAGTAAAATGTCCTGACCGTTATGTAGAATGCCCTGACTGTTAAATAAAATGTCCTGATTGTTATGTAAAATATCCTGACTTATGTAAGATGTCCTGGCTGTTAAGTAAAATATACTGACTGTTAGTAAAGTGTCATGACTGTTAAGTAAACTGTCCTGGCTGTTAAGTGAAATGTCCTGACTGTTGAATAAGACATCCTGACTGCTAGATAAAATGTCCTGACTGTTAAGTGAAATGTCAAATGTCCTGAATGTCAAAAAACAAAAATAAAAACAAAATGTCCTGACTGTTATGTAGAATGTCCTGACTGTTAAGTAAAATGTACTGATTTTTGAGTGAAATGTCCTCACTGTTATGATATTTGTCCTGACTGTTAAGAAAAATGTCCTGACTGTTAAGTGTCCTGACTTATGCAAAATGTCAAATGTCCTGACTGTCAAGCAAAATACATAAAATATCCTGACTGCGGATTGGATGGTCATCATCATCGTCATCATCATAATCATCATCCTCATCATGTGCCATGCCTCATGGCGTTGGCAATCGTGGTCTTCCATGCGAACCTGTCTTTTGTGTCTGGAAGTATCTCTCCTACCCTTATGTTCTCATCCAATCTGCAAAACTGTGTTTTCTCCCTGAGTTGGCCTGGTGCTCTTTTTCCCTCTAGATTTCCTGTTGCAACTACGTGCTGAGTTTCTCTTGCCTGGTAAATGCAACAATTCCAGTATGTCTTGACTATGGTGTTTGCTCTCTTGTAACCGCGTGACGGACAGCTCATGAACTGACAATCTGAAAGCTAACGCCAGCAGGTGGCGGTGATACCCTGTCGACATCAACGTAATGGGGAAGGTATACGTGCTGCGTAACTTGTAGCGCTTGCGACCGGTTCAAGTTGAGAGGTCTTCACTTTCGGGTACGTAGACTCAGTATTGTTTAATTTAACAGTACCCTAACCCTGTAAGATGTCCATTCTGTCAACCCACCGTTCCTTTTGTGGGGCTGTTTCCTCTTTAAATTTTAGGATTTCTGTACGATTAAACCGATCCACCCCAAGCTTGTGACCTACAAACGAATGTTGAAATAATTTGATCGAAGGTTGACGATGCATTGTGATTGTTCCCAACAGTCTATAACTATAAGTATACGTGAAGGAAGGGCTATGATTGGGGGGGTGGGGGGGAGGTCTCATGTGAGACGAGTTTATACAGAATAGCTAGTTGTGTTGTGATTCAGACCTTTAATTATTTGCTTACTTTATATGTTCCTTTTTGAAGGTAAGATACATGCACATGTCATTTACATGTAACCAAGATTATTCCAGTGGTAGGCTGATAAATTACCAGTACAAAATGTAGACTAGGTAAAATATAATCTGGGTTGGGCCTCGGGACCTGACCAGCTCATGGGGTTATCATTTATGTGCAGGCTTAGTTAAGGCATGTGCCACGCCCAAGCCACGGTCACCATACACGTGGCACCTGTGACGTTAGCGCATGTGGAATTCGTTCGAGCAAAGAGGCGTCATCTTGAGAAACTGAAACTGAAACCGAGAGGTAGCTACTTATACTGTGGAAGTCAGGAATTTGTTCAGGAGGGATTAATGGACCTCAGACAATTTCAGACAGGTTGTGCACTGCATCAGATCTGACGTACTTGTCCGGCAGACCCTTTTTGAGTTTGATCAAAACCCTTTATCCTGGCAAGGTCTTGAAATGGAGATGAGGGGAAGGGGGAGGAGACAGTAGATAGGGTAAACATAACTAAAAACTGATTTTTGATTATGTAAAATCCAACTGACGTCAGGAATTTGCCTCGCAAAACCAAAAGTGCAGTCACTTAAATTACCAAAACTATAAAGAAACTGGTGTCAGTTCAAGGAAATGCCAATAAAAATAAAGGCATATTTAAAACGATGGCACAGTGCAACGCAAAAAGGGCCACCCCAACTGGGCTGTTTCCGGGCGCCATGTGTTCCAAAGCGAATTTTTTTTTATTCACATCGATCACTTGCTGACCCCATGTTACAGTTGAGCAACTCTCCAGTCTGATCCTGTGAGAGTCGCGTAATGTATAAATATGAGGTTCTGTAGAAGCTGTTAGTAGCCTTGGGATCTAAATCAATTGCTCATGCATATGATGTAGGGGATAACTAAATGTATTTTTTGTGGTCATATTGAGATTTCTGCATTTTGGGGATAACTACATGAACTTTCTGTAGTCATATTCTGATTCCTGTGTTTAGGGGATAATAGTTGTACTTTGGTCATATTCACTGATTCAGGTTTCATCGTTGAGGTGACAACATGTACTGTGCATGGTCATATTCAGATTTCTGCATTTAGGGGATAATTGAATGAACTTTCTGCAGTCGTATTCTGATATCTGCATTTAGGGGATAACTAAATGTATTTTTTGTGGTCATATTCAGATTTCTGCATTTAGGGGATACCCCCATGGGGATGCCAGGAGCTCTTTGTATCATCACTGTCTGGAAATAATGTGCTAGAAATTTCCTCTTTTCTGTCATTCTCTGTGTTTCTGCCTTGTTCATTTGCTTTCTTTATGATTTTTTCCCTATCATTTTCTGCCTGGCTAGCCCATTCACCTGTATGTGCTTGATAAAGTCTTACCAGCTTTCTCTTAAGATCGATAATTGGGTACATGTATTAAGTTCTTCTCCTTAGATTATGTGTGTAAATGCATTAATATGTGTACTTATTTTTTCCTTTTTGTTTTTCCTGTTGAAATATTGTGTATGTTTTGAGATGGTTATAGCCTGATATGGTTCTGCACAGTTGGCTGGGCTTTAAACAGAAATATCAATAACAAATGGGATAAGTACACTTCCTGTGGTCATATTCAGATTTCTGTATTTAGGAGACAAGTTTTTTGTTTTGAATGATACTGAAATTTTTGCATACTGAGGTTTTTGCATTCAGGGATACATACTTGTATTTTCAGGGTTGATAGATTTATGCTTTAGAGGATAAGCCCCACACTGCGCGATCCTGTCGTGGTGGACGTCTCCACCGTCTTTGGCACAACCTGCCTCCTGCCCGACGCCACTTTTCGTCTCCTGTTTCTTCGTCTCCTCCACTGCCCCTGCCCTCGACCTCGCTGCTGCAAACTTCGTCTCCTCCTCTGCCGTCTTCGCCTTCGCCTTCGCCTTCTGTCCGGATAGTACCGCCTTCACCTTCTGTCCCACTGGTGCGCCTTCACCTTCTGTCCCGCTGATGCCGCCTTCACCTTCTGTCCCGCCGGTGCCGCCTTCACCTTCTGTCCCGTCGGTGCCGTCTTCGTCGCCACCCCGGCCACCACCATATGACTGTGATAAACTAAAATTATGCCTTTTTAATGCTCAGTCAACATGCAAGGATGGCAAAGCCGAAGTCATTGCTGATTTTATCGCAGATGAGCATGTTGACATTGCTTTTATCACAGAGACATGGCTTAACCCCCTTGGTCACGAACCTATACATGCTAGCCTCACTCCGAGTGGTTACAGGCTTGCTTCTTTCCATCGCTCATCCCGAGGTGGCGGTATCGCCATCCTCTACAACGACTCACTCCATTCCCGCCTATCTTTCTCGCAGTCTCTGCCTTTCTCCCATCCTTCTTTCGAGCACGTTGAAGTATCCTTCCAATCCACCCCTCACCCTATCACCTTCTCCTGTGTCTATCGACCCCCACCTAGCTCTGCCAACAAACTCACCACATCCACGTTTCTCTCTGACTTTGACCAATTGCTTGACCACTACTGCCTCTTACCTGGAAATCTCATCATTCTAGGTGACATCAATGTCCACTATGACAACACTCACCGTTATGTCACAAGACATATCATCAACTCTCTGTCCAATCACAATATGACTCAACACATTTCTGAACCAACCCATCAAAAAGGTCACATTCTTGACTGGATCATTTCTTGTGATCACCACAATTCCGCTACTGACAACTGTTTAGTTCTTTCTACCCATCTAACTTCAGCCCTTCCATCTGACCACTCTGCAATTCTCTGTTCTCTCGACATTTCTCCACCTTCCCATACCATGCGCACAGTGACTCGACGCAATCTCAAATCTATCGACCTCTCCACATTTTCATCTGATGCCTCCCGTCTCCTTTCTGAAAAGTCACATAACCTTGCCGATGAATTCTATACTACTCTCCACCATCTTCTGGACACTCATGCTCCAGCCACAACCCGTCTTTTACCTGACCGCCCCCCTACCCCCTGGCTCACTCATGAGATTGCCTGTGCAAAATGTGCCCGACGCAGAGCAGAGCGCCGTTGGCGCAAATCCAAACTCACTGTACACAGGCAACTTTTCCAAGCCTCTAAAACAAAAGTATCCACCCTCATTGCATCAGCAAAAACAAGCTATTTCCAAACCAAAATCCTGAATGCCGCTTCTTCAAAAGAACTCTTTACAACCATGAATCATCTCCTTGGCACACGAAAAGATTTACCTCTCCCAACAAAACATACAAATGAAGAACTCCCATCTGTATTCTCCAAGTATTTCACCACCAAAATACAAACTCTTCGTGACAGGCTTGACAGGACACCCTGTCAACCATGCCCACCTGACCCTTTCTTCTCTGGCACACCTCTTACTACTTTTACCCCAGTCTCACAAGAAGAAATTTTCAACACAATCAGATCCATGTCGTTCAAAACCTGCGAACTGGATCCTCTTCCAGGTTCTCTCTACTCCAACTGTCTCCCTACTCTCCTCCCATTCATCACTGACATCATCAACACTTCTGTTCAAACTGGAACTGTCCCAGATTCTTTCAAGTCTGCTATTGTTCACCCTCTCCTCAAGAAACACAATTTAGACCCAAATGAACTGAAAAATTACCGGCCTATCTCTAATCTCTCTTTCTTGTCAAAACTCCTTGAAAAAGTCATCCTCAACCAGCTGAACTCTCACCTGTCTGCCAACAATCTCCTCAATCCTTTCCAGTCAGCCTACCGCCAGTGCCATAGCACTGAAACTGCCCTACTACACATTCTCAACAATCTCCTCCTTGCAACTGATACTGGCAAAGTCTCTCTCCTCACACTCCTTGATCTGTCTGCAGCCTTCGATACCATTGACCATGGTATTCTCCTTTCTAGACTTCATCATACTTTTGGCATCTCTGACATTGCTCTCTCCTTTTTCACTTCGTATTTATCAAACAGAAAACAAACTGTTCTCATCAATGGCACTTACTCTCAACCTGCATACCTGACCTGTGGTGTTCCACAAGGATCTGTCCTTGGCCCTGTTCTTTTCACTCTTTACACCTCCCCCCTGTCCACCATCATCAACTCCCACTCTATAAAACACCACTTCTATGCTGATGACACCCAACTTCAAGACAGTGACTCACCTGATAATATACAGCGCCTGTTGACTCGCACCACTGAGTGTTACTCGGACATTAAGAACTGGATGACGTTCAACAAACTTCAGCTTAATGACGACAAGACAGAAGCTATCCTCATTGGCACCCGTCAGAAACTTTCTCAGCTGCCTCCTCTTTCTCTCCCATTATGTAACACATCAGTCCCAATTTCTGATTCAGCTAAAAACCTTGGTGTCTGCATTGACTCTACCCTCTCCATGAACAACTTTGTTTCTCAAACTGCCAGATCTTGCTACTATCATTTCCATCGTTTAAGGCTGATCAGGAAGTATCTCTCTGTCGAAACAACTGCAAAACTCGTTCTCTCCTTCATAATGTCTCGCATTGACTATTGCAATTCACTCCTGTCTGGTCTTCCTGCCTCCACCATTCACATCCTACAGCGCATTCAAAACAATGCTGTACGTCTTGACCAAAAAGAAAAAAGCTGACCACATATCTCCTCTCCTGGCACAACTTCACTGGCTCCCTGTATCAAAGCGCATACAGTACAAACTAGACACCATGTGCTACAAAAGCCTCAATAACGCAACCCCCGATTACCTGTCAAGCCTACTTGAGATCTATCTTTCCTCACGAACCCTCCGCTCTGCCTCCGATCCTCTGACTTTTCGCTTTCCACGCACTAAGCTCAATACCTATGGTCCACGAGCCTTCTCTGTTTCTGGTCCACTCTCCTGGAACAAACTTCCTCTCTCAGTCCGTCAGCAACCTACTTTTGTCTCCTTCAAGTCCGCTCTCAAAACTCACCTTTTCTCCTCCGCATAAAATCCTAACCTCACTCAACCCCCCCCCCCCTCCCCCTCTGCAGCCTGTCTCCGCTCGGAGGGGAATCACATGGTTATAATATATAATTGTATATGCTATGCTCTATAATTTTCCATTGCTTTTATTCTTGCTTTTATTGCTTTTATTCTTTCTCCCCATTTATAGCCATGCATGTGTGTGTGTGTGTGTGTGTGCGCGTGTGTGTGCGTGCGTGCGTGCGTGCGTGTGTGTCTGCTTCAGCGCTTAGATTTGATTTTGTCAAGATTTTGCGCTATATAAATATTGTAATTATTATTAATTATTATTATTATATAAGTACTTGGATTTCTACCCCTGTGGGATCTATGATGTCTCCAGTAGGCTGATTCAATTGATCTGGGATGCTTCTGATAGACTGGTTCAATAGACTATTGTACTGTGATGCTTCTGATAGACTAGTGAGCATTCTCAAAGGTAATTTATCCATGTTGTTACTGATTAGTCCTTTTGTTTCCGTGTTCTACCATGCTGATTCAACCAGGTAACTTTTATCATGTTTAATTTCACATTCTTCATCATTGCCATGTGCTTTGCTGCATGGTGTTGGCAGTCATGGCCCTCACTGCTCATGGCCTTCCGTCTATCTTTTGTCACTGCAAGTACAAGTCCCACCTTTTCTGCAAAACTGTCCAATATTTTCTTCCTGGGTCTACTTCATCATCATCATCATCAGGTGCCTTGCCGCATGGCGTTGGCGATCATGGACTTCCATCTGTCTATCTCTTGTTGCCTCAAGCATCTCTTCCACCCTCTTTGCCCTCAGCCACTCTGCAAGTCCGTCTAGTATTTTCTCCCTGGGTCTACCTGGTGCTCTCTTCCCCTCCAGCTTTACCATCATGACCAGATGCTCCAATTCCCCCCTCCTCATAAAATGGCCTACAAATGTTGCCTGTCTTTTCGTAATCTTCCTTATGGATGATCTTCTTGTGTCTGCCTCCATCAAGACTGTCTCATTTGTTTTCTTTGCTGTCCATGGAACACTCAACATTCTTCTTAGAAACCACATCTCGGCTGCCACAATCTTGCTCTGGCTTTGCTTGTTGACTGTCCACGCCTACTTAGTATTCTTTTTCCCTCCAGCTTTCCTGTTACTAGGTGCTCTAGTTTCTTGTGCCTCTTAAAATGCCCTTTATATGTTTTTGTTTTGTCCTAGTCCTCTTCATGAATGTTCTTTTTGTGCTTGCCTCTTTCAGGACTGTCTCATTCGTTTTCTTTGCTGTCCATGGAACTCTTAAACATTCTTCTTAGAAACCGCATTTCAGCTGTCTCAATCTTGTTCTGACTTTCCAAGCTTCGCATCCATAGGGCAGTATCTATTCTATATAACACTGAAGATACTCTCTTCCTGATGTTAAGCATTTGTTGGTAAGAACGCGTTTCATCTTCTTGAATGTTGTTTTAGCTTGGCCGATTCTACTGGCTATTTCTGGTGTGCATCTGCCATCTGGTGAAATGAGTGTTCCTAGATATGTAAACTTATCAGCCTGTCTCAGTGTTGTACCATGTGTGTGTGTGTGTTTGTGTGTGTGTGTGTGTGTGTGTTTTGTTATTATTTTTGCATGAGGGGTTTTCTTTTTTTTTTTTTTTTTTTTTTTTTTACTGATTATCATGACTTCAGTCTTCTTGGTATTTAGCTCCAGCCCTTTATTTTCTGCTTTCTATTTCTATTGCACTGACAAGATTTTGTAGGTCTTTTTCATTTTCTGCAATAAGGATAGTGTCATCTGCATAATGATGATTGTTTAGCATTTTTCCTCCAACCTTTATCCTGGGACATTATAGGTTTTTGATGATGGTTTTGCTGTAAAGTGAAAACAAATCTGGTGACATACCACATCTCTGCCTTACCCTTCTTTTGATGTTTTGGAAAGAGCTTGTATATATCATTTTCTAGTGTCATTGCTGCTGTTTGTTCCCAATATATATTCCTTATCATTCTTAGATCTTTCCCATTAGCATTGAGCCTTTCTGTTGGGTTTATCAGTTCTTCTTGTCTTATCTGACCAAAAGCCTGAATATAATCAGCAAAACTTTAAAAAATCCTTTTTCAATTCGGTTGATCTTTTTACAAGAGTTCTTAAGATGTAAATGACACCAATAGTTCATTTTTCTGCAAGAATCCACATTGTTCTTCTGTTTCCGTTTTGATTTTGTTCCTTGTTCTCATAATGATTATTCTTAATAGAACCTTTGTCGCATGGCTTATCAAGCTGATTGTATGATGGAGTTCACATTCTATAGGCCCTGCTTTCTTTGGAAGCACAGTGAAAATTGATTTTGACATATTTTTAGGGATTTTTCTGGTGTCATAAATTTCATTCTTAGGATGTATTTGGCGTAAATAATTCCTTTTCCTTAAGTAAATCCATATTGTTCTGCTTTTTCTATTTTGATTCTGTTCCTTGTCCCCATCATGAATATTCTTAATAGAATCTTTGTCTCATGACTCATCAGATTTCAGATTGCTAACATAGAATTTTGGAATTAAGCAGGAAAAGTGTTTTAAATGGAGACCTCTTAACCATATCATAAAAAAATGTATTCATTTCTAAATGTAAAGAGTTGGAAACATTAAAACCATATAAATATATAAAAGTAGGGAATGGTATGATGAAGAAGCCTGACATTCAATTTGCACTCATAGAACATGAAAGTCTGTTAATTTTTTGCTGTTGATTAAAATTCTGATGACCAAGATTTTTCCCTTTGAAGTCATGAAACTCAAATTAGATATACTGAATTCAAACAGGTGTGGTTTGTAAAGCATTGTTTTGGGTGTGATGATTTCATGATATTTATTACATTAAAAACATACTACAGAAGAATAAAGGCCCCAAGAGTAAACTGTTGACCTTTGTAATGATGTCACATGATGATGATTGTAGAATATGCTGGATGAAAAAATGGAGGTCTTTTGGAATTGATCCTGTCATGTCAGAGACAGTCGGAGGAAAGCCTTTAATCAGAAACGGAGAAAACTGATTCTGAGAAGAAAACAGGCAAAATTGCGCATGTGTGTGTGTGTATGTGTTTCACTATTGGTATTCTGTAATTTTGTTTTTTGTTTTGATAATGTAGTGTTTACAGAGAGAGAGAGAGTGGGTGTAGGTGTATGAGTGATTGTGTAAGCATTCTCTTTTGTTTTCTTTTTGTATTTGTTTTTGTTATGAAAGTAAGAATTTTTTTTCTTTTTTTTTCCCAAAGATATTACTGTCTGTGTGTCTGTTTGTGTGTGTGCGTGTGTGTGTGCGTGCGTGTGTGTGATATGTGTTTGTGGTTGTGTGTGTGTATTTTTATTTTATTTTTTTGAGAGGGTGGGTTAATTGGTGATAATGACAAATTGTCACTGAGATGAAAGTGGGCGAGTGTGTGTGTGTGTTTGTGATGTGTTTGTGGTTGTGGTGTGTGTGTTTTTGTTTTGTTCTTGTTTTTGTTTTTTAAGAGTGGGTATTTTTTTTGGTATTTGTGTGTTTTGTTATTGATATTAGTGTGTGTGTGTGTGTGTGTGTGTGTGTGTGTGTGTGTGTGTGTGTGTGTGTGTGTGTGTGTGTTTCTCCTGTGAGTGTGACAGCCCTTCAGAAGCTGTGAGGGGTATATGTGTTGATTTTCATATCAGTGTGATTCTGATGAACTTTGTGTTTAAGCTGATTCCATGTGGGGGAGAGAGTCTGTATATCATTATTTATATTGTCATTATCATGAGCATATTATTCTTGGTATGATAATGATGATGGATGATGATGACGATGATGATGATCATCATTTGTATCATTTATTCCTACCTTTCCCTCAGAGTTGAAACAAAGTGTGTGTGGGTAACTGGAGAGAGGTTGATACCAAAAAAGGTTGATACCGAATTGAGACAATATATGCAAGTCTGAGATTGATCTCTAGAGACTGTGTCAAAACATGTCTGTTTTCTTGGCTATTAGAGTATTTATGAATGCATCTTTACATCTTGTATGTTCAGGGACAGCTGACAGAAAGCTGTAGACTGTATAAAGTTAGATCACACACCTGTCTTTGGCCAGTTTAACCCTTTGACTCCCACAGCATGTCCAGCGTCAACCATGCCATCGAAGCAAAACCTTGGCCCTTTGATTCTCTCACCTTATCCACCAGCTTCCTGCAGGAAGCTGATGGATAGTGTGATGTGTCAGAGGGCCAAGTTTTTACAGTTCGTGGATATGGTGTGGGACTCGAAGGGTTAAAGACAGTAGTTGAATGTAAAATGTCAGGTCATATACCTACCAAGAGAAATAAAGTGGATAGTTTTTCTTTTTTTTTTTTTTATTGCACTGTACTCGCATTTGATTTACTTTTCCTGTCATAATTTTCATGTCATGTATGTTTTTTTCCTTTCATATGAGTGTTTATATTGTATATTTTGGGGGGTCTCTGGGTTTATGGATGGCTCTTTACAGTCTTTTGTTTTTCTTCGTGAAATTCAGAACTTGACACTAAATGGTTAACTCCAGTGGCATGTCTGTTTTAAAAAAAAAAAAGCTGTTGACTCATTGCTTTGATGACAGAATGGGCCTGTGGAAAAATGTCTTGGCTATTGAAAGATGCAGTGTAACTGCTGGTGTCAATATTGGATCAGCATAAAGATTTGATTGACCAGATCAGATCCTGCTCGTGTGTACTTTAAAAATTGGGGGGGGGGGGTAACATTGGGTCAGTACAGAGATTTTATTGACCAGACTAGATCTGCTTCTGTTTACTGTAAAAGTTAAGGGGATACATTTTGTGCTGATGTCAAAGTGAAGATTTTTGTTTTTTTGAAGATAGATCATTTGACCATGTCTTTAGTATTGTGCGTGACTGCTGTGTGTGTGTGTGTGTGTGTGTGTGTGTGTGTGTGTTTATGGATGTGGGTGGGTTTTTAAAAATTTTTTTTTTTTTTAGGGCAGGTGGGCGGGTATTGTTTGGTATTTGTGTGAGTGTTTTGTTATTGATATTTAAGTGTGTGTGTGTCTGTGGTTGTGTGTGTGATTGTGTGTGTTCCCCCGTGGGATGCCAGGGCTCTTTCAGTATAAATATTAGTATCCCCAGCTTCTGGAAATTCTGTACTAGAAATTTCCTCTTTTCTGTCACTCTCTTTGATTATTTCTTCCTCCTTTGCTTTGTCATTTCTTCCTATCATTTTCTGCCTTGCTGGTCCATTCACCTGTATGTGTTCGATAAAGTCTTGCATACTTTTTCTTAGGATTGATAATTGGGTACATGTATTACTATTAAGTGTATTTTTGGCTCTAGAGAAGTGAGATATGCAGAAGCAATTTTAGGTAATGTATGCCCGTTTTTATTGTTTTTGTGTCCTTCTGAATGTTTAAATTTGTGTTAAGGTGTGTTTTTTAAGACCCCTGTGCGATAAATTGGACAGATTGGTCAGTGCTGAGGGCATCTCCTTAGTTATGTGGGCGAATGCATTGACGTGTAACTTTTTTTTTCCTTCTTATTTTGCTGTTGAAGTTTTGTATGTGCTTTGAAACGATTATAGCCCTGATATGGCTCTACACAGTCGGCTGGATTTTAAACAAAAACGATAAAAATACAAAACAAGTGTGTGTGTGTGAGTTTGTTTTCTTAGGGCAGGTATTGTTTGGTATTTGTGTGTGTGTTTTGTTATTGCTATGAAAGTGTGTGTGTATGGGCGTGTGTGTGTGTGTGTGAAGATTGATTACTTGACCATCTCTTTAGTGATGTGTGTGAGAGTTGTGCGTGTGTTTATGTATGTATGTGTGTGGGTATGTGTTTGACCATATTTCGTGTGTGTGTGTGTGTGCACAGGAGTGTATGTGTGTGCGTGATGTGTGTGTGTGTGTGTTTAGGGCGGGTATTTTTTTTTACATTTGTGTGAATGTCTTGTTATTGATAATAAAGTGTGTGTGTGTGGTATGTGTGTGTATTCCAGTGTTGGTGTTCTGTGTAGTTTTTAGTTTAATTTTTTGTTTTGTTTTGATAATATTGTAGTGTTTACAGAGAGAGGGAGAGATAGAGAGCAAGAGAGGGAGTGTGTGTGTGTAAGCATTCTCCTTTGTTTTCTTCATGTATTTACTTGTTTTAGTGCATGTCATGAATGGCTGACTTTTTGGATTTTTTGTTTTCTAAAGGTTTTTTTTTTTGAGAGGGTGGGGTAATTGGTGATAATGACAAATTGATACGTGTTTGACCATCTTTCATGTGTGTGTGTGTGTGTGTGTGTGTGTGTGTGTGTGTGTGTGTGTGTGTGTGTGTGTGTGTGTGTGTATGTGTGTGTGTGTGTGTGTGTGCATTCAGGAGTGTATGTGTAATGTGGTTGTGTCTGCGTATGTGTTTGTGAATGTGTGTGTGTTAAGGAGTGTATATGTTTCTGGTTGTGTGTGTATGTTTGTGTGTGTGTTTTTGTTTTATTTAATTTTTCTAGGGCAGGTATTTTTTTGATAATTGTGTCAATGTCTTTTTATTGATATTAAAGTGTGTGTGTGTGTGTGTGTGTGTGTGTATGTGTGTGCGCGCGCGCGCATTCAGGAGTGTATGTGTAATGTGGTGTGTGTGTTGTGTGTGTGTGGTTTTTTTCTTTTTGTTTTTTTGCGTCTTGTTATTGATGTTAAAGAGTGTGTGTGTGCCCGCGCATTTCCTGTGAGTGTGACAGCCCTTCAGAAGCTGTGAGGAGTATATGTGTTGATTTTCATATCAGTGTGATTCTGGTGGACTTTGTGTTAAGCTGATTGTGGGGGAGAGAGTCTGTACATCATTATTATTGATGTTATCATCATGAGTATATGATTCTCATTGGGCTAGTGGTCAGCTGAGCTATAAGCAATATGAACTGAAGTGAATTCTCATTGGGATGATGATGGTGATGATGATGATGATGATCATCATCATCATTTGTATCATTTCTTCCCATCTTTTCCTCGGAGAGTTGAAACAGAGAGTGTGTGGTTAACTGGAGAGAGGTTAATACCAAAAAAGGTTGATACCAAATGTGCGCGAATGCATTGACATAAAGTAGGCCTACTTACCTTTTCTTTCTTTTGTTGTTTTGCTGTTGAAGGTTTGTATTTGTTTTGAAATGCTTGTAGCCCTGATATGGCTCTATGCAGTCAGCTGGGTTTTAAACAAAAACAGTAAAAAAAAACAAACTAGTGTGTGTGTGTGTTTTTTTTTTTTCTTTCTTTTTTTCTTTTTTTTCAGGGCTGGTATTGCTTGGTATTTGCGTGTGTGTTTTGTTATTGATTGTATTTGTGTGTGTGTGCGCGCGCGTATGTGTGAAGACCATCTCTTTAATATGTGTGTGTGAGTGTTGTGTGTGTGTTTATGTATATATGTGTATGGGTATGTGTTTGACCATCTTTCATGTGTTTGTGTGTGTGTACTTGTGTGTGTGTGCATTCAGGAGTGAATGTGTAATGTGGTTGTGTGTGTGTATGTGTTTGTGAATGAATGTGCGTGTGTGTGTGTGTTAAGGGGTTTATGTGTGTGTGTGTGTGTGTGTGCGCGCGCATTCAGGAGTGTATGTGTAATGTGGTTGTGTGTGTGTTTTTTTTTTTTTTTTTTTTTTTTTGAGGGCGGGTAATTTTTTTTGGTAATTGTGTGTTTTTTGTTATTGATGTTAAAGTGTGTGTGTGTGCGCGTTTCCTGTGAGTGTGACAGCCCTTCAGCAGCTGTGAGGGGTATATGTGTTGATTTTCATATCAATGTGATTCTGGTGGACTTTGTGTTAAACTGATTGTGGGGGAGAGAGTCTGTACATCATTATTATTGATATCATTATCATGAGTATATTATTCTCATTGGGATGATGATGACCATCATCATAACCATCACCATCATTTGCATGTGCTTGTGTGTGCTTTGAAACGCTTATAAACCCTGATTTGACTGTACTCAGTCAGCAGGTTTTTAAACAAACAATATAAAAAAAAAATGTTTAAAAAAATTTTTTTTTTAAGGGGCAGGTATTGTTTGGTATTTGCGTGGGTGTTTTGTTGTTATTGATATTAAAGTGTGTGTGTGTGTGTGTGTGTGTGTGTGTGTGTGTGTGTGTGTGTGTGTGTGTGTGTGTGTGTGTGTGTGAGAGAGAAGATTCGTGTGTGTGTTTTTGTTTTTTGTTTTTTTTGATGGCAGGTGTATATATATATATATATATATATATATATATATATATATATATATATATATATATAACATAACTATATATATATAAATATATATATACTCCTATACATCATAATTTATATCCAATCACCTTTCTTGCACATCAATTTTTAAGTCGAAAAAATGGACTGTTTAAGAAATTATTCCTATGTGTATATTTTATAGACCCCAACGGTTATTGCGCAACAGAAAATGATAAGAGATGACACAAAGGAGAAGACAGAACAAATGCAGAAAAGGAAATTTCGCACGACTTTCAAAAACAGCAAAAACTGTTTCATACAAGGCACATTTTTAATATCCGCTCTGAAAACGCCCGACCTCAAGCAATCTTCACTTCTGCGAATCACGCAACGTTTACGGAGTATAGTCCCGTGGCCGACCATGATGTGATGGATGTGAAGCCTATGGTGACAAATAGGAATGTGTGGATTGTCCTGATGAGACTGCGAGCACATGCCCTGTGCTGCTTAAATTTGATGTTCAGTTAGATACGTGACAAGGCATACAGAGAAATTACATTCTCTCAGAAGTCCAAACTTCCTGGATGGTCATGGTGCATTGTCGTCGGAAGATGCATGAAACCAGATTCAGTAGGCAGGGCAGGTACCAACGGGGTCCAAACATTGGCTCCTATCGGAAGTGCACCGTTCTGTTATGCCGTCATGGGAGAGTGGGGTGGTGCGACCATGGGCCATGCCAACCCCCCTTATATCACCGACCTCAAGTATGCACGTTAAAATTGATTATGACAGTGTTTATCGATCTCTATCACTTGACGTCGCATAACAGAGTCCCCATCGTAGAAAGGATGTAAAGGAATCCCACCTGAAAACAAAGTAAACATGTTCGCCTTGTAAGGTTCAACGTGCTCACTGTAGAATAAGGTTAACGGCGTCACTCTGCTTGAGAACACAGGTTTCGGACGGGGTCTCCTGTGAATCAGTTTAACATATTGTCTTCACCTGATATAAGCTTTGAAAAATGTCTCACCTGTGATTGGTCCTGATGACACCGTCAAAGAGTCCACCGCTGTGGAAAATCCCATTTCATCAACGAGAATACAAATATTATTGCTGTATACTTGTTCGAACCTTTTGATACTCATTTCATACTTATCCTAGTCTCAAGAATCGCCCCACAGCCACAGCAGAAAGTGCACGTCATGTACCTACAACTCCCCTGGTGCAGGACCTATCATCTCGAAGAAAGAGGCGACGACGACGCTATCATGTATTAGTCCTCTTAGCTAATGGTTTTAAAGAATCCAAAGGTTCTTTTTATCCTCTCTAGGGTAATTGGTGGAGTAGTGTTCAACTCCAGGGCTATCCTTGCAGTGATGTGGGCGAATATTTGTGTGTACCTAATTTCCTGTTGAGAGGACTGCTGAGATTGACATGTGTGGAATGTCGTTCGGGCGCCATGCAAATCGGCAAATCCCCAAACACGTGCCAAAAGGAAACTGCAATGTTGTCTGAGCTCTTATCCATTCAGTTACGGCAACGAATTGGAGAAAAGAGTAAGAGAAAATAGGTTATTTCTCCATTCAAAAATTGACTCAAAACGTTCCTGGCCCTTCAATAATGACGTGTAGTATATATCCCAAATCACCTAAAATTCTTGCACATCACATTTCCTTAGAGCCGAAAAAAATGGACTTAATACATGCACCCAATTATCAATCCTAAAAGAAAGTATATGTATAGGACACATACAGGTGAATTGACCAGCAAGGCAGAAAATGATAAGAGATGACAAAACAAAGGAAGAAGACAGAAACGAAGAGTGACAGAAAAGAGGAAATTTCTAGCACAGACTTTCCAGAAGGGGGATACTATGGCTCCATCAAATGAACCTGTTTCTATACAAGGCACATTTTTGAATGATCCGCTCTGAAAAACGCAACCAGAACCTCAACAATCTTCATTTCTTTTGAAATAACGCAACGTTTACGGATAATACGCCGCCGCTGCCGACGATGATGATGATGATGTGAAGATAATGATGACAAAAATAAAAGAAAATGATGATGATAATGATGATGATGATGACGACGACGACAATGCTGCTGCTGCTGCTGACTTTAATATTAAAAGTAATGTTTACATTAATACTGATATTAATATTGATATAAATATGAATATTAATAACATTACTTCAAGTCCAAACTTACCTGGATTCATTGTGCTTTATTCACGTACGAGACAATGTAATACATGCAAAACCACTGATTAGTAGGACGGGCACGGTACCAGAGTGGGTAAACATTGGACTTCCTATCGGAAAGTGCAGCTTCGATTCTGTCTTAGTGCCTCTTGCCTGGAGAGTTGAGGGTGAGTGCAGACCTGCCAGTGCCTAAACACCTCCATGTGTATAATCACGCAGAACATCAAATATGCACGTTCAAGATCCTGTATATATGTATATTTTTTATTATCTATATATTGTTATGATTATTAAAATATGATGTCTCCCTGTAGAAATGAAGATTTCAAAGAAGACATCCCACCTGCAAAAACAAAGTTTAAAAACATGTTCACCTGTAGAAATAAAGGTTCAACACATGATGCCTCAACTGTAGAAATAAAGGTCTAAAACGAGACGTCACACCTGCTGAAACAAAGGTTTAAAACATGGTGTCTCACCTGTAGAAATACAGTTCAAACATATTGTCTCACCTAAAGAAATATAAGTTTAAAACATGTCTCACCTGTAGATATAAAAGGTAAAGCTTGATGTCACACCTGTCGGGGAAAAAAGGTTTAAAAAATGTCACACCTGACTGTAGAAATAATATCAATAATATCAATAACAAGAAATACAAATATATATATATATATATATATATATATATATATATATATATATATATAATATATATATATATATATCAAGAATCGGCCTCACAGCCACAGCAGAAAGTGCACGTCATGACCACAACGCCTCCTGGTGCAGACTATCATCTCCTGAGATGTAAAGAGGCCGACGACGACGACATATACATATATTTTAGTGCCCTTAGTAATGTTTATATTTATAATCAGTTTTTTTAATCCCCTCTAGTGATAAATTGGATGGAGTGGTCAACTCCAGGGACATATCCTTGGATTATGTGGGCGAATATATTGATGTGTACCTAATTTTCTGTTTGAGATGTGTATGCGTGTGTGTGTGCATGTGTGAGAGTGTGTACGAGCGCGCGTGTGTGTATGTGGGTTGTCCTCCAGTGAACTAGCAGTGTACTTTTTTTTAGATGGTTATAGCCCTGATGTGGCCCTGTGCAGTCGTCTGGGCTTTAAACATCAATAACAATAACAGTGGACACAAAAGCGTACGTCTCGAGTTCAATCCTAGCCCGCACCTGGCCTGTAATTGTAATGTTCCAGTCATTCTGGTGGTGTCGTTGTTGTGTTCCGATCATTCTGGTGATGTTATTGGAGTTGTTCCGATCATTCTGGTGGTGTCGTCGTTGTGTTCCGATCATTTTGGTGATGTCATTGGAGTTGTTCCGATCATTCTGGTGGTGTCATTGGAGTTTCCGATTATTCTGGTGGTGTCATTGGAGTGTTCTGATCATTCTGGTGGTGTCATTGAATGTTTCATAAGACCCGCTCCCTCTTTCCCCGTCCCCCCCCCACCCCCCTGATTCTCATTTCGACACGTTGCCAGCGCATAGGATTTTGCGCAAGCCCAAGGAGTCTGAAGGCTATTTTATTGGCAGATTTGGGCGGGGTGCATATGGGGCAGTCTTAATATGAAGAATCTCTACTTTACCCTTACACTTCCCCCACCCTACCCACCAGCTTCCAAAAAAACCATAACCCTTTCATTCCTTCACCCTATCTACCAGCTTCCTGCAGGTGGCAGGTGGATAGGGTGAAGCAGTGAAATGGTTAAGTTTTTGCTTTTCTATCATGGCTGACAATTGCAGGACGCGGGAGGACAGGGTGAGGTAGTCAAAGGGTTATACCAACTACAATGAGTCCTGGCTGGCGTAGATGTAAGGCTCCCCTCCACCCTCCAGTCAGGGAGTGAAACGGTTAAACCAAATCCAATCAGACAATGAGTCCTGGCTGGCGTAGATGTAAAGCTCCCCTCCTCCCTCCAGTCAGGGAATGAAACGGTTAAACCAACTCCAATCAGACAATGAGTCCTGGCTGGAGTGTATGTGAAGCTCCCCTCCACCCTCCAGTCAGGGAATGAAACGGTTAAACCAACTCCAACAAGACTTGAGTCCTGGCTGGGTAGATGTAAAGCTCCCTTCCACCCTCCAGTCTGGGAGTAAAACGATTAAACCAACTCCAACAAGACTTGAGTCCTGGCTGGTGTAGATGTAAAGCTCCCCTCCACCCTCCAGTCAGGGAGTGAAACGGTTAAACCAACTCCAGAGTCCTGGCTGGCGTAGTGGTAAAACTCCCCTCCCCCACCCTTCCAATCCTAGAGAATGAGTTCAATCCTAACTCGTGGAACTTTGGCAGTGGGACCTTCACTTCACCCAGGTGTGTATGGGTAACAGATCCTATTCAGGGCTGCTGAAGGCAAAGCAGCGTAGGGGAGAACTGGGGCCGGTTCTCAAGAAGCCAACCCAAGAGTAGTGAGATCTCCAGTACCTTGCCCTACAAGACGTGGTTTAGGGTCATGGGAGTTGTAGGATTATAGTTATGACTACTTTTAAGTCTCGTCTTTCCAGCAAGTGTTTTTCTCTCTACATTAAGGACATCAACACTTTCGTATATATTCATACAACACTAAACATTCCCAGCTATGCAAGAGCATTAACGCATGGCATAGCTTCATGAACACCTCCAGTGTCTCGTGCCATAAATAAGAGCAAAGTGACCATTGGCTACCCCCTACCCCCCAAAAACCCCCACAAAACAACAACAAACAAAAACATGCAAAATACACGCGCGCGCGCTCACATACACACACACACACACACACACACACACACGCTCACACATATATACATACAAACACACACACACATTCTCACACACACATTCTCACACGTATACACACGCACAAACACATTCTCACACACGTGTACACACACACACACACACACACACACACACTCTCTCGCACACACACATTCACACACACGTACACACAGAGGTACACACACACAGAGATGTAAAATAACAGCAAATAAATGAAATCACAGATATGCGTGCAGACATAAATCAATTCATTCTCTCTGTCTCTCTCTGTTTTTCTATGTCTGTCTCTCTCAATCTCGCTCTTTCTCTCCCACAAACATTCTGTCTGTCTCTGTGTCTGTTTGTCTGTGTCTCTCTTACTCTCCACACACACGTACACTTTCACACACAAACACACACAAGCTATGGGTAAATAGGTCCACTGCCTTGTGGACATCTCGGGAGAGAGTAAGGCTAAGGGAGTTAACCCTGAAAAAAAACCGATGAAAGGCAAGGGGAAACAACCATCGTAGTTTTCCCAAGGAAAACCATGGACATAAGAAAGAGGAAGAAGAAAGTGAACGACGTCAATAGGTGCTGTGGAGCAACCGTCAGCCAGTTACTGCGACCAAAATTAAACCCAAAGTCAAACTTAGAAACACCAAAATAGCAACATGGAACATCAGAACACTTGCAGAAGGTAAATTAGACAACCTCAAAATGGAGATGGAAAGGCTTAACATCAGTATTTTAGGACTAGGGGAAGTGAGATGGAAGGGGGCGGGCATGATAACATCAGGAGAATATACAGTGATATACTCTGGTGGTAATACACATGAAAGAGGAGTAGGCATCATAATGGACAAAGACAAAAGCAGTTAAGGGATACTGGGCAGTGTCCGACAGAGTATTGCTGGTCAAATTGAGAGGCAAACCATTTGATATCGACATCATGCAGGTGTATGCACCAACATCCACAAGTACTCAGAAAGACATCGACAACTTCTACGAAGTTTTAGAGATGGCCAAGGTCCAATGTAAATCACAAGAAGTTACAGTCATAATGGGAGATTTTAATGAAGTGGGACAGGATAGGGTGGAGGACATGGTGTGACCTCATGGCCTTGGTACACAAAATGAAAGGGAAGGGAAACTTGTAGAATGGGCACAGATGAATGAGTTCATAGAAGGAAACACCTGGTTTGAGCAACCTAACAGAAGAAAATGGACTTGGATGACTCCAGGAGATAATACCAAAAATCAGATTGACTACATCCTGATCAACAAAAGATTTAGAAATCCTTTACTGTCAGCAAAAACACTATCAGACGCAGACTGCAACAGTGACCACTGTAGTGGGAAGGTTTAGGCTGAAATTGAGGAAAAGGAAACGGATCAAAAGCAACATCAAACTAAACCTTGGACTCGTAAGACAGATGAAATGATACGTGAAAAATCTAATGTACATGTTCAAAACAAATTCCGTGCTCTGGAAGACGTTGGTGACAGTGAGGAACAATGGACAAAGTTGAGAAGCTCGATAAATGAACCTTGTGAAGAAATCCCTAAGGCAGATAGAAAAGCAAAATAAGAGCTGGATGACTAATGAAATTTTGGGCTTGATGGAGGGAAGGAGGAGGGCAAAGAGAAACGAGGAGACATACAGGAAGATAAACAAAGAAATCGGGTATAGGTGCACTGAAGCTAAGGAAGGTTGGCTGAACACAAAATGCAAAGAGATAGAAGAACGACACAAAATGGATCATCAGGGTATGTACAGACGAATTGGACACATGAAAGATAAAGTTAGAGCAGCACTGAAAAAGGTGAAGCCAGGAAAAGTCCCAGGACCAGACAACATTACTACAGAGATGATTGAAGCCCTGGAGGAATTTGGCATAGAAAAAATAACAGTCCTCCTAAATGAAATTTATGACACTGGAAAAATCCCCAAAGATATGTCAAAATCAATTTTCATTGCACTTCCAAAGAAGACGGGGGCTATAGAATACGAACTCCATCACACAATCAGTTTGATGAGTCATGTAACAAAAATCCTGTTAAGAATAATCATGATGACAAGGAATAGAATCAAAAGAGAAATAGCGTGGATTTGTGGAAGGGAAAGGAACTATTAATGCCATATACATCCTAAAAAATATCGTAGAGAGGTCAATTGAGATGAATAAGGATTTGTATTCCTGCTTTGTTGACTATACCAAGGCTTTCGATCGGGTACGACATGAAATAATCAACCAACTGGAGAGACCCGATGGAAAAGATCTACGAATAATCAGGAATATGTACTGGGAACAAACAGCTGCAATGAGAATAGAAAACAATATAAGCTCTTTCCAAAACATCAAAAGAGGAGTCGGACAGGGTTGTTTTGTCATCAGATCTGTATTCACTATACAGCGAAAACATCATGAGAAACCTAGAAGACCCTGGATTAAATGTCGGAGGGAAAATGATAAACAACATTCGGGTACGCAGAGGACACCGTGCTAATTGCAGAAAATGAAAGGGACCTACAAAACCTTGTGAATATACTAGAAATAGAAAACAAAGGTAAGGTGTTGGAACTAAACAGCAGGAAGACTGAAGTCATGGTGATCAGTAAAAAACATGAAATCCCCTCATGCAAAATAACAGCAAATGGCACAACCTTGGCACAGGTTAATAAGTTCAAATACCTGGGAATGGTCATTTCATCAGACGGCAGATGCACATCGGAAATAACTGGCAGAATCGGCCAAGCCAAAACAGCATTCAAGAAGATGACAAGCAATCTTACCAACAAATGCTTATCAATTAATATCAGAGAGTCCTTGAATGTTATATAGAACCAATACTGTTGTACGGATGCGAGGTGTGGACAGTCAGCAAGCAAAGCCAGAGCAAGATTGAGGCAGTCGAGATACGGTTTCCCAGAAGAATGTTGAGAGTTCCATGGACAGCAAAGAAAACAAACGAGACAGTCTTGATGGAGGCAAACACAAATAGATCACTCATAAGGAAGATTAGGAAAAAACAGGCAACATTTATAGGCCATTTTATGAGGAAGGGGGATTTGGAGCACCTGGTCACAACGGGAAAGCTGGAGGGAAAGAGAGCACCAGGTAGACCCAGGGAGAGAATGCTGGACGGACTTGCAGAGTGGCTGGGGATGAGGAGGGTGGGGGAGATGCTAGGGGCAACGAGAGATAGAGATGATTGGAAGTCCATGGTCGCCAACGCCATGCGGCAGGGCACCTGATAATGATGATGAAACACACACACACACACACACACACACACACACACACACACACACACACACACACACACACACACACACACATGCATACAAGAGTACAGACATGAACGAATGCTCTGTCTCTGCCTCCCTCTCTCTTTCTCTCCTTTCCCTTCTCTCTTTTTTTCTCTGTTTATCACTCTCTGTATGTACATACATACGTGAGTCCCCTGTCTCTCTCTCTCTCCCTCTTCCTCTCTCTCTCTTTGTCGGTCTCTCCCTTTCCCTCTCTCTCTCTATGCCTCTCTCTTTTTAATCTTTCTGTCTGTCTTTACCTCTCTCTCTTTCTTTCTCTTTCTACCTCTCTCTATTTCTCGTTCTTTCTCTGTCTCTCTCTCTCACACATACACAAACACACTCACACACACAAACACACATACAGAGAGACAGATAGGTAAGTAGGTAAAGAGAGAGACAGACAGAGAGAGAGAGAAGGGGTGGGGGGGGGGGGGGGGAGAAAGAAGAAAAGGCTATGTTTGTCAACATATTTCAAGTATAGCTTTCTTCACTGGCCAGATACTTTATAAGTCGAGGCAGAGTGATAGGCTAAACGAATCCCATAATGCAGGCGACACAACAGCAAATAAGACTGAAACGGCGTTGAGGGTTGACGCCGTCAAGATCAAAGGGTAGAATAAACGACTTTCAGTGAAACTATAGATCACCCCCCACCCCCCACCTTAACCCACATATAATTCACACAAGAATTCATTCATTCATTCATACTGACAAAAAACACCTCAAAACCAATCTGGTAATAATTAATTCATCTGAGATTCATTATCACTGACATCCCATCACAATTCAATATGAGTACATGACAGATGATGAGAGCAATAATAACAACAACAACTGCGACGACGAACCACAGCAACAACAACAACAACAACAATAGCGAGAGCAATAACATCAACAACAAGAATTATAATACCAACATATACAGCAAAGCAATAAGAGTGAGGCCGAATAAAGAGTCCGAAGAAAAGAGTGATTCAACGGTAATAAGACATCATGATCGTTATCATCATGATCGGCGATATCTTGCCAACATCATGGACATCAGTAATATACACATGAATTTCGAGTGTTTCCGGCTAAAAAGGTGTACCTGAATTTTTTTCACTCTTTTTGTGTTACACCGTTCTGGTAGAAACAACTTCGATTTACGGGGTGAAAAAAAAACAGAGGGGTTGGGGTGGGGAGGGGAAATCTCAAGAAAAATGAAACCGTGTTCAATGAAGCAAATAAAAACGAATGTACACACACAACGAATCATTTAACAACAATAACAGCCGAACTGTTGCACATCAATTGGGCTCATAATCATATTGTTAACAACAGTGCTAACAGAATACTCATTCTCACGAATAGGGACAAAAAATGAAAAAGGACTAAATACAACCAACCAACTAACACCACCAACAATAAAACCAGTAACAGAAACGTCAAACAAGAAAACTGAAAAAAAAACTTTAGAAAGAAACAAATAAAACCAAACCAAACAGACAAACAAAAGAAAAATGAGCCCAAATTAAACTAATCTGTATAAGAAAGACGGAATAAAAAAACGACAACAAAAACCCCGAAATGACGATAAAAAGATGAAAGAGTAAAAGGACAGTTATGATTTCCAAGCCACAGAAGAACGTTCTCCTTTAATTCCCCAAAATACAAAACTAAAAACCATAAAATAGATACAAGTACACTGCCAGAAGGGAGACTAGTCTTATGACACCATGTATGGGTAGAATAGATTATGTACCTTGCCGCATGATGTATGCGATCATAGCTCTCGATATGAACTTCTTTTGTCGCTGCAAATATATCTCCTACCCATTCTGTCCTCATTCACTCTGCAAAACTGTTAAATATTTTCTCCTCGAGTCTACCTGGTGCTCTTTTCCCTCTAATGTTCCTGTTATGAATAGGTGTTAAATTTTCTCTTGCCTCATAAAATAAATAGGCTAGAATAACGTCCCTTAGAATGCGACAGATAATTTAATACAAGCTGATGTTTGTCTTGCATCGAAATAGGGCACATTGCTTTGATACTTATACGTTCATGACATCCCTTAGAGTCGGATGTTTGACCTGAAATTCATGAAAAAAAGAGACAAAAGTGTATTATTCACAAACGTCACATGTGCAGACACTGATCGTTTATATATACACACACGATAACGTTACTTTGCTCTAATTTGTCATCTGAATCATTATTCATTTATATGGAAATATGGAGAATAAGTGAGAGAGAGATATGTAAGCTCAGTATCTGCTTCTCCTAGGCAAAGAGTAAAACAGTGACATACACAAACAACAATCCCATGTGACATAAAAGTAAAAACGTTGTTTAGAAACTATGTAAAGGGCGACACTCATGGGCATAGAAACAGCCACAGACCAAGAATCAGCAGATATATCCCCTTGATTGCCAATAACCACCAGTTGTCGCTTTCTTTTTAGGCCATGTTTATTTTTATGGATATTCCTTCAAAGTAACAATTGTAAAAAATATCAGTACGCTAGTAATGACACGCTGGTATTAGATCACGCTGGTATAATAACTGATTATCAGCTATTTCATTACTATTTTTTGTGTGTGCATTTTTTATCCAACTGATCGTCATCTGGTAAAGTCTAATATTATTTGTACTTATTGTCTGTATGGAGTACAAATCACGCTAAGGGAAATTACTATAGTCCTACGTCTATGCAGCTTCCAGCTGCGACGAAATATCTGATCTTCTTCACTGTTTATGAGAAAGTGAACCAGCAGAGGAAAAAAGAGGGCCCCTCCTTCACAAAAGCTGACTCGAGAGTAGTGAAGTCTCTATCACCTTGCTCCACAGACAACCTGATTTAGTGTGATGGAACCAACCACCGTTACAGTTTGTTCATACTTTTGACTCCCGCACGCTATCCACCAGATGTAAAAAAAAAATTAACCCTTTGATTCCCTCATCCTATCCACCAGCTTCCTGCAGGGAGCTGGTGGATATGGGTGAGGGAGTCAACGGGTTAAAGTTTTTTGCAGGAAGCTGTTGGATATTGTGAGGGAGTCAAAGGGTTACGTTTTGCTTTGCTAGCTTGGTTGATTATACAGGATACTGGTGGACAAGATGCGGGAGTTAGAGAGTTATGTACAGTACACAGCTTGATGACTTCAAGTGATTTAAAAGTTCGCTTCAATCTTGGGAGGCTACCTGTTTCCTTGTGCGTGTTTTAATGTGTTTTGGTGGTGTACATGTGCATGTATTCCTAATTAAAAAAAAATGATAAAAAAGAAAAAAATGTTTAAATCCTTAGTAAAATTCTATGCACAGTATTATTTTACAGTTGCAACCAAACCCAAAATAGAATGCCCGTTACGTATCACACACACACACACACACACACACACACACTACATTATATCTATATATATATATATATATATATATATATATATATATATATATATATACAAATACAATACAGATATACATGCACCCACACACGCACAATCCACGTCCCACACCCACGCAAGCCCCACACGCAACACACCCACCGCCGCCAGCAACAACTTTCATGGCTCTCAAAAACAAAACATAACAATTTATGTGTGCTTGATCAACAACTACTCGTGACGTAGTCGTCTTTATAAAGGAACAAAGAAAAACAATGTGTTGTTGTATAAAAACAAAACAAACAAAACAACAGAGTTAGCCCAACCGAATAATAATAAAAAAAAATCCCTTTGGGAAAGTCTGTCGTTGCATTGTGGTTACAAAGAACACGTTGCGATGTAAAAGTTAATAACAATAAGAAAGTTGTCTCCTTTTTGTGCTAAGCGATGTGCATTTATTCTGAACTGGCTTTCGTATACGCTTGATAAAGGCCAGTTGGCCAAAAATGTGCGCCTGTCTTGTTTTGTTATATTGAATACGCTCTCTACTCCTTTTTTGTTTGTTTCATTTTTTGGTTCGTAACAATTATATACTAAATACGATAAAGTAAGGTGTTAGAGTGTTCTTCAGCTTGTTTCCATCGGAAGGTGGGTGCGTGGTGAACAAGTGTGACCTGCCCTGAAATGAGACGTTTGTCACCGGAACGTTACTTCTTTTCTTTTTTTCTTTCTTTCTGTCTTTCTATCTGTATTTCTTTCTGTCTGTCTGTCTGTCTTTCTTTCTTTATTTATCTATTTATTCATTTATTTAGTTTAGTTTATTGCAAAACCTAAATGTATTTTTTATATTTATTTTTCTGATGGTGAAAACGATTTTAAAAATCGGATGTTCGCTTTCGGAGTTACGGGCTACGTAAAATAATACCACTCTGATTCGGAGTTTTGACACAGGCAAGAAAAACCGAGTGACAGTTTCAGCAATACATTTTAACAGCAATTAAGACACGTTTTTCGTATAAAACAATACCTTTCGATGGGTCTATTTCAAAAACTGAAGGGGCAGTTGTTGGAAACAGCCATTTTCAAGTTTTTAGTTTTCTTTGTTTCTCTTAAAAGCTGCCCATAAAATGTTGGTGGATGTTTAATAGAAACAAGTAAAGAAATAAACAAGGAAATAATCATGACATTAGAAATACATAGGTAGTAACATTTGCAGGAAGAAATACAGTATCTTAAACTCGTCTCCTAACATCCCTAATTTCGCCCATTTTGGTCGTGACGAAAAGCACCGTGAGGCCACAGGAGACTCGTTCCGAATTGAAAGGTCTCAAACAGACCCAGTGCACTCAGAATATAATGTGTGCAGTGATTCTTTCAGAACGATAAAGAAAAGAGGTGTTCGCATTGTTTCTGAGGGTGTGCAAGTACCACACACCCGTCTCTTCCTCACGTATCGTATGCTGATGTTTATCGGACAGCAGAGGACAGATTTAAAGTGGTGTATTGGGTATGCCGTCCACAAACATAAAATAGATATCTTGGTAGTAATCCTTCAAAACCAAATGAAACAGAAACATCTGCTTTTTGAGGGTGTGCATATACATTAAAAAAAAACACACCTTTTCCTAAAATAACGTATACAACAAATATCGGAAAGCACAGGGCAGATTTCAAATGAAAGGATTGTGTACACTTCCACAAGCAGCAAAAACAGAAATGTGTAGAGTAATCTATTGAAAACGACGAAAACAAGAGGCATTCATTTTTTTTAATGGTGTAGATACACATTACAAAATTTTTTTTCCTGAAATCTGCGATATCATGCACGACAGTTGCCGGAGAGCAGGAAGCAAATTTGAACCCTAAACAAAAACATGTGCGATTATTCTTTTAAAATGACGAGAAAAGAGGTATCTGCATTTCTGAGGGTGCACATACAAACGAATAAAAACACACCCGCCTCATCCATAATCATCGTATACGACAATTATCTGAAAATAAAGGACAGGTCTGAATTGGAAGGATTTACGGACATTGTCCACGTCTATAGGCAATGTAAAACAGAACATAAACAAACTCAAATGGCATTTTCATTAACAAATTAAAGTAATATTTAAACATAATTGGGTCAACGAAATAATTATGAGAGAGAGAGAGAGAGAAGGAGAGAGAGAGAGGGGGGGGGGAGTGAGAAAGAAAGAGAGTGAGAGAGAGAGAGAGGCAGGCAAAGAAACAACCCAAACCAAAACCAGCCTAAACCAGAACAAAACCAAACAAAACAAAATAAAGGAAACGATTAAAACAAAAAAGCAACCCCCCCCCCAACAACAAACAAACAAACCAACAACACAGGCTTACAAACACTCAAAAAGAAAAAGGAAAAAGCAAGAACATCGAAACAAAACAAGACTAATATAGTACAATCATCACTTCTATACCCATCCTCACAGAAGCTTACAATAAAAAAAACCTCACACAACGATAGTATACATTCTTTCAGCTTGCTCTTATTCTTGTTACTATACTCAAGCATTATTACACAAATTCAACAACACATTATGACCCACTCTGACAAAAAGGATCCATAAGTCGAACTTAGCAGTTTGGGATTTGGACATCAGTGAAAACTACATATTCTTAGCTTTCTTTCATGATTTTGATGCAATCATATGTCACATTCCACCATAGAATGAGTCATTTGAAACCAGACAGTCATTTTAGCCCAACTACTTTCTGAATACACTTTCTACGATCTTTCTAAAGACAAAGTCCGTTTTGTAATCAGATGTTCACTCTCTGAGATATTGGCTTCGGAAGGTGGTATTACTCACTGATTCGCCAGTTTAATAAAAACAAGGAAATGGAATTTCAGCAATATTTTTTTCTTTGCAGCCAAGACCAACCTTTTTTTTTAGTAAATTTGCACACTTGCCAATCAAATATATGCAGTTTGTCGAGTCTGTTGCACAAATTTAAGGGGCAATGTTTTCTTTTGAAAACAGGCATTTTCGAATGTTTTCTATAAAAAGAAAAACGCCCGTAACCTGTACACTAGACAAAGCAGCAGGGAAGTTTCAGTCTTTTTCTCCTGATTTTTGTATTTGGTGTTTGTTTATTTGTGATCTTACGAATATGCTTGACAAAGGACAGTTGGCCAAAAAAGTTCGCCTGTAGTCTGGTTGTATTAAATACGCGTTCTGATTTTTTTCGTGTTTTTTTTCTGGTTTCTGTGCACAACCTGATTATGAAAGAATCAAAATGATAAGAATTCATACAAAGAGGTATGCACAGGAAGAGATACACTATCAAGTTAAATCAAAATCCCCTAATCGAGCTTCGACGCCCTATCTCGTAGTTTTTGGCTGCAAGTGTCACACGCTGTGACGACTCATTAATTTTAGAGGTGGAAGGTCACATACAATACACAGCTATGGCACTGCCCAGGCATAATTTACGGCCCTTTCAATTTTTGTAGCTTTTAGTGGAGACTGTTTTGAGTGGCTTTGAAAGATGGGCAACAGAAATAAACGAAAAAAATATCCATTTTGAAGGCCGGCTGAAATTTGACTACCATTCTCATTACCATCAGTTTCGTCAAATCAGTAAATACAATATGCTTGGTTGCTGAAGTTTCTTCTGCAGCGTCTTGTCCAAGTCGGCAAGTATCGGTTATTTCTAGCAATATTTTGAAAACCGTATGTTCTGACTGTACTTCAAGATCTCAGATTAACATACATGGAAATGGTTCTAAGTAATAATGAACATGCTAAAAACCAACAATGGAGATCATAGGCCCAAGTAATTTTCTGATTCAATTGTGGAAAATACGTTGCGTGACTTCAGGTCCCCTTCTTGGGGGCAAGTCACAATTCAGAACAAGTCAAGATGAATGAAACATTCTGGCTGTCCCTTCCTTAAACAAGATTGAATACACGTACATTAGAGAGGGAACAGGAGGAGATAGAGGGAGGCGGAGGAGAGAAACAGGAGGACGATGATCAAGAAAAAAAAAGGACAGAAATGACACATAGAAACTAAGAACAACAGGAAATAGAAAAACAGTACAATTGAAAGGAAGGAAGGGAACAAAAAGAACGACAAGAAAAAGAAAGGAACGACAGAGAAAAAAGCAAACAAAAACGAAAAAACCAAAAATGACAAGATTAAAAATCAACTGAAAATAAACACAAAACCCTGCAAAGAAATACACATTAAAAAAAACCTAAAGAAAAGAGAACAAACGAAACAAAAAGAGACAAGTTAAAAAACAGAAAGAAAAAAAAAAAGCAAAAGGTGAAGACAAATAAAGAAAAAAGAAGAAAGAAAACGACTTTAAAGAAAAATTATCAAAATGGAAGATGAACAAAAAACATTAACACAAGACCATGGACAAAAAAACAACAAAAAAACAAAACAAAACAAAATAAAAATAAAAACCAGCACGGTAACCCCACCCATGCCACGATATAAAACAACAACAACAAACAAAAATATAAAACAAAACAAACAAAAAGAAAAAGAAAGAAGAAAAATCCTCCACTCACAAACAAGAAACCTGCGTTTACAGGCATAATCAGAATAACGCGATAACACAAAACCTCCTGTGTATGATTTTCATCAAACTCGCATTAACAAAACACCAGTACAGCGGCTACACCTTCACTCGCATTAACAACCTGACACAGTTGACGGCTGAGGTTGACGCGTTGGCTCCTCATCGCAGTGGCTTTTTAATGAACAGTTATAACAAGATTAAAAACATCCCCGAAGTGTCGATGTCTCAACAAGATGAACAGAGAAACACACATAATTACAAGTCAGAACGGCCCAAAGACATGCGATCAACAATACATAATCATTTCAGAAAGAAAAGAAAATAGTTCCAAGCAAACAAGCAAATATATCATTTCAAAAGAAAAGACCAATTCGAAGCACACAATCAAATTAATGTATCATTTTAAAAATGTCTGAAGCACAGAAACCAATGCATCATTAAAAAAAAAGATAAAAAAAAATGAAATAAAAAAAACCCCACCAACAACAAAGTTAACAAAAAGTAAATGAAAGAAAGCAGCACCTTGCATGATTCAATTCAATGTTGTTGTTAACATAAAAGCTCTTTGGAGCTTCGACGTGAGAACTTTTACGTCACTGTCTGCACCGATTTCGCCAGCAGAAGCTTCAACTGTAACGTCACCATCAGAAGCTTTGGAGACAGGACAGTCCTGGCAGACACAGTTGATTAATTGCAAGGAGCATTTCTTTGGGAAGGGATGGGGTGGTGTTTTTTGTCATATATTTCATTTTTTTTATTCATAAGATTTGATCAGACACTTCTTAGCAGCAACACTGACAAAACACAGACATACATCGATGCCGATTGGTGAAATCTTCCGTAGAAGAAGTTCTGAAGTGAAGAAAGCAAAAGCCACTACCGTCAGTAAGTTCCATGTACGGTCAAAGACTTTGAAGACGGGAAACGTGCTGCTACCACTAACTGACGAGTCTCTATATTGTATCACACCTTCGCACAAACCACGACTTTTTTTATTTTTTTTTTATTATTCTCTCTTTCTTCGTCTTTCACAATTTTAGTGAAAATAATGTTTTCACCGTTTTGTGACTATAACCACGCTTCTTCTGTCTTTTAAGATACGAAGCTGGTCTGCGAGTGCAAAGTCTTGATGAGACAAACTTGAGTCTAACACAACCTGGGTGTAGAAGTTATAAGAGTAATAGTAGTAATAATAATAACAATAATAATAACAACAAAGATATAGTAACGGTGACTCGGGCGTACCTTGAGGAAGGCCCCCTTCGAATCGTTCGGTAGTGCTGCTAAAATGGTCTGTAGTCGATTGGCAAACCACATTTCTCTTTCTTACTTTCTCCCTCACTCACTCACATTTGCTGACTCGTTCGTGTACTCTGAGAATAATAATTATGTTCACCAGAACAAAGAAACAAACAAAGAAACAAACGAAAAACCAAATTAGATAAATAAGTTCAAGACCTAATATATATCTATAACAGGAAAACCGATCGAATTATCAGCTTCGGACTTGAAGCAACGCCGAAGGTTTTGTTCAGTTCTGTTCGGTTTGAAATTTAAATTCTCTCTCTCTCTCTCTCTCTCTCTCTCTCTCTCTCTCTCTCTCTCTCCCTCTCTTACACATACACACACACACACTCTCTCTCTCTTTTTCTCTCTCCCTCTCTTACACACACGCGCACACACACACACACACACACACACACACACACACACACACACACACACACAAAACAAACACACACACTCTCTCTCTCTCCCCTTGTTTGTCTGTCTCTGCCTTCTGTCTCTGTCTGCCTCTGTCTCTCTCCCTCTCTCTCTCTGTCTGCGTGTGTGTATCTCTCTGTCTCTGTCTTTGTGCCTATGTCTGTCTGTCTATCTGTCTGTCTGTCTGTCTGTCTGTCTGTCTCAATCTATGAGTCTCTGTGTGTGTCTCTCTCTTCTGTCTCTCTGTCTCTATTTTAACATTCCCTAAGCTCCCTACGTTCCCTCACATACTTCATACTTTCTTTTCCAGCAAGACACACACTCCCCTACCCCCACCCCCCAACACGACATCCCTTAACATATACGAAACACATAACACACACAACCAACATCCTCGTCCCCCCTCCCCCCCGCTCCCCACAACACGTATCCATAGAGAGACACCCTTTATATGCCATGTATCCTACCTGTCTTTTTACATCATCATCATCTCTCATCATCATCATCATCATCATCATCATCATCATCATCATCATCATGATGTGCCGTGCGATCATGGCCCTCCATACGAATCTATCCCTTGTCGCTGCAAGTACATCTCCCACCCTCTCTGTCCTCAGCCACTCTGCAAGCCCGTCCAATATTTTCTCCCTGGGTCTACCTGGTGCTCTCTTCCCCTCCAGCTTTCCTGTTGTGACCAGGTGCTCCTATTTGTCTTGCTTCTTAAAAAAAACAAAACATGTCCTATCAATTTTGGCTGGCCATTTCTCTTGCCTCATGAAATGTCCTAACAATTTTGGCTGGCCATGATTAATTTGGGAATATACAATGGTGGTTTCCCGTTGCCTTCTACTTATATACAGCGCTTACTTAAACATCACCACTTTGTTCTTGTTGTTGTTGTTGCTCTGTCTTCTGATCTTCTACACGGCACCCATGTCACTGACCCCAACGCTCATTTCAGCTCTCCAATACGTGTTATCCCCCCAAAACCCATCAAAATTGAGATCAGCACTATACCAGCAGGGCACGCAAGCCACATCACTTGGAGCATCTTTTCACCATGCGATGATGATGAGACAAAAGGTTGACAGTGAGGATGCTATGAACTTCCATATCAGATGGAGACTCAGTGTACTCGCTGTGCAATTTTTTTTTCATATCGTACCTAGGCCTGAGAGATACAGACACTTGCGGTGTTGGTCAGGAAATTTGAACAACACCCTGAATGATGCTTTTGTAAAGTGGATGAGAATGAGCTGTATGATCTAAGTCTTCCCAACGAGCTCATAACACGGTCAACTTTGGGTAGCAGCCGGTCAGTGTGAAAAAATAAAAAAAATAAAAAAAACATCCCACAGGTATGTCCTTAACCCCTCCCCTCCCAAACACACACACACCCATATTCATACCCATTTCTCCCCCATATTATGTTCTTCTCCCCCTGCCACCAACAGACTAACACAACACCACATCATACAATACATAATTTCTTAAATCCCCTTTCTAAAACACCCGTACCTACCGCCCAGCTCTCCCTCGCTGTTCCTTCTCTATCACTCTCTTTCTTTCTTTCTTTCTGTCACTCCCTTTCTTTCTTTCTTTCTTTCTTTCTATCACTCTCTTTCTTTCTTTCTTTCTTTCTTTCACTCTCTTTCTTTCTTTCTTTCTTTCTGTCACTCCCTTTCTTTCTTTCACTCTCTTTCTTTCTTTTTTCTTTCTTTCTTTCTTCTTTCTTTCTTCTTTCTTTCGTCACTCCTTTCTTTCTTTCACTCTCTTTCTTTCTTTCTTTCTGTCACTCTCTTTCTTTCTTTCTTTCTTTCACTCTCTTTCTTTCTTTCGTTCTTTCTTTCTTTCTTTCTTTCTTTCTGTCACTCTCTTTCTTTCTTTCTTTCACTCTCTTTCTTTCTTTTCTTTCTTTCTTTCTTTCTTTCTTTCTTTCTTTCTTTCTGTCACTCTCTTTCTTTCTTTCTTTCACTCTCTTTCTTTCTTTCACTCTCTCTTCTTTCTTTCTTTCTTTCTGTCACTCCCTTTCTTTCTTTCTTTCACTCTCTTTCTTTCACTCTCTTTCTTTCTTTCTTTCTGTCACTCCCTTTCTTTCTTTCACTCTCTTTCTTTCTTTCTTTCTTTCTTCTGTCACTCTCTTTCTTTCTTTCTTTCTTTCTGTCACTCTCTTTCTTTCTTTCTTTCACTCTCTTTCTTTCTTTCTTTCTGTCACTCTCTTTCTTTCTTTCTTTCACTCTCTTTCTTTCTTTCTTTCTGTCACTCTCTTTCTTTCTTTCTGTCACTCTCTTTCTTTCTTTCTTTCTTTCTATCACTCTCTTTCTTTCTTTCTTTCACTCTCTTTCTTTCTTTCTTTCTGTCACTCTCTTTCTTTCTTTCTTTCTTTCTGTCACTCTCTTCCTTTCTTTCTGTCACTTTCTTTCTTTCTTTCTGTTACTCTCTTTCTTTCTTTCTTTCACTCTCTTTCTTTCACTCTTTCTGTCTCTCTCTTTCTTTCTTTCACTCTCTTTCTGTAAATCTGCTATTCTCTCTCTCTCTCTCTCTCTCTCTCTCTCTCTCTCTCTCTCAGTCATTCAAAATAATGGAGATCAGAATGGTCAAGAGGCAGTTACAGTTGCCGTAGTAGCAGTAGCGGCGGCAACAGCGACCCCAGCGCAGCTGGCATCATCGTCGATCTGTTGGCGACGGCGACGATGATGAGGACAAGAACAACAGTAACAAGAGCGAGAAGACAGGTTCTTCTGGTCGTGGCAGCGGCGGTGTTGGTGCTGAGGGTTGTGGCGGTGGTGGTGATTAGTTTGAGGAGATTTGGGTTGGTGGTGGTGGTGGTGGTGGCGGTGGTGAGGGTGGTGGTGGTGATGCTGGCGGGAGTAGGAATGGTCGCGGAGGAAGATCGGAGGAACCAGGAAGGAGAGGAGGAGGCAGAAGAGCAGCAGCAGCAGCGGGGGAGGGGCACAGTTGGTCATCACCATCATCATCGTCTTGGACATCCTGGTCGCCGTGGCCGTCCCCCTCGTCGTCGTCATGGACCCGGCCACGCGGTTGGCCGAGGAGCCCACACCCATGCCGTTCTTTGGGACGTGGTTGCTGGGGTTATCGTAGGGGTGGTTGTTGTTGTTGCTGTTGTCGTTGCCACCTCGGGGCTTCTTCGTGTCGTTCCGGTCTGCCGGACAGAAGCAGGTACGATGATAATGATGATGATGATGATGATGATGGTAATGGTGATGGTGATGACGATGATGATGACGACGACGACGATGATGACAGATGATGATGATGATGATGATGATGACAGATGATGATAGATGATGATGATGATGATGATGATGATGGTGACGATGGTGATGGCGACGATGACAGTGATAACGTCTACCAATACGACGGTGTTGATGCTGATGTTGATGGAGATGGCGATGATGGTGATGATGATGATGATAATGACGACGACAACGATGAAGATGATGACGATGATAATGATGATGATATCGACGATAATGATGATGATGATAATAATAATATGGGTGATGATGATAGTGGTAGTGGCGTTTGTGTTGGTGTTGGTTTATTGTCTCTGAAATTGTCGTTGATGTCCACGTTGTCATCATCGTCGTCATCATCAAAATTATCGTCGTCAATGTCATTATCATCATGTCGATCATCGTCATCATCGTCGTCGTTGTCATCGCCATCATCATCAATGCCACCAATCAGACCTTTAATTATGTATTTACTTTAAACATCTATCTATCTATCTATCTATCTATCTATCTATCTATCTATCTATCTATCTATCTATCTATCTATCTATCTATCTATCTGTACATACATATATACATATATATATATATATATATACATACATATATATATATAAATAGGTCTGCTACTGGCAAGACAAATAGGTCTGCTACTGGCAAGCTGTAGCCCAGTACTACCTGTCACAGCAGGAGACTTGGAGAGGGGATTGGCGCCACCAAGGATTAACCTAAGCCCACAGAAAAGATATGAGAGACACTATAGCCAACAACATACCGGATCGGTCGGGGCCCGGGTTACAAACGACCGCGCTTACCACTGACAAGCACCAGGGTGGAAGTGAAAAGTCAGCTACTGGGGCAAAGACATCATTCAAACTGCCAACGGAAAAAGCTACCATTGGAACCTGGAATGTCCGTACACTCCATCAGTGCGGCAAAGTAAAAGAACTAGAACACGAGCTGAGACGCTACCAATGGGACATTGTGGGTATATCGGAAGTAAGATGGACAGGCTTCGGAGAAGCAATCACAGAGGAAGGACACAAGATGTGGTACAGTGGCGAAGAGTCACTACATGAAAATGGCGTAGCTTTCATCGTACGCAAAGAAGTCATTGGATGCATCATGAGCTGCACGCCTGTCAACAGCAGAATCATCAGCATTCGGGTGTCAGCCAAACCAAAGAACATCACCATCATACAAGTGTATGCTCCAACTACCAGCCACGAAGACCAGGTGGTTGAAGAATTCTATGAGAAAATAGAAGACACCATCGGAAAAGCCCCCAGGAAAGACATCATCATAGTTCAGGGGGACTTCAACGCCAAAGTCGGCCCAGATGCCTACAAAAACTGGGCTGGAACAGTGGGTCAATTTGGCACAGGGGAAACTAATGACAGGGGACTTCGCCTTCTGGAGTTTGCCTGCACCCAACGGCTCACCATTGCCAACACCCTCTACCCCCACAAACTGTCAAGAAGAACAACCTGGCATGCGCCGAACGGAAAGACTCACAACCAGATCGACTTTGTCCTCACACCGCGGCGCTTCAAATCAAGCATTAATAAAGCAAAGACGAGGACATACCCTGGAGCTGATATAGGCAGCGACCACGACCTCGTGCTGCTCACAATGAAGATCAAATTGAAAAAGAAGTACCAAGCTGCGCAGCCACGCATCAAGTTTGACCTGGAAAAACTAAAAGATCCAGAGATAGAAGAGGCATTCCAGGCACAGCTCGGGGGGCGGTTCGCGGCACTCAACTTCCTGGACAGCGACATCAACGACCTCACAAACAACTTTGGTGAGGCAGTCCGCGAAACAGCAGAGGAGGTACTGGGGCGACAGAGGAAGAAACACCAAGCATGGATCTCAAATGACATCCTTGACCTCTGCGACAACAGAAGATCACTGAAGAAGACGAAAAACTCCAGCCCTGAAGAAGCCGCACAGTATCGTAAAACCAACAACCTTGTAAAGAAGAAAATGATTGAAGCCAAAGAACAATGGATCAACAACCAGTGTGAGAACATCGAGAAAGGCATGAAAAAAGGAAACAGCAAACATGCCTTCACTACACTGAAAAACCTTACCAAGACGCAGCAAAACAGATCGTCAGTCATCGAGGATACCTCAGGCGAGCTGCTGACAGAAAGCTCCGCTGTTCTGAACAGATGGACGCAGTACTGCCAAGAACTATACAACTACCCAATACAGCCAGATGACAGTTTGTTTCAGGGGGACTCAACACCATTGAGGGAATCCTCACCGCTACCAGTGATGAGAGAAGAAGTAGAAAAAGCCATCCGCAGCCTACCAGCAGGGAAATCACCTGGAGCAGACAATATCCCAGCAGAGCTGCTCAAACATGGAGGGAATGATATGGTCACTCGTGTAACATCGATTTGTCAGAAGATCTGGGAGACAAAACAGTGGCCCACAGAATGGACTCAATCACTCATCATCCCCCTGCCCAAAAAGGGAAATATGCGCCAATGCCAGAACTACAGAACAATAAGTCTCATTAGCCACACCAGCAAGATCATGCTCAGAGTCATATTGAATCGACTGAAGAAAGAAGCGGAAGAACACCTTGCGGAAGAACAAGCTGGATTTAGGGCGGGCAGAAGCACAGTAGAACAGATCTTCACCTGCCGGATAATGATGGAGAAACATCTGCAGCATCAGAGAGACCTGTTCCATAACTTCATAGACTTTAAAAAAGCATTCGACAGGGTGTGGCATAAGGGTTTGTGGCAGGTGCTAAGAAAGTTTGGCATAGAGGAAGGTCTCGTCCAAACCATCCAGGCGCTGTATAACACTGCCAGCAGCGCAGTTCTCCTCAACAACCAGATAGGGGACTACTTCAAGACCACAGTTGGAGTCCGTCAAGGCTGCCTACTCTCTCCCGTGCTGTTCAATCTCTTCCTGGAGAACATCATGCGTGAAGCCCTCCATGACTTCCACTCCACTGTCTCCATCGGAGGAAGAACCATCAACAACCTGAGGTTCGCAGATGACATCCACCTGATGGGAGGCAGCAACGAAGAACTACAAGACCTGACCATGAGACTGGAAGAAAGTGCAGGTGCACACGGAATGGAAGTGAGCACAGAAAAAAGCAAAGTCCTGGTCAACAGCACAACCAACACCCATGCTGAAATCTACATGAACGGGCAACAGCTTGAAGAAGTGGACGCTTTCAAATACCTTGGCGCCACTCTCACCAAAGACGGTCGCTCTATAACAGAAATCAAGACCAGACTAGCGATCGCAACAGCAGCAATGGTAAAGCTAAACAAGATCTGGAAGAACAGAGAGATCGGCTTTCCATCGAAGATGAAGCTGTACAAGTCCCTGGTGCTCCCCATCCTGCTGTATGGATGCGAGAGCTGGACCATGACAGCAGAGACCACCAAGAGAATCCAGACGTTTGAAACTAAATGCTTCAGGCGCTTGCTCGGGATCTCTTGGCAAGATCGGAAGACAAACGACTTTGTGTGGAGCCAAATAACAACACTCGCAGGCCCACAAGAACCCCTCCTGGCAACAGTCAAGAACAGGAAGCTGTCGTGGTTCGGGCATGTCACACGCCACAACTCACTGCCCAAAACGGTCCTCCAGGGTACACTGGGAGGCGGCAGACGAAGGGACGACAAGCCAAATGCTGGATGGACAACATCAAAGAATGGACCAGGTTGGATGGCCCCACGCTGGTGCGACAGGCGGAGGACAGGACCGGTTGGCGACGGCTGGCTTCAAGAGTGTCTCTCATCTCTCCTCTACGCCCATCACGGGCAGGAGAATGATAATGAAAAAAAAAAAAAAAAAAAAAAAAAAAAAAAAAAAATATATATATATATATATATATATATATATATATATATATATATGTTGCTTTCTTTGAGATTAGATACACAGATAGACATGTCGTTCACCTGTAACCAAAATTATTCCAGTGGTAGGCTGACAAAATACCCGTATAAAATATAGACTAGGTAAAACATAGTCTAGGTGGGGCCTCAGGACCTGGCCAGCTCATGGTGTTTGTATGCAGGCTTAAGGCTTTTGCCATGGCCACCATACACAGGCGCCTGTGACGTTAATGCATATGGAACTGGTTCCGAGCGCGAAGACGTCATCTTGGGAAACTGAAACTGAAACTGAAACTACATGGAATCTAAAACAAGTGTGACTGCCCGCGTTCAAGCATACAGGAACCAGAAAAAAAAAACACAAAAAAAGACTAAGAACACGTATTTGATACAAGAGGGGAAGACAGGTGCAAATTTTCGGCCAACTGATCTTTGTCAAGCGTAAGATCACAAACAAACAAACACCAGATACCAAAATTTGAAGAAAAAGACTGAAACTTCCCTGCTGCTCCGTCCAGTGTGAGAAAAGGAAAACACATTATAACGTCATTTTAGTCAGTTTATTCCTTTTCTCACACTAGAAGGAGCAGCAGGGAAGTTTCAGTCTTTTTCTCCAAATTTTGGTATTTGTTTGCGATCTTACGCTAGACAAAGGCCAGTTGGCCGAAAATGTGCGCCTGTCTTGTTTTGTTGTATTAAATATGTGTTCTTGTTCTTTTTTTCGTGTTTTTCTCTGGTTCCTGAAACTAGATGAGCTACTGTCGCAAGTCAACGAGTCCATTATGCCCGGATCGGTCATGAGCAGTCAATATTGGATTACATGGTTAACGATAGCAGACCAAGCGTATTGAACTGACAATACTGCAATTAATGCTGCTGTTATTATTACAACAACTGCTAATACCACATTACTTCTGCTGGTGCTGTTACCATCATTGCTATTACTGTTACCACCACAACTGCCACAATCACTACTACTGTTATTAAGTACAAAACGCAGTACTATCAATTCTGGCCAGGGACGGTGTGTCTAAACTAAAGCACCTGGTCACCCATCCATTTGGCAACCACGCTCGATCGCGCTCAGTTCTGGAATTCAGGAACGAGTGATCTGATCACCATACACTCTATCATCGCCGATACCTACCGAAAAATTGGTAGAAGGCGTGGAACCCATGCCCGTCGTAGAGGTGGTTGGACTTGAAGGTGACCCTGAAGAAGGCACCATCGGACTGGATCTGCAGCTTACCAATAGCTGACTGGCCACACCTGCGATACAGCTTCCGATCCTCCGTCTCCGCAAAGTTAGAGAAGGACACATAGTCACTGTCCGTATGCTCCTCGCATCTGACAACAAAATGGATGGATGGATGGATTAATCAAATAGGATGGTTAGATGGATGGGTCTTGAGCAAAACGTAGGATATAATAACTCTAAATCAAAGCGACTGACTACCAGCCTTCAAACAAACTGAAACCAGAAATTAAAAGAAAAGAGTAAAAAATACAGTCAGAACGCGTATTAAATTTTAGTTCGCTTAACAAGACAAGGCAGGAGCTAGGCAAGACAATGTCATGTACCTGTCTTGTCTGTTTTGTTACATCAAATACGCAATCTGATTTTGTGTATTTCTGGAAGGTATACCTATCAAAGGAAGTTTTTAGTGTGGCTATGTAGTTGTTATACTATCAAAGGAAGTTTTTACGCTATGATGGCTATGTAGTTGTATACTTATCAAAGGAAGTTTTAGTGTGCTATGTAGTTGTTATACCTATCAAAGGAAGTTTTTAGTGTGGCTATGTAGTTGTTATACTTTTCAAAGGAAGTTTTTAGTGTGGCTATGTAGTTATTATACCTTATCAAAGGAAGTTTTTAGTGTGGCTATGTAGTTGTTATACTTATCAAAGAAGTTTTTAGTGGCTATGTAGTTGTTATACTTATCAAAGAAGTTTTTAGTGTGGCTATGTAGTTGTTATACTCTACCAAAAGTTTTAGGGCAAGTTTTTAAGTGTGGGCTATGTAGTTGCATGTAGTGATGGCGCTTACAAAGAAATGTTTTAGTTGTGGCTATTTGAACTACAAAGGATTAGTCATGACTTACCAAAGACAAGAATTTTTAGTGTAGGCTATGTACATTTTTGTTATACAACTACGCAAGCACAAGTTTTAGCATGTAGGCATATGCTAGTTGCATGCATGTGCATGAAGCGCCGAATTGTTTTCATTTTGAACATCACCATCAAATGGCATCAGCACAGCAGCAACAACAACAACAACAACAGCATACAACAGCAGCAGCAACAACAACAACAACAACAATAACAACATCGTCATCATCATCGTCATCATCATCATCATCATAAAACAACAACAACAACAACGACAACAGCAAACAACAGCAGCAGCAACAACAACAACAACAGCAAGAAGAAGAAGAAGACGAAGAAGACAAGAAAAAGAAGAAGAAGAAGAAGAAGAAGAAAGAAGAAGAAGAAGAAAAAAACAAGAACAAGAACAAACGAACAAAAAACAAGAACAAGATATACAACACAACATCATTATCATCACAACAACAACGATAACAAGAATATCATCATCATCATCATCATCATCATCATCATCATCATCATCTCATCGCATCGTGTCGTCGTCATCATCATCATCAAACCACCACCACCACCACCACCACCACCACAACAACAACAACAACAACAACAACAACATCAACAACAACAACAACAACAACAACAACAACAACAACAACAACCACCCGAAGCAGTACCCGTTTACCTGGGAGGAATGCCGTCCACCTCAAAGTACAGAAAGGAGATGTCGACCCGTTCTTTGCCTCTCCCGTAAAACAGGTAGTGGCACTCCGTGTTTCTCGGGTACAGGCCCGGGTAATTCGGGGACATGATGTGTCCCTCCGATTGCTGGTGACTCATGTAGTTGAACACACAGGCTGAGAGAGAGAGAAGAGAAAGGAATGAACAATTTTAAGGTCTAGGGGATTTAGGTTAAGGCGCTGGGATTGGAGAGACTGAGTGAGTAAGTGAGAGAGAGATAGAGACAGAGAGAGAGAGACAGGGACAGAGACAGAGAGACAGACAAACAGAAAGAGAGAGACAAAGACAGAAAGAAAGAAAGGAAGAAAGAAGAGAGAGAGAGAGAGAGAGAGAGAGAGAGAGAGAAAGAGAAAGTGTTTGTGTGTTGTGTGTGTGCATGCATGGGTAAGTGTGTGTGTGTGTGCGTGTCTTTGTTCTTTGCTCCTTGTTTATGTATCGGTTTTTCTTTCCTTGTATGTACATGTATGTATGTATGTGTGTGTGCGTGTGTGTTCGTTCGTTCTTTGATTTAACGTCTTTTCCTATAAGTGATATTAGACGGATGTGTGACTGAACATCATTATTATTAATGTTATTATTATTATTATTATCATTAATATTACTATTATTATTATTATCATTATTATCATTATTATCATTACTACTACTACTACTATTATTGTGATGATGGTGATGTGATGCTGATGATTATGACGACGACAACGACGACGATGACGACGACGACGACGATGTCGAAAGTACTGCCAAAAACTAGAGCAGCAGTTTGCGTCAAATGACACTCGTGCAGTGTGGCAAGGTCTGAAAGCCATTACCCAGATTAAGCAGAAGTCAAATGTCTGTAACTCTGACCCTTCGCTTCCCGACCAGCTGAACCATTTTTACGCCCGCTTTGACAGGCAAAATAATGACCCACCTCCCCAAACTCTGCTTTCTTATTTTGGTACCTCTCCTCCCTTTATTGTAACTGAACAAGAAGTTAGATCCCGTTCAAAAAGCAAAACGCTAGGAAAGCTGTTGGGCCGGACAACGTGTCCACAGCCGCACTTAAGTCCTGTGCTGACCAACTGGCCCCTGTCTTCAGTGATATTTTTAATAAATCTCTAGAACTCTGTAAAGTTCCATCCTGCTTCAAGTCTGCCTATATTGTTCCTGTACCCAAAAAGACTAAAGTCTCCTCCCTTAATGATTTCAGACCTGTTGCCCTCACCTCTGTGGCCATGAAGGTGTTTGAAAGAATTGTTCTGCGATACCTGAAATCCGTCACTGACCATCTACTCGACCCTTTGCAGTTTGCGTATCGCGCAAACAGATCAGTGGGTGATGCTGTCTCCCTATTAGTGCACAACATCTTGCAGCATTTGGAATCCCCGAAAACATACGCACGCATTCTTTTTGTAGATTTTAGCTCTGCCTTTAATACAATTGTCCCAGCAAAACTCTATTGCAAACTTCTAGAGCTCAAAATCAGTCATCAAATGTGTAAATGGGTTTTAGATTTCCTCCTAAATAGAAAACAAGTTGTCAAACTCAGTGGTCTGAGCTCTAGTCCCCTGACGTTGAACACAGGCGCGCCTCAAGTTTGTGTCCTGTCACTGCTCTTATTCACTTTGTTTACAAATGATTGTGTCTCTACTCATGACTCTGTGATGTTTTTTAAGTTCTCTGACGACACAACAGTTGAAGGGCTCATCAAAAACAGCGATGAGTCTCACTATTTAAGTGAGATAGACAAATTAGTTCGCTGGTGTGACAACAACAACTTAAGAGTTAAACGTTCTGAAAACAAAGGAAATGATTATAGACAATAGAAAAAAAAGACACCACTATCTCCCCTAGTGATCAAGGGAGACACGGTAGAAGTAGTAGACACGTTTAAACTTTTGGGAACAACAATTTCGAATTCGTTAAAGTGGGAGGAAAACACAAAACTAATCATTAAAAAATCACTGCAGCGTCTCTATTTCCTTCGTCAGCTTAAAAAGTTTGGGGTTAGCCAGTGTATCTTGATTCAGTTTTACCGAGCAGTGATAGAAAGTGTTTTAACTTTCTCTATCACAGTCTGGTATGGTACCTGTACAACAACTGAGAAAGATGCCTTAAACAGAATTGTCAGCACTGCCTCCAAGATCATCGGCATTACTCTTCCTTCTTCGAATCCATCTTCGAAAAAAGAACTCAGAAGAAGGTTAAATCTATCATAGCTGACAAAGATCACCCAGCGAAAAGCCTGTTCACTCCGCTTCCTTCAGGAAAGCGCTTTCGTTCCATCAAAGCCAGAACGTCTCGCTTTAAAGATAGTTTTTATGTAAGAGCTGCCCGTCATCCTGTTTCCCTGTAGACCTCTTTTTGCTGTGTGTATCTGCTAGACTTACAGCCATACATCATCATACTTTCTTTTTTTTTCTTGATTTTTTTTGTGTTAATGATTTGAATCATACATTCGTGTCTTATCGGTAGTTTTTTTCTCTTATTCTGTGATGAACCTATTCTTAACCAAATTTATTAGAGCTATTTATTTTACTTTTGAACTCTAATCCTCAGTCTGCGTACTCGAAGGAGGGCTTATGGAAATTCGGTGATAGTTTCTAGAAGGATTTTCATGTGTCTTTTATCTGTTCGTGATCACTGTTAATTGATAAACTGTTTTAATTCCCCAGGCTTGGATTATATTGATTTTTTTTAACTTGCGTTAGAATGTACTCTTACTAAATGTTTTGTTATGTATCAGAGCTTCTTCGCCTGTCTTTGGTTTTTTAGTCTTGCACATGTGAGGAGGGGGAGTGAATGTAAGAGAATAATTTTTATCTTATGTTGTGTAAGTCCCGTGTGCGCGCGCGTGTGTGTGTGTGTGTATGTGTGTGGGTGTATGTGTGTGTGCGTGAGTGCGTGTGTGGGTGTGGGTGTACGCGTGCGTACGCATGGCTGCCATTTCCCAGCCATTCTGACACCTTTGTGCCAGCCGGCATCGCCTGCGAGTACTATTTTTAGCCAGGCAGGTTTGACCAGAGTCCATCACTCTACAGCAGTACTTTGTAACTGCTGCGATCTTTCGGGAGGGACTGAGTGTAGGAAGTGACTGATACTGGCACAGAGTAGGCCTATCGAATCTAGGTCAATCTGTAAGCCTATACTTCAATGTGTGCCTGTGGCTCGCCACAGGATGGGCGAGGGTGGCGTGGAGAGTGG
>JAPXFY010000017.1:32469736-32487236 GCA_030674185.1 Monoplex corrugatus
ACATACATACATACATACATACATACATACATACAGAGACAGAGAAGTGAAGAGAAAATGATGAAAGCAAGACAGACAGACATACACACAGATATACAAGCTGAGACTAAGGCTAAAGAAGGAGGAGGAGACACGAACCGATCTGAATTCAATCTCTTCTCACTGTCAAGTTATAAAAAGAGATGTTGAAACCAGACAAGAAAACGAAAAAAAAAAAAAAAAAAAATAAAAAGAAGAAGAAGAAGAAGAAAAAACAAACAGATTCCCTCCCCACCCCCCAAGTCCATCTCAGAAGTTAGGTTATACGATGACCGTGGATAAGTGGAATAAGTAGAAGAATTGTGGGGTGGGGGTGGGGGTGTGGGGAGAATGGGGCTGGACGGAAAAGTCCAAGAGGAGAGATGAGATCAGTGGATGGGGGGGTGGGGGATGGGGGTGAGGGGTGAGGGGTGAGGGGAGAGTGGATTACACTTTCACAAATTGTCGTTCCAAGATCGCTTTTCTCTTTTCCTGCTGTGCCCACTCTCTCCTCTCTCTCTCTCTCTCTCTCTCTCTTTCTCTCCAATCACCCCTACTCTTACTCCAGTTCTATTGCTTTTCCTGTCGTTTCCGTTCACTCCTCGTAGCCCTTCTCTACTGCAAAGGTTAACTTCTGGCAGTGTAGAAATAGAGATTGACAGTTGTTGTGATGCTGAGAGATTGAGAAAGGAGAGAGAGAAAGAGAGAGAGAGAGAGAGAGAGAGAGAAGAGAGAGAGGGAGAGAGGGAGAGATGGAGAGGAAGAGAGACAGATAGAGAAGGAAAGAGAGAGAGGGAGAGAGAGGGAGAGAGAGGGAGAGAGAGGGAGAGACAGAGACAGAGAGAGAGAGAGAAAAGAGAGAGAGAAAGAAAGAGAAAGAGAGAGAGAAAGAAAGAAAGAAAGAGAGAGAGACAGAGAGAGAAAGAAAGAAAGAGAGAGACAGAGAGAGAGAGAGAGTGAGAGAGAGAGAGAGAGAAAAGAGAACAACAAGAAACAAAGGCAATTACAATCGGAATGATGAGGTCATTAGAAAAAAAGCCAGTTTTTAGCGTGAAACAAGAGACTGCACACTTCAGGAATGAAAATACTTTATTACTCAAGGGTATTTGCATTAGGTCCCACCCGACCTGTCTTACAGCTGGTTCTTGATACACTATACGCATAACGTAAGCACAAGGACATGGAAGTGAAATGCATTATTTGAAACTAAACAAATAGAATGGACATGAACAGTCAGAGCGTAAATTATAAACAAACAAAAGAAAAGAAGAAAGTAAATAAAGCATTAAAACGAAAAAAACAACAACAACAACAACAAAAAAACAACAACAGGGGATGGGGTGGTGGTGGTGGGAGTTAATGACGATCTGCTTGCCTGAAAAAAAAAAAAGATGTCTGACATACATGTCTGCACAGAAACAGGCTTGTACATCACGCTACGAATGAAAACACGTATGTAAATGTCTGTGTGCAAAAAGTTGGAAAAAATATGGAAGCAATGATTCCTGATGTGGGATTGATTATACCAGTAGAGACACTGACTATTGCAATGATACATAATTCCTGAGAGAAAGATATAAATATATATATATAATATATATATATATAATAATAATAATATATATATATAGAGAGAGAGAGAGACAGACAGACAGACAGAGAGACAGACAGAGAGACAGAGAGAGAAAGCAAGGGAGAAAGGAAGAGAGAGAGAGAGAAAGAGAGAGAGAGAGAGAGAGAGAGAAGAGAGAGAGAGAGACAGACAGACAGAGCAGAGACAGAGAGACGGAGAGAGAGAGAGAGAGAGAGAGAGAGAGAGAGAGAGATAGATAGAGAGAGAAAGAGAGAGAGACAGAAAGGGAGAGGGAGAGAGAGAGAGAGAGGAGAGAGACAGACAGACAGACAGAAAGAGAGAGGGAGAGAGAGAGAGAGAGAGAGAGAAGAGAGACGAGAGAGACAGACGGCAGACAAACGGACAGAGACTGAGACAGAGACACACAGACAGAGAGAGACACAGACACACAGACAATAGACACACAGACACACAGACAAACAGACAGACAGATAGACAGACACACAAACACATACAACAAACAGACAGACAGATAGACAAACAGACACACACAACACACAGACACACACACAAACAGACAGACAGACAGGCAAATGACGACAGATAGACAGACACACAGACAAGACCAGACAAAGGCAATGGCAGAGTGAGTTGAGAGGTAAAGAAAGAGGGCAGAGACAGAATTAGGATGGCAGTGCTGTAATGACAAAGCGGCTAGTGGAGAACGAATATGACGAGGCCTTCCATCTCATAACTTGTCGACCAAAGACGATCGATACATGATCAATAAGGCTTTCTTTCCACCTCCTTAATCCCTTCAAAGGGCTCTTCTGGAACACTCTCTCTCTTTTTTTTAAAGGTCTGTCTGTGTCTGACTCTGTGTGTGTGTGTGTGTTGTGTGTGTGTGTGTGTGTGTGTGTGTGTGTGTGTGTGTGTGTGTGTGTGTGTGTGTGTGTGTGTGTGTGTGTGTGTGTGTGTGTGTGTGTGTGTCTGTCTCTGTTTCTGTCTGTCTGTCTGTCTGTCTCTGCCCCCATCCCCCTCTGTCTCTCTGTCTCCGTTTCTCTATCTGTATCCCCATCTCAGTGTCTCACTTTGTCTCTGTATATGTGTCGCTGTCTCTCTGTCTTCTGTCTCTCTGTCGGTCTCTGTCTCTCTGTCTCTCTCTCTCTTCTCTGTCTGTCTGCCTGTCTCCATCTCTTTCTCTGTCTCCCTATCTCTGTCTGTCTGCCTCTGTCTCTCTCTGTCTCTCTGTCTTTCTCTGTGTCTCTGCCTCTTTCTCTGTCTCTCTATCTCTGTATCTGCCTGTCCTCTGTCTCTCTGTGTCTCTGTGTCTCTCTCTGTCCCTGTCTCTCTCTGTTTCTCTCTCTCTGCCTCTGTCTCTTTCTCTGTCTCTCTATCTCTGTCTCTGTCTGTCTCTGTCTCTCTCTCTGAGTCTCTATCTCTGTGTCTGTCTGTCTCTGTCTCTCTGTGTCTCTGTCTCTCTGTGCCTCTGTGTCTGTCTGTCTGTCTCTCTGTTTCATTATCAATCTCCCTATCTTGCTCTCTCTCTCTTCTTCTCTCTCGCTCTCTTCTCTCTTTTCTCTCTCACACTCTCTAATATTACAATTTGTTCTCTGAACCAGAAAGAGTCCAACGAAGGATGGACGGACTTTAAAAACAATAGAAAATGTCGATAAGAAACATGCTCTCCATTTTTAAAGGAACATTGAAAAACAAATGAGGTCTCCCTTGATCTCTGAACCAGAACAATCAACAAAGAAGGAGCATACTTTAAAACTAATAGAAGAAGGCAGTTCCCTTGGTACTTTTCTCCTGTTCCTCATTGTTCCTGTCAATCTATGTCTGCATGACTTTTCCTGTGTAAAGTTTTCTTGTTTAGGGAAATGATTCCTTCATAACACTGACCATTGATCTGTTACATTCAGATCGTTCGTTTTACGCTCGTAATAAGTCAGAATTTATTGTGTGCGGTCATTCAGAATAGAATTGCATTATGTGTATATTCACATTTTTTTTCACGAGAGACCATGACCTTTGATAAAAATAACTCATTTCAATCTCTTTCTTTCTCCATCTCTCTCTCTTCTCTTTCTTTCTTTCTTTCTTTCTTTCTTTCTCTCTCTTTCTCTCTCTCTCTCTCTCTCTCCAGTGTTACAATTTGATCTCTGAACCAGAAAGAAGAGAGAGAGAGAGAGAGAGAGAGAGAGAGAGAGAGACAGACAGACAGACAGACAGACAGAAAAGACAAGACAGACAGAGAACAGACAAGACAGACAGACAGACAGACAGAAAAGAGACAGAAAGACGGAGAGCAGAGGCAGAGACAGAAAGGCAAAGAGGCTATGGCCTAAAATGCATCAATTATCTAAGTCTGTATGCTATTATCTGTTTTTTTGTTTTTGTCTTTTTCTCTCTCAAATTTAGTTCTGTGTGGATGCAGTTTGGTCTTCTCTGTTTTCTTCGAACGTTGTGACCCCCTTGCCCGTCCACTGCTGCCACTTTATGTCTTTAATTAAGCCGTTCTTCTGACTGTTCGTAAACAAACCGTAAAAGCACTTAAACCTTTGGACAATGACTTGGTTGTCTGAGGGATTCTCTCTCCCTCTGCCTCTGCCTCTCTCTCGCTCTGTCCTCCTCTCTCTCTCTCTCGTGCACTGTATGGATACGTGTGTGTGTGTGTGTGTGTGTGTGTGTGTGTGTGTGTGTGTGTGTGTGTGTGTGTGTGTGTGTGTGTGTAACTGAGTGTGTTTTAAGAGAGAGAGAGAGAGACAGACAGACAGACAGACAGACGGACGGACAAAGAGAGAGAGAGAGGAAAGAGAGAGAGAGACGACAGAGAGATGAGAGAGAAAGAGAGAGAGAAGAGAGAGAAGAGACGGAGACAGAGAAGGAGAGAGAGAGAGAAGACAGAGAAGAGAGAGAGAGAGAGAGAGAGAGAGAGAGAGAGAGAGAGAGAGAGAGAGAGAGAGAGAGGGTGAAAAACATGAAAGAGGAAAACAGTCTTTTTCTACTGAAGGATATTTGCATTGCGTACCAATAGACCCCAATTGCAATAAACTCTTGAAAGAGCTGGACAGCAGAGGGGCTTCAGAAAAGAACCCCCTCGCTCCTGGAGCATATGTTCAGCCCTAAACTCTTTACACTCCAAGCAATCCCACATTCATATTTGACTCCTCCGATGACTTCTGCTGTAGCCGTTTCTTTTCCGCCATCTGGGTCTAAACCAACGCCTCCAAGGTGATCGGTGTCTCAAGGTCAAATCGCCTTAGTGACAGATGTCTTAACTATTTAGCTAGCGGACACCTTCTGTGAGGTGAGGAATTTTCAAGCGTTATGAAGCTCACATCTTTCCTTATTGACTTAGTTCAACTGGAACTCGTTTCGGCTTTTTTTGGTGTTTTTGTTCTTTTGGTTTTTTTTTGCCATTGACCATAGCGTTGTGATTCTCCTCTTCTCAGAAGTCGAGACCTGTTTCATAAGGTCATAGGAACATTGCGCCTACCAACCGCAACACCGCCCCCTGTTTCAGCTTCTATGATGAGGATTTTGGCTTCCATGCCGATTTTCCTCAAGATGATGGCTAGACTGGTATACTTTTCAGTCTTGTGATTATGGGCTTCCTCCATTCTATTTTCACACAGCACGCCGAGTTAAATCAGAATCGTTTGTTTAGATGAATGGGAGTGAAGTACTGTATCCGATCTCATGCCACGATTACTGATGATTTCTGGCTGTTTTCTTTTTCCATTCTGGAAAATCTGCTGTGCATTTCCGCTTTAATCAGTAGACCCTGCTTCCACTGTCTGGTTGTCAAGGCTATATTCAAGCCAGAGTTCGCTGCCTCCTACTGTGTAGATGGGTGCCTGAGATTCTGGTGGCGTGGTTTTTCATCAGGCAGTAATAATCTATATCCTTAGTCCGTTGTGGACTTCCAGTCGTGATTAGGATGGCGCTGATGGAGTCACTTTATTATCTCCCCCTTCCGATGAATCGAGGGAGTATGGTTTGTTTACGGAACTAGAAGTTGGAGAAAGAGAAAGTGGGGAGGCGGTTGACATAGCTGGTAAATCTAGTCTTCCTCAGAGTCAGTGTCAGTTACTCTTTAAGTTTCACGTTTCACCAATAACAGTTAGTGCAAAGAACTACCAACTGTAAAGTTGTGGGTTCGAATCCCCATCAGTAAAATAATTGTGGGATTTTTCGGCTCCAACACGCTCTTCTCCAGAGTTGAGTGTACAATGGGCTCATTTGAAGAGACTGGGACCACACGGTCGAGTCCCATGCACTTTACGGATGCGTTATTGAGGGTTTTGTCCAAATCTCCTGAACAGCACCGCAGGAGTGTATCTCTCGGGCCCGGATGGCGCCATGATATGATATAAAGTATAGAGTGCAGCCCTGTCATGCAGTCTCAATCCTAGATAGAACTCCGTGTCATCACGGTTATCACCATCATCGTGGCCATCATCATAGCATTTTGAAAACTGTCCAGCTTCTGTGACAATTAAGGAAGAAAACAAAATAAAAACAAACAAACAAACAAACAACAAACAAACAAACAAACGAACAACAACAACAACAAAAAGGAGTGAACACAAAGGAAACTGCCTAAGTACAATGATCCTAATCAACAACAAGTTTCAAAGTTCTTCTCTCCCACCCCACCCCCACCCCCCGTCTCTCTTTGTCTCGCTTCTTTCTATCTCTCTCTTCTTTCTCTGTCTGTCCGTCTGTCTCTCTGTTCAGAAGATAAACAACTTGATTACATTAAACTTAACTTGAAAAAGAGTTGAAAGAGAAAGAGACAGAGGGAGAGAGTGAGAGACAGGACAGACAGACAGAGAGACAGAGGAGGGAGAGAGGGAGAGACAGAAATACAGAGAAAAAAAGAGAAAGTAAGTGAGAGAGAGAGAGAGAGCTGGAGGGGAAGAGAGAGAGAGAGACATAAGAGAGAGAGAGAGAGAGAGAGACAGACAGACAGACAGACAGACAGACAGAGAGACAGAGAGCTATTTCCTATACTGTGTTAAGAGAGAGAGAGAGAGACAGACAGACAGACAGACAGACAGACAGACAGAGAGACAGAGAGCTATTTCCTATACTGTGTTAAAGTTTGGTTTCGTTTTATTTCCCTGCCCTATGTCTCTCTCCCTCCATCCCTCCACACACCCCATCTCTCTCTCTCTCTCTGTCTTTCTCTCTCTCTCTCTATCTATCTATCTATCTATCTATCTATCTATCTATCTATCTATCTATCTATCTATCTGTCTATCTATCTATCTATCTATCTATCTATCTATCTATCTATCTATCTATCTATCTATCTATTTCTCTTCCTCCTCTTTCTTCCATCACTTCTCTCTCACTTTGAAAAATGAAGACACACCCTAACCGTGTATAGCTCATGACAGTACAGAGACACACCATGCAATCCCGAAGTTATGGATAAGATGCTGTGTTGTTTTTATTTGTAAGGCTGTCTGTGTCTTCCTACATGTTGATTAGATGATTGGAGGATAAATAAATAAATAAATAAATACCTTGGCTCTGTTAAAACTAACACACGAGTGTGCAGCCAAAATGATACATAGGTTTATTGATTTTCTAGTTATGTCTGTCTGTCTGTCTGTCTGTCTGTAGGTCTGTCTGTTTCTCAATCTCAATCTCTGTCACTCTCTTCTGTCTCTCCATCTTTGTCTGTCTGCCCCCCTCTCTCTCTGTCTGTCTGCCCCCTCTCTCTCTGTCTGTCTCTCTTTGTCTCTCTGTCTATGGCTCTGTCTGTCTGTCTCTGTATGTGTGTGTGTGTGTGTGTGTGTGTGTGTGAGAGAGAGAGAGAGAGAGAGAGACAGACAGACAGACAGACGAGACAGAGAGACAAAGAGAAAGAGAGAGAGTGCAGGGCAGGTGGAAGACAACGTGATAACCTCTCTCACATTTCCCTGGGCTATCTCCCGGACTCTATAACCACTTTCTCCTCCATTCTTACCCCTATATCTCCCCCTTCCCCTTCCCCTTCCACTCCCTCCACTGACATGTCAACAAACCACGCCAGGACACAGTGGCGTCCACTTAATCTGAATGATCACGCTATTCTATGTTTTTGATCTTACTCCATTTATATGTTTTAATTCATTTTTCGTAGTGGAGGGTGGATGGAAGATTGGTTATATCCTACTGTTGTCCAGATGGAAGATTGGTTATATCCTACTGTTGTCCAGATGGAAGATTGGTTATATCCTACTGTTGTCCAGATGGAAGATTGGTTATATCCTACTGTTGTTCAGATGAAAGATTGGTTATAGCCTACTGTTGTTCAGATGGAAGATTGGTTATATCCTGCTGTTGTCCAGATGGAAGATTGGTTATATCCTACTGTTGTCCAGATGGAAGATTGGTTATATCCTGCTGTTGTCCAGATGGAAGATTGGTTATATCCTGCTGTTGTCCAGATGGAAGATTGGTTATATCCTGCTGTTGTCCAGATGGAAGATTGGTTATATCCTGCTGTTGTCCAGATGGAAGATTGGTTATATCCTGCTGTTGTCCTGATGGAAGATTGGTTATATCCTGCTGTTGTCCAGATGGAAGATTGGATATATCCTGCTGTTGTCCAGATGGAAGATTGGTTATATCCTGCTGTTGTCCTGATGGAAGATTGGTTATATCCTGCTGTTGTCCAGATGGAAGATTGGTTATATCCTACTGTTGTCCAGATGGAAGATTGGTTATATCCTGCTGTTGTCCAGATGGAAGATTGGTTATATCCTGCTGTTGTCCAGATGGAAGATTGGTTATCCTGCTGTTGTCCAGATGGAAGATTGGTTATATCCTACTGTTGTCCAGATGGAAGATTGGTTATATCCTGCTGTTGTCCTGATGGAAGATTGGTTATATCCTGCTGTTGTCCAGATGGAAGATTGGTTATATCCTGCTGTTGTCCTGATGGAAGATTGGTTATATCCTGCTGTTGTCCAGATGGAAGATTGGTTATATCCTACTGTTGTCCAGATGGAAGATTGGTTATATCCTGCTGTTGTCCAGATGGAAGATTGGTTATATCCTGCTGTTGTCCAGATGGAAGATTGGTTATATCCTACTGTTGTCCAGATGGAAGATTGGTTATATCCTACTGTTGTCCAGATGGAATATTGGTTATATCCTACTGTTGTCCAGATGGAAGATTGGTTATATCCTACTGTTGTCCTGATGGAAGATTGGTTATATCCTGCTGTTGTCCAGATGGAAGATTGGTTATATCCTGCTGTTGTCCAGATGGAAGATTGGTTATATCCTGCTGTTGTCCAGATGGAAGATTGGTTATATCCTGCTGTTGTCCAGATGGAAGATTGGTTATATCTTGCTTTTGTCCAGATGGAAGATTGGTTATATCCTGCTGTTGTTCAGATGGAAGATTGGTTATATCCTGCTGTTGTCCAGATGGAAGATTGGTTATATCTTGCTTTTGTCCAGATGGAAGATTGGTTATATCCTGCTGTTGTCCAGATGGAAGATTGGTTATATCCTGCTGTTGTCCAGATGGAAGATTGGTTATATCCTGCTGTTGTCCAGATGGAAGATTGGTTATATCCTACTGTTGTGCATACAGTAGGAAGATTGGTTATATCCCACTGTTGTACATACAGTTGAAAGATTGGTTATATCCCACTGTTGTATATACAGTAGGAAGATTGGTTATATATCACGTTGTACATACAGTTGAAAGATTGGTTATATCCCACTGTTGTACATACAGTAGGAAGATTGGTTACATCCCGCTGCTGTCCAGATGTAAGACTGGTTATATCGTACCTTTATCCAGATGGAGAATTTGTTATATCCTACTCTTATCCAGAAGGAAGATTGGTTATATCCCACTGTTGTACATACAGATGGAAGATTGGTTATATCCCACTGTTGTACATACAGATGGAAGATTGGTTATATCCCACTGTTGTACATACAGAGGAAGATTGGTTATATCCCACTGTTGTACATACAGATGGAAGATGGTTATATCCCACTGTTGTACATACAGTAGGAAGATTGGTTAATCCCGCTGCTGTCCAGATGAAGACTGGTTATATCGTACTTTATCCAGATGGAGATTGTTATATCCTACTCTTATCCAGAAGGAAGATTGGTTATATCCCACTGTTGTTCATACAGATGGAAGATTGGTTATATCCCACTGTTGTTCATACAGATGGAAGATTGGTTATATCCCACTGTTGTTCATACAGTGGGAAGATTGGTTATATCCCACTGTTGTATATACAGATGGAAGATTGGTTATATCCCACTGTTGTTCATACAGATGGAAGATTGGTTAATCCCACTGTTGTACATACAGTAGGAAGATTGGTTACATCCCGCTGTGTCCAGATGGAAGATGGTTATATCCTACTGTTGTCCAGATGGAAGATTGGTTTTATATCCTACTGTTGTCCAGAATGGAAGATTGGTTATATCCCACTGTTGTTCATACAGATGGAAAGATTGGTTATATCCTACTGTTGTCTCAGATGGAAGATTGGTTATATCCTGCTGTTGTCCAGATGGAAGATTGGTTATATCCTACTGTTGTCCAGATGGAAGATTGGTTATATCCTACTGTTGTCCAGATGGAAGATTGGTTATATCCTACTGTTGTCCAGATGGAAGATTGGTTATATCCTACTGTTGTCCAGATGGAAGATTGGTTATATCCTGCTGTTGTCCAGATGGAAGATTGGTTATATCCTACTGTTGTCCAGATGGAAGATTGGTTATATCCTGCTGTTGTCCAGATGGAAGATTGGTTATATCCTGCTGTTGTCCAGATGGAAGATTGGTTATATCCTACTGTTGTCCAGATGGAAGATTGGTTATATCCTGCTGTTGTCCAGATGGAAGATTGGTTATATCCTGCTGTTGTCCAGATGGAAGATTGGTTATATCCTCTGTTGTCCAGATGGAAGATTGGTTATATCCTGCTGTTGTCCAGATGGAAGATTGGTTATATCCTGCTGTTGTCCGATGGAAGATTGGTTATATCCTGCTGTTGTCCAGATGGAAGATTGGTTATATCCTGCTGTTGTCCTGATGGAAGATTGGTTATATCCTGCTGTTGTCCAGATGGAAGATTGGTTATATCCTGCTGTTGTCCAGATGGAAGATTGGTTATATCCTACTGTTGTCCGATGGAAGATTGGTTATATCCTACTGTTTCCAGATGGAAGATTGGTTATATCCTGCTGTTGTCCAGATGGAAGATTGGTTATATCCTGCTGTTGTCCAGATGGAAGATTGGTTATATCCTACTGTTGTCCAGATGGAAGATTGGTTATATCCTACTGTTGTCCAGATGGAAGATTGGTTATATCCTGCTGTTGTCCAGATGGAAGATTGGTTATATCCTCTGTTGTCCAGATGGAAGATTGGTTATATCCTGCTGTTGTCCAGATGGAAGATTGGTTATATCCTGCTTGTTGTCCAGATGGAAGATTGGTTATATCCTGCTGTTGTCCAGATGGAAGATTGGTTATATCCTGCTGTTGTCCAGATGGAAGATTGGTTATATCCACGTTGTCATACAGTGAAGATTGGTTATATCCCACTGTTGTAATACAGTTGAAGATTGGTTATATCCCACTGTTGTATATCAGATGAAGATTGGTTATATCCCTGTTGTCAAAGTTGAAAGATTGGTTATATCCCACTGTTGTATATACAGATGGAAGATTGGTTATATCCCGCTGTTGTCCAGATGGAAGATGGTTATATCCCTGTTATCCAGATGGAAGAATTGGTTATATCCTACCTTTATCCAGAATGGAAGATTGGTTATATCCCACTGTTGTACATACAGATGGAAGATTGGTTATATCCCACTGTTGTACATACAGATGGAAGATTGGTTATATCCCACTGTTGTATCATACAGATGGAAGATTGGTTATATCCCACTGTTGTACATACAGATGGAAGATTGGTTATATCCCACTGTTGTACATACAGTAGGAAGATTGGTTACATCCCGCTGCTGTCCAGATGTAAGACTGGTTATATCGTACCTTTATCAAGATGGAGAATTTGTTATATCCTACTCTTATCCACAAGGAAGATTGGTTATATCCCACTGTTGTTCATACAGATGGAAGATTGGTTATATCCCACTGTTGTTCATACAGATGGAAGATTGGTTATATCCCACTGTTGTATCATACAGATGGGAAGATTGGTTATATCCCACTGTTGTACATACAGATGGAAGATTGGTTATATCCCACTGTTGTACATACAGATGGAAGATTGGTTATATCCCACTGTTGTTCATACAGATGGAAGATTGGTTATATCCCACTGTTGTTCATACAGTGGAAGATTGGTTATATCCCACTGTTGTAATACAGAGGAAGATTGGTTATATCCCACTGTTGTACATACAGATGGAAGATTGGTTATATCCCACTGTTGTACATACAGATGGAAGATTGGTTATATCCCACTGTTGTACATACAGTAGGAAGATTGGTTATATCCCACTGTTGTACATACAGAGGAAGATTGGTTATATCCCACTGTTGTACATACAGTAGGAAGATTGGTTATATCCCACTGTTGTACATACAGTAGGAAGATTGGTAATCCCCTGCTGTCCAGATGAAGACTGGTTAATCGTACATTATCCAGATGGAAGATTGTTATAATCCACTGTTGACATCAGTAGGAAGATTGGTTATATCCCACTGTTGTACATACAGATGGAAGATTGGTTATATCCCACTGTTGTACATACAGATGGAAGATTGGTTATATCCCACTGTTGTACATACAGTAGGAAGATTGGTTATATCCCACTGTTGTATACTACAGATGGAAGATTGGTTATATCCTACTGTTGTCCAGATGGAAGATGGTTATATCGTACTGTTGTCCAGATGGAAGATTGGTTATATCTACTGTTGTCCAGATGGAAGATTGTGTATATCCTACTTTAGTCCATAGGAAGATTGGTTATATCACTGTTGTTACAGATGGAAGATGGTATATCCACTGTGTTGTATTCCTACTGTTGTCTAGATGGAAGATTGGTTATATCCGTGTTGTCCTATGGAAGATTGGTTAATCCTACTGTTGTCCAGATGGAAGATTGTTATACCTACTAGTTGTCCTGATGGAAGATTGGTTATATCCTACTGTTGTCCTGATGGAAGATTGGTTATATCCTACTGTTGTCCTGATGGAAGATTGGTTATATCCTACTGTTGTCCTGATGGAAGATTGGTTATATCCTACTGTTGTCCTGATGAAGATTGGTTATATCCTACTGTTGTCAGATGGAAGATTGGTTATATCCTACTGTTGTCCTGATGGAAGATTGGTTATATCCTACTGTTGTCCAGATGGAAGATTGGTTATATCCTACTGTTGTCCTGATGGAAGATTGGTTATATCCTACTGTTGTCACTGATGGAAGATTGGTTATATCCTACTGTTGTCCAGATGGAAGATTGGTTATATCCTACTGTTGTCCTGATGGAAGATTGGTTATATCCTACTGTTGTCCTGATGGAATATTGGTTATATCCTACTGTTGTCCTGATGGAAGATTGGTTATATCCTACTGTTGTCCTGATGGAAGATTGGTTATATCCTACTGTTGTCCAGATGGAAGATTGCTTATAACCTACTGTTGTCCTGATGGAAATTGGTTATTCATACTGTTGTACTAGATGGAAGATTGGTTATGTCCCAGTGTTGTCCTCATGGAAGATTGGTTACATCCTACTGTTGTCCAGATGGAAGATTGCTTATAACCTACTATTGTCCTGATGGAAGATTGGTTATATCCTACTGTTGTCCTGATGGAAGATTGGTTTATCCCACTATTGTCCAAATTTAAAGATTGGTTATATCCAACTATTGTCTAGCTGGGAGATTGGTAATATCTTACTGTTGTCCAGATGGACGATTGGTTATATCGCAGTGTTGTCCAGATCGAAGATTAGTTATATCCCAATGCTTTGCATATGGAAGATTGGCTCTATCCTGCTGTTGTCCACAGCGTAGGTAGATGCAAAATATTGTTCATTTGCACAAGTAGAGAAGTACAAAAATGTTTTTCTTTCTGTTTTTTGTTGTTGTTGTTGTGTGTTTGTATTTTTCGCATTATGTATTAGATGGACAAAGAAAGGGGCATGAATTAATCTCTCTCTGTCAGTCTGTCTGTCTGTCTGTCTCTCTCTCCCTCTCTCTCTCTCTCTCTCTCCTCCCTCCTCTATGTGTCTCTCTTTCACATTCCCCAAGCCCCTACCTCCCTCACATACCTGTTTGTGTGTGTGTGTGTTGTTGTGTGTTGTGTTGTGTGTGTTGTGTGTGTGGTGTGTGTACCGTTCGTGTGCATGCGCGCGTTGTGTCTGTGTGTGTGTGTTTGTGTTCGTTCGTTATTTCTTTACGTCTATTACATATGCGCTTTTAGACGTGTGTGTGTGTTGTGTGTGTGTTGTGTGTGTGGTGCATGGCGCGTGCGTTTGTGAGTGTGTGCGTGCGTGGTGCGTGTGTGTGTGTGTGTGTGTGTGTGGTGTGTGTGTGTGTGTGTGTGTGTGTATGTGTGTGTGTGTTGTGTGTGTGTGTGTTGTGTGTGTGTGTGTGTGTGTGTTTGAATCAGAGAACGTTTTATCAAATGTCATCGGGGTATATATCAGATAATTTCTGTTTGCTCAGGGGCGTAGCCGCACTTTGTACACCAAATGTCGAAATGTGTCCATGTATGCCATTGAAAATCATTATTGAATTTTTTTTTCTCTCCCCATTTCTGAAGGAGGTTATAAACTTATATCACAAATACACCTCTCTCTCCCTCTCTCCCTCTCTCTCTGTCTCTCTCTTTCTCTCTCTCAATCTCTCTCTCCTCTCCTCTCCCTCCGTCTAGTTCTCCCCCTCCATCCGTTTCTCTCTCCCCTCCGTCACTCTTTCTGTTTCTGTATTTTTCTTTGTGTGTTTCTCTCTCTCATCTCTCTCCTTATCTCTCTCTTTCTCACACACACTCTCACTGTCACTCACACTCTTTTTCTTCTTTCTTTCTCTGAATCTCTGTATGTGTCTCTCTCTCCCTCACTCTCCTCTCTCTCTCTCTCTCTTCTCCTTCTTCTTGTTTTTCTTCTTCTTCCTCTTTTCTTCTTCCTATTCTGCGTACTGTGTTTTCAATTATTTTTTTCATCTTTGCTTGCTTATGTTCTTCTTTTCTTCTGGTAAACTACTCTAGTTTTCTGATAAAAGTTTTGGCTTTTAATTCAATATATCATCCACTAGACCTGTGCGAAGAGAGGGCGTCTCGACGCAACTGCACATCGTTTGTGTAAATGCTTACTTAAATAGACCTACTTTTCATGTGTAGACGGTTCTCATTATTGCAATTCACCTACTACCTCTTCCTCATTTCTTCCTTGTAAATGAGAAAGGGAGGGACAGGGAGAGTGAGAGGGAGAGGGAGGGGAGAGAGAGAGAGAGAGAGAGAGAGAGAGAGAGAGAGAGAGAGAGAGAGAGAGGGTTCAATTTGTGATCTAGACTGTATAAGTTCCTTAAAAAACAAAAACAAAACAAAACAAAACAAAACAAAAACAAAAGAAAACAGCCTTATCTCGCAAATAAAACTTATCTCGGACATTTTCTCATTTCCCCACAAGGTTCTGACCGTATGTGTACATGAAAATGTTGAACTCTTCTCCTTGCTTCCTTATCTCTTTTCGTTTGTTTCTTTTTCTTTTCTCTCTCTTTTTTCTCTTTTAATTCAGTATGACATCCATTAGATCTGTGCACAGAGAGAAGTTTGGGAAGCTGTCTACTATTTTGTTTGTTCGTTTGTTTGTTTTGGAATAGGCTGGAAAAATGGCCACTTGGCCGAAAAATTACCCCTGTCTTGTTGTGTTTCAGGCAATACGTCTTCTGTTTCCACTTTTGTATTTTCATGGGTCTCACTCCGCCAGTACAAACAGAGGGGAAACGTAAAAAATAAAGACGGTTTTCTCAGTGAAGACTGCTGGTTTTGATAAGGTCTGCTACTGATGGCGTCTAGTCTTTTTCTTTCACGTCATCACAATTACAGAAAATAAGATTCGTTCATGTTTTACCCTGTAACTATATTCCTTATTTCTTTTCTTTCACATTTGTCTCGCTCTTTCCGCACTAAACTTTAATAATAATTTCTTTCCCTCGTATTTTTTATTTTTTATCATTATTTTTGTTTGTTTGTATTTTTCATTTTTCACCCGCAGGAAGTTGTCAACAAAATTCTGTCAGGACACAGCGGCGTCTCCATCTTCATCTCACTCCCTATCTCTCGTCACTCATGGCACCATCCCTCCCTCCTCTGTCTCTCTTTCCCCTGCTGGTCTCACTGCCCGTTTCCCTAATGCTTGACATTGTCTTCTGGCGTTCCTCTTTCCTGCTCAGACAAAGTTGTTGGAAGAGGGAAGGAGGGAGAGAGAGAGAGAGAGAGAGAGAGAGAGAGAGAGAGAGAGAGAGAGAGAGACAGACAGACAGACAGACAGACGGAGACAGAGAGGCAGAGACAGATATACAGACAGGCATGGACAGACATAAAGAAAGAGAGAGAGAGAGAGAGAGAGAGAGAGAGAGAGAGAAGGAGAGACAGAGAGAGAGACAGAGAGAGAATCAGAATCAGTAAGGCCAAATCCCCATTTGAAAGGGTGTGAACACATAAACATTGTGCAAGTACAGAATATAATACAAAATCTCACTGCCCGCTTCCCTAATACTTGAAATTGTCTTCTGGCGTTCCTCTTTCCTGCTAAGACAAAGTTGTCGGAAGAGGGAAGGAGGGAGGGAGAAAGGGGACGAGAGAGAGGGAGGGAGAGAGAGAGGGAGGGAGAGAGAGAGGAGAGAGACAGATAGAGAGATAGAGAGGAAGCGAGAGAGAGACAGAGACAGAGAGAGGAGAGAGAGAGAGAGGGAGAAAGAGAGAGAGAGAAAGAGAGAGAGAGGGAGAAAGAAAGAGAGAGAGAAGAGAGAGAGACACACACACAGACTGAGAAAGGCAGAGACAGACAGGGACAGAGACAGACAGACAGACAGATAGACAGAGACATAAAGAGAGAAGAAACAGAGGGAGACAGGGACAAACAGACATATAGACAGAGACAGAGAGAGACACAGACACATATAGAAAGAAGAGAGGAAAGAGCTTTTACTTGTCTGACAGATTCTTTCTGACATAAAGGCAGTCTTTGAAGCATGTTTTCCAGTTTCCGTAAGGCTCAGAACATAGATATAACTTGAATACAATATGGGCCATAATTATGTATACTTGATGTTATCCCTACGTACACGCACGAAGGTACCATTTATTGGTTTATCTTTTAGCTATCAAAATTCATACCATTATAGGAATCCAAAAATAGCAAAGTACGTCATAAAAATCGTCGTTGTAAACATTAAAATTTATTTGTTTCAAAATCATATAAATGGGAAGTCATAGAACGAAGAGCTATGCACTTAAATTTGCGCACACGCACAACAAAAATCCCTATCTGATCCCCGATTACCTTTCAGGACAAGTAGTTCAACTCGGTGTATATGTGCGACTTGACGTTGGTTTAATCATAAAGGTTGACAAACAAACAAACAAACAAACAAACAAACAAACAAACAAACAAACAAATAAACAAACACATGAACAAACAAACAAACAAATAGACAATCACAAACAAAAGCAAGCAAAGAAACGAACAAAACAAACGAAAAAACAAACAAACAAACAAACAAACATAGAAAGTAATAAACAAACAGACAGACAAATAATCAAACAAACAAAGAAAACAAGCATACAAACAACAGCCACACAAAACAAACAGATAAACAAACAAACAAACAAAAACACACAAAACAAATAAACAGACATACAAACAA
>JAPXFY010000017.1:32492236-32497236 GCA_030674185.1 Monoplex corrugatus
ATTACTACTACTACTAATGATAATTATAATAGCTACAACAACAACAACAACTTGTGTATAGTCTCATTTCAGAAAACATTTGAGCTCTTTGTTTGTTTGCTTGCGTGTATGCCTTTCTCTCTGTCTGTCTTGTCTTTCTGTCTGTCTGTTTGACTGCCTACATGTCTGTCCATGTGTCTGTTTATCCATTGGATTCTTGGCCCTTTCTCCCTCTGCCTGTTTATCTGTCTGTCTGTCTGTCTGTCCATCTGTCTATCTGTCTACATATCTGTCCTACTGTTTGAGTGACATATAAGCACACAGTTACCGACAGTTCCACACCAGGTTTACCAGGAAAATGTCCATGAATCGATGTCTTTTGCTTTTCTTCTTTTCCTGGCAGGCATATTTTTATTAAATTTGTTTGTTTGTTTGTTTGCGTTTTCTATATTTCTCTTCTCCAACATCAAACTTTTTCTCGTACTTTTTTTCTGTTTCCTATTTCCCCTATCCTCTTCCCCTTTTTTCTTTCCAGCATTATTTTTTGAAACCGCTTATCGTACGTTTGAATGATTGGCCAGAAGCTTGTGCATTTGCAGTTCAAAGCCATACAGAAAATGTTTCAAAAATTTGTGGCCGACAGCGAGCCAACCAACCTACTAACCATCCAATCAACCAAAAAAACCCCAAATAAACAAGCAAGCAAACTGACAATCAAGAAAAGAAAGAAAGAAAGAAAGGAAGGAAGAAAGAAAGAAAGAAAAAGAAAGACAGAAAAAGAAAGGAAGAAAAATGAAAGAAAGAAAGAGAGAGAGAAAGAACGAAAGAACGAAAGAATGAAAGAAAAAGAAAAAAAGAAAGAAAGAAAGAAGGAAAGAAAGAAAAGAAAGAATCTTTGACTAAATTGGTGACATTTACATGAAATTAAAGAGTATATATTACACATGTAACGTCTAGTGTATCAGTTAAGCTTATAAATTGGTGATGTGACCAATTCATATCGTATACAATGGCTGGAGAAAGCAATGGGACTTTGAAATACGAAATGTCCAAGACCACACGGTCAGAGTTCACACACATTGTCCCCTACTCGTTTAGGTTTGCAGACAAACGCGACTTAAATCCACGTCGGAAACCGTTCCAGCATTAATCCCTCGTTTCCAGAGAAGAAAATGGACACGAGGAAATCATGTCTGGTCCAACAGGAAATTATTCACGACATGGGGTGTGACATTTTCTAGGGACAGTAAATCCATGGATAGCTGGAGGCGGGTTTCAAACTAAGGAAGGGGGAAGGGCGGATCTTTCAGTAATCAGTTGCTTTCTGGAACGAATATGGGACAAGAGTTGAAACAGCAATTGTGGTAGAGAGAAGACAGCTAAGAAAAACGTAGAAGTAGTGGTTTGTTTCAGACATGCTGAATCTGAGCATCTGTATGCAGTTTGACGATGAAGCACAGGGAAAAAGGATGAACAACTTACAGGAAACTACTCACACATTGGGATATGGCATTTTCTGGGATTAGGGAACCTACAGATGGCTTAAGATTTGGTTTAAGACTGTAGTGGGCTGGTTTTGTAACCAGCTACTATTGCCAAACAAAGAACACCCTTGAAAGTTTATAAGACAACAGAAGGCGGAGAGAACACCCTTAAAAAGTGTTTACGATAACAGAAGAGGGGGATTACAGAAGACAAGGGAGGAAGGAGGACACAGGGGAAAAAAAAAAGAGTAAACGGATTATTAGGAAATTTTGGTGCAGTAGATGGGCTGGGCGTGGGTGACGAGTTGAGCCTGGTGACCGAGAAAGAGGTAAAAACATTTTGAGCCATGTTCAGCTTTTCATAACATTCTGCTGGTCCAATAATTCCGAGCACCGAAAACAAGGTACGGGGGTGTAATTGGTAGTCTGGGGAGCAGGAGGGAGTGGTTTGTGTGTGTGGGGGGGGGGGGCAGAAAATAGACTGGACAGATATAAGGATGGGGAGAAAAGGTGTTGGAGGAGAAGGAAATTATTGCGCTTATTCAGAACTCTGGAAGTGTATACTTGTCTGGGAGAAGGACACCAAGTTTTTAAGACTTGTCCTAAGCTCTTAGGGGGCTCTTTTTGGTAATCAACTGCATTCTTTTGAAAAGACTGCTCTTGAAGGAATGCTGGACGACAGGCGTGGAATGGGACAGTAGAAATGTGAAGGACACTCGCAGGGGGGCAAGTGGTCAGCAAATGGACTGGCTGATTAGAGGTTTTGGACACAAACTAGAAGCTGGACATGAGTGTGGATTTTGGAGAGTTTGGGAAAGGGGGACGTGCTTTTGTTGTTGTTGTTATTTGATTTATTTCTTTATATCTTTATTTATTTATGTATTTATTCGTTTATTTGTTTATTCATTTACTTCTTTATTAATTCATCCACTTATTCACTTTTGAGTAATTACATTATGCATGTGTAGTGTATTTACACTGACTAGGATGCAGAAAGAGAGAGAGAGAGAGAGAGAGAGAGAGAAGAGAGAGATAGATAGATAGATAGAGAGAGAGACAGACAGACAGACACAAAGACACAGAGAGAGACAGACGGACACACTTGCACATGCACATATACATTAGGCTCATACACGCACACACAAACACACATACACACATACACACACAGACAGACAGACACACACACATACACACTCACACACATACTAACACACACACTGACACTAACACACACACAACCATGGACAAACAACGCCACAACAAAGGTCACACAACTGAAGACAGATCCTCTACATCTTTCCTTTCTCAACGGGGTCACAGCCAAACACAATTCCAGTCCTAGCAGGAAACCTTTCCATCACTGATCCCTCGTTTCCCAGGAAGAAAATGGACACTAGGAAATCGTGTCTGATCTAGCAGGAAATTATTCACAACTTTAGATGTGACTTTTTTTCTCTGTAGATAAAAAAGAAAAGCATGCAGAGTTTGAGACTGGTTCTAGACTGTGGGGTGTCTGTTAGTAATCAGTTGCCATCTGTTAGAAAGAATCACCCTGAAGAAGGATGCCAGACAAGAAGGATGCATGGCCAGAAGGGAGTTTGAAGTTAGGACTTTGTTCAGGAGGGATTCAGTACACTCAGACAATTCCATTTCAAAGGTTAACTGTCAGAGTGGGAGAAGAGTGGCAGAATGGTTCCGACCTTTTTCCTGCTAATAACTAAACTCAAACTCGAGATTCCAGGGTTCGTTCGTCTTTTCTCCTCAGTTTGCCAGAGTGGGAGAAGAGTGGCAGAATGGTTCAGACCTTCGCCTGCCAATAACTAAAAACTCGAAGTTCCACCGATCGTTGGACATTTCTCCTCAGTTTGACTGGAAAATCAAACTGAACGTCTATTCCTTCAGAAGGGGACGAAAAACAAGTCTGACCCGTGAGCCTTCTTATTGCACACGCTTAATATCCCACGGCAGTTGAAAATCGTGAAGAGCAAGGCATTGGGACTGGCTGCCCTGGTATAAAACATTGTAGAGATAGGTTCATTTCCCAGGTCCCATGAAGGCCTATTAGTCTTTTTGCTAAAGCCTTAGTTAGAAAATTAGGTGGCGCTGTACTGCGGCGACGCACTTTCAACGGGAAGAGGAGCCCTAGTTTTACATGGTAAATCTACTGTGACAAAAGAAATGATTACGAATATATGAATATGAGATGATTTCTCTGTCTTCTTCTTCTCAGACTTCTTTTGTTAAACATGCTTATGGCATGTATCCCTCGATTACGAGGATACAGATGGAGGGACAAGCTGACAGACAGACAAACACACACAGACAGACAGACAGACACACACACACACACACACACACACACACACACACACACACACACACAAACACACACACACACACACATACACCACAAACAAACAAACAAACAAACAAAAAACCACACACATGCATTCCACTTGTCTCTACCAGTAATTAACTTACAGATTTGTTAACTTAGTGCACCACCCTATCCTAAGGTAAGGTCTTGACACCAGAAAGGAGGGGGAAGAGAGGGAGGGAAAGGGACTTGTGAAACGCTAAGCTGACACCACAAGAATGACTGGGGCACTGAAATGGGCAATTGACAAACAATGTCTTATGCTATAGGCTGGGATTGAACTCGAGACATCAGATCTGGAATCCATGGCTCTATCACCAGAACCAACCAGCTTGATTGAACGGATATGGGGGCGTAGTTGGCAGTCTTGGGAGAGAAGCGGGGGCGGAGGGTTCAAGAATAGACCAGACGCATGTGATGGTAAGAGGGGAAAACGGTGGAAGAGAAAGTAACTGTGCTTAGCTGGAACTTTAGGTCTAACTTTTTCCGAAGGCTAGAAACGCATGAGGAGGGAGCGGATGGGGGTTTGGAGATAGTTCCAAGCTGTAGGGGATCTTTCGGTAATCAGTTACCTTCTTTCCAAAAAAATCGTTCTGGAAAAGAGGCCAGACAACAGAGACAGGGATAGGGTAGCAGAGGGGGAAAAGAGGAGACAATGGAAGAAACTCGTAATTGGAAGCCAGAACTAGGTCAAGCGTAGAGGAGGAATTTTATAATAGAGGAAATCGAGGGGGTGGGTGAGGGTGTGTGCAGGGGGAGGATGACGACTCGTATATTGTTGTCAGTTTGTTTTCTGAAACAAGAACCGTGTTGTGTTTTCTGCGATTCTGCACATGAGTAAACAATCAAGGAGATAGACGAACAAGCACATACGCACACATGCGCTCACAAGCCTATATACATACACAGCTTTTCTGAAAAGAGTGAAATATCGATTCTTTCTTATGATCTGTTTTCCTTAAATGTACACGAAGTGAAAAGGCAAAACAATTATGTTGAAACATTAATTGATAGTAAGATCAAACGATGTCATAAGATTAATTGTCAACTGATGCAGCGAGACAATATTCGACTTTTGGCATGAACAAACCTGAAATTAAAATGTTTGTATTCAATATAAAAAGTAATATCCAGCTCCTTTTTTCTTTGGGGTGGGG
>JAPXFY010000017.1:32514736-32552236 GCA_030674185.1 Monoplex corrugatus
ACGCTCTCGTCATTCACTCAAAGGTTCACTTGCAGTGACCAAACAACTTGTACCTAATCACGCACACTATGGCAGAAGGAAGCTTGTCAGCAAGAATTGATCATCCCTATGTTTCTTTGTCTTGTCAACGATCAGCACCGCAGTAATTCAAGGACAATCATTCCATTCCTATGCTGAATCTTCAACTTGTGTTCCGAGGTTGTTTATTTTCACCTCTCTTCAAGATTACTGTATCCCACCCCTCTCTCCTCACACCCCATCCACACCCATATCCCTCCCTCCCTCCTCAAACAAATCTGTACAGACATAATTATCTGTCTTGTCCTTTCTGGCACCGACGTGAAATCAGGCTCACTTGACGAGGACAGAGGTAAGTGAAGCAGTCTTCTTCTTCGTTCCTTCCACGATATAACCAATAATTAGACTTTCAAGTACCTGTTCAAAAATCATTGTCCACGGACAATTTACTGACCAGTCGTGGCGCTTAGAGCATTATCTGAGTGTCTTTTCTCAATGTGCGTATAGACAAATAGTCTCAAGTAGTCAGAGAGCTTTTTCTATAAATCAATAGGTCTCATGTTTGGAGTCTAAGATTGCACAAGGAGTTTTCTTTCTCAATTTTCCCACTAGATTTTGAATTGCGGCTGCGTACTGTTCCTTAAAAAAAAAAAAAAAAAAAAATAGAACAGTAGACTGATGTCTCATTCGCAGCATGCGCTCAAAGTTCGTAAAAGATCCCACTCTTGAAACAAAACTGTTTCCTGAAATAAACTATTTAAAAAAGGCTTTAACTCGGTAAAAGTATAGATGTATTATAAACACATACCATGAACTCATAGCAGAACAATTTCAAAGACTACCTGGAACAGTAATGTGACACTAAGCGCCGACTTTCGAGCACTCTCGTAGTAGCAAATCCTGAGTTAAAACACCGTCCGTATCTATTATTTCGTAATAGAGACCATAATTATTTATCGAATTGTTTTTGTTTCACTAGTCTTACGGCTTACGTCTGAATTGAGTTTGACAGTATTCTTTCTATAGCTTTTGCGTTGAAAATGTAGAAAAACAAACAAAACAAACACAACAACAAAACAAACAAACAAACAAACAAACAAACAAAAATGAGGAAGTTGGCAGCCTCTAACAGGAGTTCTATTAACCTCATACAGCAGTGTCTTTAGTGAGTTGATACAGCCTGAATGTATTGGAATTATTCTGTTTTTACATTTTATCAGTTTTCTCTGCAATCACAAACCTGTGCTCCAATGTTGCTAATTTTCATCATTCTTCAAGACTGCTGTACTCCCCAAGCAGAGCTGTGTACACGATTTTCTTGTTCTTTTCGATGTTGAATCATTTTGTTCGCTTGGCAGGAAAGCAATAAACGAGCCATTTCTCTCTTTTGTCCGATATGATTAATAACTAACTTTCAAGTACGCTTCCAATATTCTTTGTCAACTAATGATCAATGAAGGTTTTTGAGTGTTTGAGTAAAGTGAAGAAAAAAGAATCAGCCCTGAATAAGAGCATTCACTGTAAGAGCGAGGCGTCCTCTTCAATCCAAAGATTGGTTCATTTTAATCCCCCTCCCCCCTCCCATCTATTCATTATCTCTAATACTGATGCTAGGACAGAAATGATTAATCTTCTCCTCTCCTCGATATGATCTATAATTAAACTTTCAAATACCATTACTTCACAATTATTGTTCCATGCTGAGAATTTGCTGACAGTTCTTGAAGCTGTAAAATACACAGTAGAACTCCTTTTTCCAAGGTGATAAAAAGAGACAGTCCTGAACAAGAACACCCGTCCGAACAGTGAGACGTCCCTGTTTGAGATCCAAGTTCGGCCTTTCTTCTTTCACGCATCTGTTCACTATTATTGGTTCTGAGACGAGGAGGTAAACTAATCATCTCACCACTTACTAGATACATTTAATATTTAAATTTGTTCGAAACTGTCACTGTCTGCATTGATGTTTCTTAATGTTTTATATCACTCTTGTACTTTCCCCCCCAAGATGAGCAAAGACGAGTAATGTCAGACCTAGAGAAAGAAGTAATGTTCCGATCAGCGGGTTCACAGATTCATTACCTACTCCTTTGTATTAAAAGAGAAGTTCCTTGGCGTGTTCCTTGTGATGACAATCTTGTATCAAACATCTGTTATCTGACTGCTGTAAATGGTATGACCCTAAACACAAATATGATAAAGCAGACTTGGTGAGCACCTTCATTCATGAAATTCTTTTGAAAATGACCTTTTTAAAAGAGAAATAAGTTGATACGATTTTAGCATAGGAAAGATCTATGTTAGTTCTGCCTTTGTTTTTGTTTGTGTAATTGTAGATCTGAATTTTGTTTTAAATTGTGAAATGTTGACTGATGACAATTTTGTTTTGGGTGGAGACGTGTTTTTTTTAATCTTTGACTTGAGTTAGTGGCATAATGACAGCCCTGATATGGCCTTTCGCTGTTGGCAGGGTTATAAACAACACACACTGAATTGACTTGAAGCTGTAAAGGCAGTCATGTACAATGATAGACATGCCTGTTTCAACTCGAAACGCAACACATAGACAAGAGAGAGAGAGAGAGAGAGAGAGAGAGAGAGAGAGAGAGAGAGAGAGAGAGAGAGAGAGAGAGGGAGAGAGAGAGAGTCAAGCATTCAAATATGTCCATATATTTTCTATACATCCATGGTTAAATGCCTCACTTAAATTGCTGTTTGTCCACTTTTTTTTTCCAAATCTTAACATTTTGCGATATCCTTTTGTCTATAGTTTTTATACTGGTGGATTAATAATAAAGGCAAATAATGTAAGTTGGCTTGTGTGCTATATCATTATATATACCATTGGAGAGTAAAATTTCATTTCATTTCCCTCCCTCCCTCCCTCTTTCCCTACAAACCCCTCTCTCCCCTCCCTCCACAAACCAAAGATCTAAACCACTCAGTTCTGTCGCAACACACAAGAGAAGACAAGAAAGAATGCCAGAAGAGAGACCAAAGACAGTTATCAAAGTCTTAGAGTAGTTTGGAGACAAAGGAGAAACACCAAGACAGCACCAATCACAGTCTGTTGTTCCTGAGATAATCACCACGTGGCACCCTTGGCATTCTCACCTTACCCTGAAATGCCAGATTGAAATGCACGTAAGTTGGTCCACAGACGTACACAAAGCACGCGAACACGGCAAAGTATCATACACTAAAAGTTGTGAATGTGTCAGGAAACAGAGACTATTATTGCTGTAGTTTTAATGTGTTGTTGTTGTTGTTGTTGTTGTTGATGGTGTGACATTGTTGTTGTTTGTTGATGTTGGTGCTGTTGTCGTTGTTGTTGTTGTTGTTATTGTAATGTCATCATCATCATCATCATCATCATCATATGTCCTGGTTTATGACGCAGTGACCAGTGCCTTCTTAACTCTTCAACTCCCTCATCCTATCCACCAGCATCCCGTATTGTCAGCCATGACAGCAAAAGCAATAAAGATTAATGCTTTGACTCCCTCACCCAATAGGGAGTTAAAGTGTTAAGTTTTTCCATTTCCTTCCTCTCTCTCTCTCTCTCTATGTTCCCTCTCTCTCTCTTTTCTCCCTGTCCCAGTCTAGAGCTTTCAGTCATCCTAGATTCAGTGGGAGACAGACGAAAGACAATGACTGGAGTGTGGCAATACTGAGAAAATAGAGAGTTGTATGAGGACAAAGATTACAGAAGAGCAGAGGCAATACCAATCACAGTATGTTTCCCTGAGATAATGGACTCTTCGCACTCTTGACATCCCACTTAACTCAATATACCAGACCGAAAAACATGTACCAAGATGACGGACGTTCACAATCACACGCACACAGCTAGACTGCCACAGATTCATCATTTTGTACCATGCTGCATGGCGTTGGCGATCATGGCCCTCCATACGAATCTATCTTTTGTCGCTGCAAGTATATCACACCTACCCTTTCCGTCCTCATCCACTCTGCAAAACTGTCTAATTTTTTTCTTCCTATGTCTGCCTGATGCTCTTTTACCCTCTACCTTTCCTGTTGTGACCAGATGCTCAGATTTCTTTTGTCTCATAAAATGTCCTTTAAATTTTTTGTCTTTCCCAAATCATTTTCTTGAGTGCTGTTTTAGCTTGGCCAATTCTGCTGTATATTTCTAACGTGCATCTGCCGTCTGGTGAGATGATTGTTCCCATATATTTGAGCTTATCAGCTTGTCTCAGTGTTGTTCCATTTGCTCTTATTTTGCACGACATGAGGGGATTTCTCGTTTTCTAACTGATTACCATAAGTTAGAGTACTGATTCTGCGATACTTTCAACTGTTATTTACTGTTATTTTTGTTTAAAAGCATACACAGTAGTTCAACAGGAAAAAGAAAAGGATAAAAAATTTACGCACGTAATCTAAGGAGATGCCCCTTGCAGTGATAACAAAAAAATCACAAAAAAAAACAAACAAATAAATAAATGAAACAAAATAAAAGGGAGGAGGAGGAGGGATAATTATGATAGTTCTTCTCGTTGTTGCATAGTTTAAAGTTGTAATTATCTCTCAATATTAAAAAGCCGGGTTGGGGGGGGGGGGGGGCGAGGGGCGGGGGGGGGGTCGACATAATGTCTAATCTTTGTTTTTGTTTAGGATGAAGTGGTGAAAATCTTTAATAAAAAAAAAGTGGGTGCAATATTATGTGTGGATATGTGTAATACCAGTCTTGTTGTTATGTGTGTAAAGCATAGTGAGCCTTAATGATATTGGGAATCATTCTATTTAAAATGATTCATCATCATCATCTCATCATCATCATCATCATCATCATCATCATCATCATCATCACACTACTACTACTATTACCATTACTATTACTATTGTTATCATCATAAAATTATCAGTTTTGCATCATCTTGATATTTTCGTGCTATTATTTGTGATGGGTATTAATGTAGACCCTTCATCAACAAAAGATGGATGAAAAGAAAGAAAGAAAGAAAGAAAGAAAGAAAGAAAACAAGAAATAAAAATAAATGCAAAACAAAACGGAAAATAAAATGTTGCTTTCGAGCGAAAAAGAAAAAATTCTCGACCATTCTCTTTCTCACCTGAAAAAAAAAAGTTCTTTTTCTTGTTTTCTCCTCTCCCCTTCCCTCCCCCAATTCTATCCATAACTATACGCCTTCTACTGACACCTAATTTAGTGAAAGACAAACCAGGAACAATGGCTGCAGTCTAGCACTGTCGAGTTTGTCTGAGAGATATACGGAGATAAAAGAGAAAAGCTAAGAAGGGTCAATTGTTGTTTGTTTCCTTCAAATAATGGACACTTTGCACATCTGACATTTCGTTTAATCCCTCAAGCCAACGCGACAGTACGTACTTTGGTTCACACACGCACTTGTGCACAGAGAGAAAGAGAGAGAGAGAGGGAGGGGGGAGAGAGAGGGAGGGAGAGAGAGAGGGAAAGAGAGTGAGTGAGGGAGAGAGAGAGAGAGAAACAGAGACAGAGAGAGAGAGAGAGTCAGTGACAAAAAGAGAGACAGATACAGAAAGTGAGAAAGAGATAGATAGAGAGACAGTCAGTGACAAAGACAGAGACAGATTCAGAAAGACAGAGTGAGAAAGAGAGAGAGAGAGAGAGAGAGAGAGAGAGAGAGAGACAGACAGACAGACACTGAGAGACAGAGACAGAGAGACAGAGACAGGGACAGAGACAGGGACAGAGAGAGACATAGAGAGACACAGACAGAGAGAGAGAGAGAGAGCGAGAGAGGGAAAGAGAGAGAAAGAGAGAGAGAGAGACAGACAGACCGACAGACAGACAGAGAGAGAGAGAGAGAGAGACAGAAAGCCAGACAGAGAGAGACAGACAGAGAGACAGAGAGATAGAGACAGAGACAGACAGAGACAGACAGAGAGAGAGAGAGAGACAGACAGAGACAGACAGACAGAGACAGAGACAGACAGACAGAGAAAACATCTATCATTTTGGTGTAGCCAATTTATCACAGAATCCACATGAAAACAACATTGCCAGCTGGCTCAACAAGTATATGACAAATAAACAACAATCTGGGTCGAAAGCGAGAGGCAGCCAACCCAAGGAAAGAGCTGTATGGACAGTGTGAAGGAGACTTTGACAGCACACGGCATTTCTCCTATTATGGCCTACCAGCTCCCTGCTGTCCGCCTGTTCTTTCTTCTTGCCACAGCCAGTGAAGATGCAAGAAGATATGAAAAATACAGAAGAAAAAAGGAAGAGAATATCCATCATCATCATCATCATGTCCCCTACCGCATGACGTTGGCGATCATGTATTTATCTCTTGTTGCCGCAAGCACATCTTCCACCCTCTCTGTCCTCAGCCACCCTGCAAGTCCGTCCAATATTTTCTCCCTGGGTCTACCTGGTGTTCTCTAAACCAGCTTTCCTGTTGTGATCAGGTGCTCCAATTCCCCTTTCCTCATAAAATTGTTGTCTTTTCCTAATCTTCCTTATCAATGATCTTATTGTGCCTGCGTCCACCAAGAATGTCTCGTTTGTTTCCTTTGCTGTCCATGAAACTCTCAACATTCTTCTTAGAAACCACATCTCGGTTGCCTCGATCTTGTTCTGGCTTTGCGTGTTGACTGTCCAAGCCTCACAACCATATAACATAATCGGTTCTATATAACATTCAAGAAATCTCTTCCTGATGTTAACTGATAGGCATTTGTTGGTAAGAATGCTTTTCATCTTCTTGAATGCTGTTTTGGCTTGGCCGATTCTGCTGGCTATTTCTGATGCGCATCTAAAGTCTGGTGAGATGACCGTTCCCAGATATTCAATGTACAAACAACCAGCATGGAATCGTTGTAGTTGCAGACTGCTCTTCTCTGGACGCCAGAAGGAAGATACGAGAGGAAGACTCAAGAATACCTGGTGTCGAACAGAAGAACTGTAAACTAAGATCCCTAACACGCACATAATTATGATCTTGTTAGATCTTCTCCATCGTGTGACATGGGTGGCGTTAGTGCATATGAAGCCTATCTCGAGCGCTGGAGACGCTATGTTCAGAAACTGAATCTATAGCCATCTGTCAGCATCTGCGCCGTTGGTGTATATGGGACGCATTCTGAGCGCCGAAGCGCTGTCATGGGAAAATGTCAACTGAAGTTGCAACAACACCATGTATTCATCAGTAATTAACCCTTCCACAGCTGTTGATTTTAGGGTGCAAAGACAACGCCGTACACTTACCAATAATTAACCCTTCCACAGCTGGTGAGTTCAGAGTGCAAATAATTTCTGGCGCAAGTGATTTTAGAGAAAAAGCAAGAAAATCACACATACCGACTTCAAACTTGAATGGTTGTAACTTTTGACTTATGGACAAATGTTTTTTCCGTTTGTTTGTTTGTTTTTTCCAAAGAATAAGGAATGACTGAAGTTTTGGATTTTACAGCGATTAAGTATGTTGATAAGAATGAAATATTTCGAATTTGTTGCTGCCATTGGGCGACATCAGTGCTCAGCCAAAAGGCACAAGGGTTTTCAGTCCTATAAGATATTTGGTAAAAAAAAAAAAAGAAGAACAAGAGTGAGGGTTGTCCATTCTTACCGGTAGCACGTGCTGTCAGCTCATGCATACATAATGCGGGCACTGACGAGACTATTGATCTCCTGACACTTTCCTTTGGTTGGTGGGAAGGAGGAAGAAAAAAATCGAGACTCTTCTCACAGTGTTGGGGCCAGCTACAGTAAACAGTCCCCATCATCCGAGAGAAACGTTACGTCTTAGTACCATCATTTAGTCCCCTACTCTTATAAATCCTCTTGTCTACTGTTACTCTTCGTAGCCACGCATTGTCTGAACATTTTTTAACACTTAGTTTTGTGTGGATGAGAGAGGGAAAGGAGAGAGAGAGGGTGGAGAGACAGGGAGAGAGAGAGAGAGAGAGAGAGAGAGGAGAGAGAGAGAGAGACAGACAGACAGACAAAGAGAGAGTAGAGACAGAAAAAAGACAGAGTTAGACAGAAAGAGACGAGACAAAGACAGAGAGACAGACAGAGAGAAGAAGACAGAGAGAAGAGAGACAGAGAGACAGAGAGAGAGAGAGAGAGAGAGAGAGAGAGAGACAGACAGACAGACAGACAGAGACAGAGAAACGACGACGACAACAACAACAACAACAAAACAAACATTAATTTTTTTTGGAGAGTAATGGCATGTGCAACCTCACCATAAGAGGGGTCTTACCAAGTCGAGTACTATATATTATGGTGCCAAACAGAGAGAGAGAGAGAGAGAGAGAGAGAGAGAGAGAGAGAGAGAGAGAGAGAGAGAGAGAGAGAGCAAGAGAAGAGAAAAGAGAGAGAGCAAGAGAGGAGAGAGAGAGAGAGAGAGAGAGAGAGAGAGAGAGAGAGAGAGAGAGAGAGAGAGAAAGGGAGTGGACGCCTAGAAGATTAATAATCAGTAACGTAGGTGATCACGTTCACATTTGTCTTTGTCTCTTTACCATGACAAATTACTGTGCGAGAACGCACTGAGGAAGACAAAGAGCACCATAATTCTGTCCCAATCTTACCCAATCTTTTTCTCCTTCTGGTCTCTGCCTCGCTTTGTCTCAACACGTAGCTACGACGAATATGAGACAAGAAAAAAAAAAAAAAACACGTGAAAGAGACAGGGACAAATGACCGACTATTAGCGGTCATGTTGTGTGCGTGGTATCATTTCCATTTGTATCTGTCTTCTCGTCTCTTAACACGTTCAAGAGGACAAGAAAACCTTTCGACGAATCGCCGTGGTGTAGTGGTTAGTGCAACAGATTAAAGACTGTTTCAGTTTCAGTTTCAGTTTCTCAAGATGACGTCTCTGCACTGGAGTGAATTCCATAATTATGCAATAATGTCACCAGGTGCCATGTAATGGAGAAGATCCAGAATGATCAAGGCACAAACCTTAAGCCTGCACATAAACCCGTGGGCTGGCCAGGTTCTGAGGTCTTATTTAGATAGTTCCATAACCTTGGAGTCGTAGGGGAGTGAGGTGGCAGAGACCTCAACTTTTCCCGGGGACCAGCACCACGAGGGCGGTGCCCATCCCCTCTTTCCCTCGCTTCAAATTCATATTTTTTTTAAAAACCTAGACTTCAGAAAGGCAAGAAGGCTAATTGGTCTTCAAGGGGTAGGACCTGGGAAATCAACCTATCTCGAAAGACTGGAAGGCTGTGGGATCAAATCCCATCGGTGCTATCAAACTTTTGTGGGATTTTTCGGGCCCAACTGGCTCCTATCCAGAACTGAGTGTGCTATGGGCTCGTAAGGAAGACTGGGAACATACAACTTAAGCTCATGTGCTTCACAGATTGTTGTTTGAAGCTTCTGACCAACACTGCAGGTACCTGTATTTTTCGGGACTGGTTGATGCCAGGACAGATACATACAATGTGTAGAGTACAACCTTGTCACACAGTTTCTATCCTAGATGGAACTCTATAGCATCACTTTTTTGCACGTATAAAATATATATCTATAAAAGAAAAAGCAAAGGCAAATTCAAAAAATGGAAAGAAAAGCTGAAAAAAAAGACCAGGACTGCGATGTACTCAAGGACAATAGCAACAGTGACACGAATTACACAATGCTGAAGAAGGACGCAGTGTCCGCAGAAAAAAGTGCTTCTACGACTGGTCTTCTACCCCCACACAAAGACCCACACGATGGTCTGAAGACTAGTATAATTATGTACCTATCCCTCGAATCGACGGAAGAATCTACATCATCATCATTTTACAGAATATAGTCAGACACTTAAGACAAGTCGTATGCCTCTGTCCCTCTGTATTTGTCTCTGCCTCTGTCTGTCTCTGTCTCTGTCTGTCTCTGTTCTATCTCTTGTCTTGTTCTCTTCTCTTCTCTCTCTCTCTCTCTCTCTCTCTCTCCAACCATCACCTATTTTTCCTCCTCCTTCCCTCTCCCTTTCTCCGCCAAAATAAATGGCAAAAGAATAAGCATCAAACAGCACCCAAATGATTATCAGTCACATGTCCTCTCAGAAATCAAGCTTTTGATGTACTTATTTCACGTTCGAATACTTTTCTTTTCAGTGACTACACATGCTGACAAATTAACGTAGGTGGAAATGGCACAGTCTGGAGAACAAGTTTTTAATAGTCTTTGATGTGTCTCATTTCTCTTGCAGGGATTTTTTTTTATCTAATAGACATCCATACTGAAAAACAATAATGTAGGTGAAACGGACAAGGTCTGAAGAACAAAAGTCTTCATTATGCTTTGATATGGCTTATTCCCCATATACTTCTTTTTAAACAAACCCTACATTCTCATATTAAGATATTAAGGTAGGTGGAAGGGATAATGTCTGAAGAACAAAAGCCTCCTGCTAAACGCATGGAGGCAAATTGTCTGGAATCCAAACCAGAGTGGGTTGTTATTTCTTAATAATGGCCAGCGTGCGGGTTTATTGACAAGGAATATTGTGGTGAGTTAAGCTCTGAAGAGGACGTTCGGTGCTGCCTACTATGGCTGAGGAACGTAGGCATGTGAGGAAGAACAAAGCCATCAACCTATCAACTGCGGCAACCATCCCCTGCCCACATTGCCACAGACTTTTCCAGGCAGGGATCGGACTGACCAGCCACCTCCGTACCTTCAGACGACTAAACGGTCTTCATCCATCTGACAGATTTTTTTTTCTGATAAACATCCATATTAAAAAAAAACAAAAAAACAACAACAACAAAACAAACAAACAAAAAAACCCCGTAAATGAAATGGACAAGGTCTGAAGAACAAAGTCTTTACTATGCTTTGATATGATTTGATATATCTTTGCCAGTAGGGCTTTAGAAGCTTTACCATCACACAGTATCTAGGATGGAAAGTGTGTTGGGAAGTGTGTGTGTGTGTGTGTGTGTGTGTGTGTGTGTGTGTGTGTGTGTGTGTGTGTCGTGTGTGTGTGTGTGTGTATGTGTGTGTGTGTGTGTGTGTGTGTGTGTGTGTGTGTGTGTGTGTGTGTGTGTGTGTGTGTGTGTGTTTGTTTTTTAGGGAGTGTCTTTAGTAGCGTAGGTTTTAATCTTTTGGAGCTTGGAGCTTGTTCAATGGGGATTCATCGCACTCGAATTGTGGCGCTTCAAGGATTTTGCTAGTAATTATCTGATAGACACCTTGAGCCTGCACAAAAACCATATTCAAAATTTTCAAGTTGGGAGATTTGGGAGGCGAACATGACTTATGAAACATAGAGCTAACACCAACCAAGTGGTTGAAGCGGTAATGTAAATGAACACTGCGTAGATTGCAGTCCGGATTTTAGCTCGGGACATCACATCTAGAGTCTTACGGTCCTGCTTATTTCGGAGGTTATAGCGCCGTGGTGAACGCAAGGATCGTGGGGAGTTTGACCCCCAGGTGGGCCACAGGATGGGCTGGTAAGACCACCATGCTCATTAACGCAAGGGCGGATGGGTTGTGGGTTCGGACCTTGGCCGGTCTCTAGTTAGCGGGCTCGTCAGATCAGTTGGTAAGAGCGCCACGTTGAAAACGCAGGGTCGAAGTTTCCGATCTCCAGCGTGCCATTTATCATTTATTCATTTTGTTATTAAGTGCAATCATGCTGGGGTGATTTTGTTGTTGTTAAAGTTCCATGGTAGAAAAGGGTTGATATCTTTATGATCAGATTATTTTGGCAGTGTAATTGCCTTTTGGGGCGTTTGAAATAATAGGACTTTTAAACTTTCATGATGATGTATTTACGTGGAAGGTGACCTTCTGTGTGCTCTGTTCAGTAAGGAGTTTAAATCCTGTTAAGACCAGTTTTGCAAAATACCGAGCCGCTGTATGCACTTAACGTCACACACCGGCCAGACAGATGGACATTTAGACAGACAGGCCGTCAGACAGACAAATATACAAAGAATAAGACAGGCACACGTACATTCATTACACAGGAACATGCAGACAGACGGACACACAGGCACTGACACACACACACAGACAGACAGACACACGTAATCTCAAATGTACACATGTACGCAAAAAACAAGCGCCCACGCAAGATTAAGCATAAACACACACACACACACACACACACACACACACACACACACACACACACACACACACACACACACACAACACAACACACACACACACACGCATATATACACACATATATATATATACATATATATACATGTATATATATATATACATACATATATATATATATATATATATATATATGTATATACATATACATATACATATATATATTCGAGCGCGTTTATATATATATATATATATATATGTGTGTGTGTGTGGTGTGTGTGTGTGTGTGTGTGTGTGTGTGTGTGTGTGTGTGTGTGTGTGTGTGGTGTGTGTGTGTGTGTGTATTAAGAACATCAACATTTATTTCAACTAAACATTAAATATTCTCAAGGGAGAGGAAAAACGCATCAAGGCCTGAGCCAGGAACTCAATGAAGAGATCTGTTTGTAACATACAGTCACATCAGCTCAGCAGACTTTAAAATCATCTCTTAATCTGACCAGGGAGAGAACACCGACAAGAAATGAGTGAATGACACTCTAAAGTTTCAGAAATGAGACACTTCTCCCACACATATATACAAATAAAAATGAATAATAATATCAACCATATCAAACTGGCACCAAATTTTAAAATCAACACCCCTTTATCTCACGTGGGAGAAAATAAAAAATCGACAAATAGCGAGTAAATGATTCCCAGAAGAATCAACAAACAGGCAATTTGTCTGCATCGTATATGGTGATAAATATCTCACCGAACACCTTACATGACAATAAAGATTTCCATCGTCGAGGTTTCGTTTCACACTCACCGACACACTGAAACTAAAAGTTACATTAAGAGTTCTATGAATCCAGCATTGAAATGCATTCTTTTACCACTCCTACAAAGAATACTTTGGCACCACCACACATTAAAAACCTCACTAATCTCACTTAGGAGAAAATAAAATCGACAATACCCGAGGAAATGTAACTCTAAAGACCGAAACCAAAAATATATTTTTCACCAAGAACATGGAAATCAATGCAAACCTCATCAAACTACCAAACTTTAAAGACCCCTTAATCTCACTGAGCCAACACGAAATGAGTAAATGATAGGAAAAGTTTCACACATATCATAGACGTTGTATACCAACCACATGAAACTTCCTCAAAACTTTACATATCCCTTACTCTCACTTGGGAGGAAAAAAAATGAAAATCGAAAAAGACGGAGTAAAAGAGATTGAGCAATGACAATATTTTCTGCAACAAGTAACTTGTGATATTAAAATAAATCGTCAGACACGACACGTAGTAACAACGATGCCATCATCCAGGATTAGTTTCATGACACCGTCGTAATTTCTTTTCTCCATCAGAGAATGAGGGCTTGCTACAAATCGTAATTTTTTTCCTTCATCATAGAATCTAAATGTGTTTTTCGAGTTCTTTCTTATGGTGAAAGCAGTTTTTTTTAAAACCGACTGCTTAATTTCTGAATTACGGGCTTTGAAAAATTGTATCCTTCTGATTCGCAAATTATGAGAAAACCAAGAAAAAGCTATTCAGAGTTTCAGCAATCAAGTTTCCCCCAGCAACCAAGACCTAATCTTCATGAAATTATGCACACTTGTCAATCTCACGTGTGCGGTTTGACGGCTTCATTGCAAGAACTGAAAGGATAATTTGTTGTTGAAAACAGGCATTTTCGATTTTTTTTTCTCTTAACAAAACGTTGGGTAAATGTTTTCAAACGACACGTAACAAGAAAATAATCACAAAAATTAGGAACTGACAGGGAGTAGTTTGTGCAGGTGGAATTACAGTATCAGTTGAAATCAATCCCCCCAAAACTACCTCCTGACACTCCAACTACTTATTTCAGCTGCTAGCGAAAAACACGATATGGTGACAAGTGATTGCCTTCAGTGATGGAAGGTCACAAAAGAATCATCATCCAGCCTTAGTTTCTTGTCACAAGCAATGCGAAGAAAAATATTACCAGCATTGAGAGCTGGAAAAACAAACTCAAAGAAAAGTCTCATTTGACCAATTCGGAATACCACAATTGGTGGATAACCGCTGGAGTGATGACCAGAGACTCTCTGCCCACTGAAGTCAATGGAGCTCTGTTGTTACCTCTGAGCTAATGAACTCACCCTTTTTTTCTCTCATTCACACAGAACAGTCTACGCAGTATCTCATACATATGACTGGTACCTACAAATTTACATAATTAAGGAGTAGTGTCTCCACTATTCGGAAAACCGAAAGGACCTAAGTTATGATTAGCAAAGAGACGTGCCTGTAATATATGGACCAAAATGAGGAGAGAGAAAGGACAGAGATAATGAGGGAGACAACGAGAGAAAGACAGAGAGAGAGAGAAACAGACAGACAGACAGACAGACAACCAGACAGACAGACGAGACAGAGATATAGCGCAAGGAAAAGAAAGAAAAAGAGAGAGAGACAGAGAGAGAGAGAGACAGAGAAGAGAGAGAGAGAGAGAGAGGAGAGAGAGAGAAGAGAAGAGCAGAGACAGAGAGACAGAGAGAAACAGAGACGAGAGAAACAGAGACAGAGAGAAACAGAGAGACATACAGTGAGACAGAGGCAGACAGACAGACAGAGACAGAGACAGAGAGAGAGAGAGAGAAGACAGACAGAAGGACAGAGACAGAGAGACAGACAGACAGACAGAGACAAAGAGACAGAGAGAGAGAGAGAGAGAAAGAGAGAGAGAGAGAGTAAAAGAGATATCAAATGAGGCACAGTCACAAATAACGGAGAGAGACACACACACATGACGGACACAGTAGCAAACGAGCTCCTCTTTCCCATGTGTAAAGTGCAGTGGAGGCGCAATGCATATGATAAACCTGACCAGATTACACACATTTGTGGGTACCTTCCTGATCATTTGCACGACAGATTAGCATCAAGAGACTTCTGTGCAAGCTATGGACCAACATGGTATTTATGTCTCTGAGAGGTTCGTTAGGTTGATAAGAAAATGATGATATGTGATTTGATTGTTAGTGGGTGGTGTTTGGTGGCAATGTTCGTGGTGATGTTGGTGTTGGTTATGTGGTGCTGGTGGTGGTATGGTATGTGTGTGTGTGTTTCAGTTGCTCTCTCTCTCTCTCTCTCTCTGTTCTGTCTATCTGTCTATCTGTGTGCGTGTTTTGGTGTGTGTGTGTGTGTGTGTGTGTGTGTGTGTGTGTGTGTGTGTGTGTGTGTGTGTGTGTGTGTGTGTGTGTATGTGTGTGTGTGTATTATGGAAATACAAAACCAACCAGTGTGCTCAACCCCCCTCCCCCCCAAAAAAGAGCATGGATACCAAAGGAATGGAATAAAAGCAAACGAACAAACAACAACAATAACCAGCAACACACGTAAAAGTCCACTCGTATATTTTCCTTTCTATGCCTTTTTTTTTAAAAGAAAGTCTATATTTTGTCCTTCTCAATATTCCGGTGATCTTGAATACGCTTTCATTAAATAAAATGAAACTTGTGATGCGAGAACAGTGGCACTCTGTCACGACAGCGAAATCATAATGGAAATATTGCAAGAAATTCTTGATAAAGTGACCTTGATACACCTTCCTCAAAAATTATTGATTTTAGGAAAGTGTTTTTGTTTGATATGAACTTGATCTTGGAGACTCAACTTTCCAATTATGCATTCGCAACTCACCAAACACTTTATACCGTTGACCCTCAAACACTCTATACCTTTGAATTCAATCACAAAACTGAGAAATCCTTGCTAATAATTATGTATTTTTTTGTCATAGACACACAGACAAACAGACAAAAAGACAGGCAGGTAAACAGACGTCCCTTTTGGGTAATGTGAAATTATCTCCCCCTCCACTCTTTCTAAGAGGATTGACGATGTTCATATATTTGCACCCTTTCGCTCGGAGCAACGATCAATGTATAAAGTATTCAGTACTCTTCTGCCTCCCTCTCTCTGTCACTCTCTCTCTCCCTCTCTCTCTCTCTCTTCCTCTGTCTTCTTCTCTCCCTCCTCCATCTCTCTTTCTCTCTCATTCCCTCCCTCTCCCTCCTCTCTCTCTCACTCTCTCACTTCTCTCTCACCTCTTTCTCTCTTTCTCTGTGTGGGATTCACACTTTCTCTCCTTTGCTAACGTGTCCATGCAAAGGAGATGTATGAAATGAATAATAGAAGGGGTTAATCTCCCTCTGACCAACACAGGTTACAAGTGTTTCTGCCATCGTGCTGAACTCGTCATTATTAGACACTGGATCTCTACTAGTGTGTGTGCTGTCTTATTCTGTGTTCTCGATCTCTGTCTTTCTAGATTAGTATTTTCTGACTCTCTTCTGTGTCTTTATTCCATTGTGTCTCCCACCCCATCCCCGGACTCTGTCTTTCTCTTCTCTTCTCTGTCTGTCTGTCTGTCTGTGTCTGTGTTTGTCTCTGTCCCTCTGCCTCTGTTTGTTTGTCTCTCTCACTCTCTGTCTGGATGTGTGTGTGTGCGTGTGTGTGTGTGTGTGTGTGTGTGTGTGTGTGTGTGTGTGTGTGTGTGTGTGTGTTGTGTGTGTGTGTGTGTGTGTGTGCATGCGTAAACTGACTCTCTCTTTCTCTTTCTCTCTTGCTTACTTTATTTGTTTCTTTTTTTTTCTTTCACTCTCTCTCTCTATCCCTCTCTCTGTCTCTGTCTGTCTGCCTGTCTCTCTCTCTCCCTTCTTCCCAATCTCCCCTTCTTTCTTTCTTTCCCTCTCTTTCTCTCTCCCGTTTTCTCCCTCCCTCCCTCTCTCTCTCCCACACTCTCCCTCTCTCTCCCCCCACTCCATCCCTCTCCTCTCTCTCTCTTTCTCTCTCTCTTTTCCCTCCCTCTCCCCTTACTAGACTCTCTTTCTATCTTATCAATTCAAGTTCGATCCAAAACGAGAATGAGTTGAAATCTGGAGTCTGAAGTTTGTTCAGGAGGGATTCATGATGCATGAACAATTCCATATGCGTTTGAACCAAACCTGCCAGCAAGTTATCTGGCAGATTCCGTGAACCATCACAAAACCCTATATGCTGAAGGTCTTGAAAATCAGGAAGGGAAAGGTACCTATGATACACTGACACCACCAAAAATGATTGGCACATTATAATGAACACAGAACAAGCCAGCCTCTATGTTGCAGGGAGGGTTTGAACTCGAGACATGGGATCTTATGTTCATGGCTCTATGAGAAAAAAAAAGCCAACAAGCCTGTGTGTAACTGGCCCGCTTGAAAGCCGAACCCTCGACCCCTGAATTATCAGCATCGTAATGCAACCACCTGAGTTAGTGGGGCCGAAATAAAGACTGAGCAAAAATGATTGTGCCATTTTAACAATTTTATTTTTCTAAAAGTTTTGTGTTTTGCAGATGTAAATTTAAAACTCTCCTAATCTTAAGTCAAACTTGCAGAGTCCTTTCTATTTCAGATACTTGTATTTAATTATAATTTAATCATAAAAGAGAAACATTCTGACATATACCTGTTTTTTTCTTTCTGATTATTTACGTACTTTGTTTTTTATAATGCTGCTTGCCAAGACTCAAACAACGGTTTATGTCATTCAAGAGTATACAATCGCAATGATCCACTAGAAAGGATCTTTGGTTAAAAAAAAAACGTCGATAGCATGTCACTTAAAGACAGAACAGAACAAATCAAAATAAAATGAAATCCAAAACAAATGTGACTGCCCGCGTTCAAGCAAACAGGAACCAGAAAAAAACAAAAACGAAAGAAGAATATGAACGCGTGTTTTAATACAACAAAACAAGACAGGCGCAAATTTTTGGCCAACTGGCCTTTGTCAAGCGTAAGATTACAAATAAACAAACACTAGATACAAAAGATTTGAGAAAAAGACCGAAACTTCCCTGTTGCTGTCTTCAATGAGAGAAAAGGAACAAACTCTTTTTCTCATTTTTATTGTATCTAGTGTTTGTGTGTTTGTAATCTTACGCTTGACAAAGGCCAGTTGGCCAAAAATTTGCGCCTGTCTTGTTTTGTTGTATTAAATACGCGTTCATATTCTACTTCACAACACACACATTAGTGGCACACGTGCGCATACGCATACGCACGAATCAAAGCGATATGCTTAGTAAATATATTGCACTGCACACATTTATAACGCAGAATGTCGACATTAACATTTAGGAAAAGCATAAGATTTAATTATCCCTGTACTTACATTCTGATTGATGTTGCTGCTGCTGCTGATATGATACGGAATGTCTTGAGACGATGTTTTTGTTTTGTTTTGTTTTTATATATCTGTCTACTTATCGGAGTCTTGCAGCCTATTTTCGCCATTATGACAAACTAATAAGTCTATGACTTTTTTCAGAATATCAAAACATTATCAGCTTATTGGATTTGTGTGCAGGTGCATGGCTTATGCCATAATCATTTTAGATATCATACCATCACATGGCATCAACAGCATTGGTACACATGACATTTATTCCGAGAGTGAAAAAAAAAACCCAACTTTAAGCCTTCAGTTTTCCAAATAGACAATCAACTCTTGTCAATATTTTGAGAAAGAAACATTATTCCCATGGTTTGGCTATTGCATTTTATCTGATTTTATCTCCTTCCCTCCCCCTTCTCACCCCAGAATCACCCGTCAAAGACTCCACCTGATTTGGCGAGGGGCGATCGGCCCCCGATAACCCTAGATACCAAGAGACTGGAATTAGATAAAAATCACCGAATGGAGGAGGCGAGCTTTCTGCAAAGAGTAAACAATTTGTGGGAGAAAGGGAAAGCGGTTTCAGGGCATACCCGTCAATTGTGATGCATCCCAACGAAAGGCCACAGACTGCTGCCTACAATGGTTTTTCGGAACAACTTGACATGACCTGCATGTCAACAAGAATGAAGTGCTTGTCACAGGATTGATTCTGTCAGTGCATGTCATGACATTAATGATGGCATTACTGGTCATTGGATTGATTCCCTCAGTGCATGTCATGACATTACTGGTCATTGTGTTGATTCTGTCAGTGCATGTCATGGCATTAATGATGGCATTACTGGTCATAGGACTGATTTTGTCAGTGCATGCCATGACATTACTGGTCATTGTGTTGATTCTGTCAGTGAATGTCATGACATTACTGGTCATTATGTTGATTCTGTCAGTGCATGTCATGATATTAATGATGGCATTACTGGTCATAGGACTGATTTTGTCAGTGAATGTCATGACATTACTGGTCATTATGTTGATTCTGTCAGTGCATGTCATGACATATGAATGATGGTATTATTGGTCATAGGGTTGATTCTGTCAGTACATGACATGACATTCATGATGGTGTTATTGGTCATAGGGTTTATTCTGTCAGTACATGACATGACATTCATGATGGTGTTATTGGTCATAGGGTTGATTCTGTCAGTACATGACATGACATTCATGATGGTGTTATTGGTCATTGTGTTGATTCTGTCAGCACATGACATGACATTCATGATGGTGTTATTGCCCATTGTGTTGATTCTGTTAGTACATGACATGACATTCATGATGGTATTATTGGTCATTGTGTTGATTCTGTTAGTACATGACATGACATTCATGATGGTGTTATTGCCCATTGTATTGATTCTGTTAGTACATGACATGACATTCATGATGGTGTTATTGGTCATTGTGTTGATTCTGTCAGCACATGACATGACATTCATGATGGTATTATTGCCCATTGTGTTGATTCTGTCAGTACATGACATGACATTCATGATGGTGTTATTGCCCATTGTGTTGATTCTGTCAGTACATGACATGACATTCATGATGGTGTTATTGGTCATTGTGTTGATTCTGTCAGTACATGACATGACATTCATGATGGTGTTATTGGTCAATGTGTTGATTCTGTTAGTACATGACATGACATTCATGATGGTGTTATTGCTCATTGTGTTGATTCTGTCAGTACATGACATGACATTCATGATGGTGTTATTGGTCATTGTGTTGATTCTGTTAGTGCATGTCATGACACACGAATGATGGTGTTATTGGTCATTGTGTTGATTCTGTCAGTGCATGTCATGACATTACTGGTCATAGATTTGATTCTGCCAGCGCATGTCATGACATTAATGATGACATTGCTGGTCTCTGGGTTGATTCTGTCAGTACATGTCACGACATTAATGATGGCATCACCGGTCATTTGGTTAATTTTGTCAGTGCATGTCATAACATGACACATGAAGGCTGACATTAGTGGTATTTGGGGAGATTCTAACCGAGTTTGTGAGGAGATACGAAAGCTGGCGTTATTGGTACAGTCATGGAATTGATTTTTTTAAATTTATTTATTCATTCAATATTTTGAATAAAATGACAAAGCATAAGTTATATACCCTATTTCCGAAAACAATTTATATGCACGTCATACATTCATTGCAATCCTATTACAATTACTTAAATCCATATGTAAATTTGTATCACACAAAAGAACTTAATGTCTTCAGTTTTGAAGACACTTAATGTCTTCAGTTTTTAAGACACTTAATGCCTTCAGTTTTAAGACACTTAATGTCTTCAGTTTTTAAGACACTTAATGCCTTCAGTTTTTTGCCCTTTGTCACTGGGTTAATCGTGTAAGCGCATGTCAAGACAGGCTGGCAAGACTGATGTCGCTGTGTTGATTCTGTCATTGCATTTATCATTTTGTGGAATTGAATGGGGCAATTAATGAACTTGTTCATCAATGTTTCTGATGCCATAATATATCATAATCAGTGAAGTCCTTGGGACAAACACAGGAGTTGATATAATGAAAGAAAAGAACCATATCCATCTGATTGATAACCGAAGTGTTGCTGACATATTTTTCAGCAACAAATGCTGGTAGTAATGGGCAGAGATACATTTTGAAACCACACATCGCGCACTCACACACGCACACACGCACACACACACACACAAACACACATACACACACACACACACACACAAACACAAACACACGCACGCACGCACACGCGCATGCATACATACGCACGCACGCACACATGCAGACACATTATATATATATATATATATATATATATACATATATATATATATATATATATATATGTGTGTGTGTGTATGTGTACACACACACACACACACACACACACACACACACACACACACACACACATATATATTATATATATATATATATAGGCAGATAGGTAGAAGGATTCATATATAGATAGGTAGATAAACAGACATATATACATACATACATACATACATACATACAGACAGACAGATAGATAGATAGATATATAGATAGATAGACAGATAGATAGATAGATATATAGACAGATAGATAGATAGGTAGATAGACAGATATAGATAGATAGATAGATAGATAGATAGATAGATAGATAGATAGATAGATAGATAGATAGATAGATAGATAGAAATAGACACACACACACACACAGGAACCAGAAAAAAACACGAAAGAAGAATAAGATAAGAACACGTATTGATCCAATAAGACAAGACAGGCGCAAATTTTCGGCCAACTGGCCTTTGTCAAACGTAAGATTACAAACAAACAAACACCAGATACAAACATTAGGAGAAAAAGACTGAAACTTCCCTTCTGCTGGGTCCAGTGTGAGAAAAGGAATACATTATGATGTCATCTTAGTCAATTAATTCCTTTTCTCACACTGGACCCAGCAGCAGGGAAGTTTCAGTCTTTTTCTCCTAATTTTTGTGTCTGGTGTTTGTTTGTTTGTAATCTTACGCTTGACAAAGGCCAGTTGGCCGAAAATTTGCGCCTGTCTTGTCAAGCTGTATTAAATAAGCGTTCTTACTCTTATTTCGTGTTTTTTTTTTCTGGTTCCTGTTTGCTTGAACGCGGGCAGTCAACTTGTTTCAAAACAAAATAAAACAAAACAAAACAGTTTTTCACGTGGCTTGACAATCTTATTCTATTCAATGTAATTCCTGTCCTATCCCACCAGACCCCAACGCTTGTCAAACATATAACCAGGAGACAGATCAGCTCCAGATAACCCCAGATATCGACAGAATGGAATTGGATAAAAATCGCTGCATGCAGGACGCCAGTTTTCTACGAAGTGCAAACAAATTCTGGAAGAAAAGGAAAAAGCTTTCGGGCACACCCAGCAATTCTGAGGCATCAAAATAAAGGGTTACAGACTGTTGTTTAGAATGGATGCCAGGACAGATGAAGTTTGGCATTGCCAGTCTTGTGGTTGATACTGTCAATATGTGTCATGAAATATGAAGGCTGACATGTTGGACTGATTCATTCAGTGCATTGTCGCGACACGTGTACACTGACATCACTGGTCATTGGGTTGATTCTGTCAGTGCAGTGACATGCCACACAAAGTCTAGCATCACTGATCATTTTATTGATTTAGTCAGCACTGTGCATATCAAAATAAGATGGAGGCTGACATTACTTATCGTTTGGTTGATTCTGAAAGTGCAATGTCATGACACATGAAGACTGACATCGCTGGTCATTGTGTTGATTCCGTGAGTGCGGTGTCATGACACATGAAGACTGACATCAATGGTCACTGGATTGATCATGTCAGTCCAATGTCATGACACATGAAGACTGACATCGCTGGTCATTGTGTTGATTCCATGAGTGCAGTGTCATGACACATGGAGACTGACATCACTGGTCATTGTGTTGATTCTACCAGTGCAATGTCATGACACATGAAGGCTGACATCGCTGGTCATTGTATTGATTCTGTCAGTGCATATCAAAATAAGATAGAGGCTGAAATGACTGGTCATTAGGTTTGTTCTATTATTGAATTCCAATTCCAGTGGAACTGGAAGGGGAAATTGAATTATTACTTCACCAAGATTCCTCAGATCTGACTGTCATGATCGGTTACGTACAGGATTAAGAATAGGATCTGACACAATCGGAGACAAAAACCAGATGCAGTTGGTTTAGAACAGAAGTGATATTGTCATTTTTTTCTCAGGAACGAGTGTTTATAGTGATTGAAATGGGCAGGTAGTGACCGCACAACTCAACAGAGAGAGAGAGAGAGAGAGAGAGAGAGAGAGAGAGAGAGAGAGACAGACATACACACAGATATATATATATATATAATATATATATATATATATATATATAATACAAACACATGAAAAGACCAATATCTAAAGAATATCTTAATGTTTAAATAACATTTCCACGATAAACTCATTACAAGAAAAAAAGTTATCATCGAGATTTGGCCATCTCAGTCTGTTTGATGTAATTCCTCTCCTACCCCAGACCCCAACACTTCTCACACATACGACCTGATTAAAATCAACAAAGAGATCGCTTCCAGAAAATCCCAGATATCGAGAGACTGGAACTGGATAAAAAGCGTTGAATGCAGGAGTCCAGTTTTCTGCAAAGTGCAAACAATTTCGTGGAGAGAGGAAAAAGCTTTTCGGCGTGCCCGGCAATTCTAATGCGTCTTTTAAAGGACCATATCCTGATGCCAGGAATGGATCGTTGGAACAACTGGACATGGCGTGTATGTCAATATACACGAAGGGTGGCATTGCTGGTCATTTGGGTTGATTTCTGTCACTGCACGACATGACATATGAAGGTGGACATTGCTGGTCATTTGAGATGATTTCTGTCAGTGCATGACATGACTTGTGAAGGTAGATGTTACTAGTCCAATGTGTTTTCCCTGAGCACCAGGTAGACCCACGGAAAAATATCTTTTTTGTGTTTCTTTCTCTTTCATTTGAGATAGTTTTTACAAAGTCGAAAAGTAAAAGTGTAATAGTGCATTTGTACGCAGAAACCTCAAGTACAACATGTCCTAAGAGTGAACTTAATGTCACAGTCCAACAAGTTTTACGCAACCTAAATGCCCTTGATGTCATGGGATTTGATGCGCTGCAATGGTCCTGCTATACTAAATGTCAGATGATTTCAAATAATCCACTTCATCAAATCACTCAACACCAGTCTGTGTCATTCGGTGAAGGACCGAGCGGAATTAGATAAGACAGAGAGAAGGACAGAGCAACCTAGCGACTGAGCGACCGAGCGACCGAGAGAGAGAGAGAGAGAGAGAGAGAGAGAGAGAGAGAGAGAGAGAGAGAGAGAGAGAGAGAGAGAGAGAGAAAAGTTGGGAGGAGGATCACTGACATGTATCCAATCATCGTAATAAATCGATTTTTGTTACCTGCACTATTACTACTACTACTATTGCTACTGCTACTGCTGCTGCTGCTGCTGCTACTACTACTACTGCTACTACTAATTCCATTTATATAGCGCAAACATACATATCAGAAAATGCTTGTTGCGCTTTACAAACAGCATAAATATTGCGATAGAAGTACAGTAATGCAGTACAACAGTATGATACATACACTAATACATTCAATGCAGCATGAAGATTCCGATGCCAATACATAATAACACAGTATCAACACATCGAAAACATATATCCAATGAAAAATTAATGCAACATAAACATGGTTCATAGAAATAACGACAAATACGTTTATCAGAGACAATCATACACACGAAAATATACACACAACATGTAAGCACACATACATACATACACACACACACCCTGTGTACACACACACACACACACACACACACACACACACACACACACACACACACACACACACACACACACACACACCCTGTGTATATACACACGCACAGACACAGACCAACACAACACACACACACACACACACACACACACACACACTTACACACACACACACACAAACACTCACAGGTAACACACACATACATACGCATTAGAGAAATTTCAATAACAATGGATTTAGAAAAGCCACAGGCATTCATATATGATTTTGATAGCACACCTGTGTCCAAAGAAATATTTATGATTTCAGTTTCCACTGGAGTAATTTCTTCAATATAATCAAGCATAAGAGGAGCATATATGGGATCAAGATTGTAGGATTTTTTATGCATTTCAAGAATAACTCTTTTCATTAGATTCAGACTGACTGATTGGGGTAAATGGGGAGGATCAGAGAGAGAGAGAGAGAGAGAGAGAGAGAGAGAGAGAGAGATAGTGAGAGAGAGAAAGAGAGAGAGAGAGAGGGGGGGAGGAAAAGATAGACAGAGACAGGAAGAGACAGAGAGAGAGAAATAGAGACAAAGAGAGAGAAAGAGAGAGAGAGAGAGAGAGAGAGAGAGAGAGAGACAGAGACAGAGACGACAGAGACACAAACAAACAGACAGGCAGACAGACAGACAGACAGACAGACATATAGTTCAATGAGACTAAGCATATAATGAAACTGAAAACTATTAAAAAGAAATTAACACCAACAAATGGAAATTCACAAACGAGCAAATACACGAATCGCTTTGCACATCTTTTTCACACAAAAAATCCAGATTTAGCGAAATTTCATTATCACAAACACGTTGTGTCTTCAAACTTGTTTTTGTTTAAAAAACGTCTAATGTGACTGATCGTGTAAGTGTGTAAGTGTGTGTTTATTTGATTTCTTCTGTCATTAATTTAAATTAATTGTATATACATTTATACACATTCCTCAGCAAGGGGCATAGGCCTTCCATGAAGTAGACTGTTGGCATTCGCATTCCTTCTGCGAGACTCACAGAGTTCCTTTGCCTGCTAGCAACCTGCTGGTGAACAAGCAGACGTGTGAAAATGAATAATAGAGGTGATTCGTTCCTTTTTAGCCCGTAAGAGGGACCATGTTCTCGCGCTTGTGTCTATCTTACTGTTTTGTGTAAGCTCAGTCCTGTTTGTCTGTCTATTTTGTCTGTCTGTCTGTCTGTTTCTGTATCTGTCTTTCTGTCTGTCTGCTTGTCTGCTTCCTTGTCTGTCTGTATGTCTGGCTGAATCTCTGTCTGTCTCCCTCCTCTCTCTCTCCTCTCTCTCTCTCCGCGTCCCCTCCTCAAGAAAGTGGCTATCGGCCTTCATTAATTATCCTGAATTCCTCCCTCTCTCTCTCTCTCTGTCTGTCTCTCTTTTACACACCACACACACACACACACACACACACACACACACACACACACACACACACACACACACACAACACACACACACACACACCACACACACACACACACACACACACACACACAACACGCACACACACAACACACACACACACAACACGCACACAACACACACACACACAGACACACACACACACACACACGGAGGCTGGTTGTGTGGTTCAGTTGACTGAGGCGTGGACTCAATAATCTGATACCTTGAGTCCAATGGAAGTCCACAACGTGGAAGCTTCTTTGTTATCTATCTTTTAAAGCCCCAGTTCTTCCATTTTAATACTTAGCAAGCTTATTGAGATTTCTCACAGGCTCAAGGCGTCTGTAGGATTATCAGTGAGAGGTCTGGTATAAGTGAAATATATAGACTTGTTAGAACGCTAAGAAGCCCATGTGAACACTTTTGAAATGTCTGGTTTGCCTGGAGTGCAAAATATAATTGTTAGAATATTAAGAAGCCAGCCCTTGTAAATAAATTCAAAATGTCTCTCTCGCAATCTCTGTCTGTGTCTGTCTGTGTGTATCTTTTTGTTGTTGTTGCTGATGTTTACGTTATCGTATGCCTGTGATGCACTTGTGCGCACTTGAACACAAACACACACGCACCCCCCCCCTCACACACGCACACACACACACACACGCACACATACATACACACACACAGTCACACTTACACACACACACACACACACACACACACACACGCACACACACACATACGCACACATACATACACGCACATACACACACACACACAGAGTCACACTTACACACACACACACACACACACACACACACACACACACAACACACACACAAACACACACACACACAAACACACACAAATTAATTATGCTCAAGTACCTATTTTCCATTTAAAAATGTGATTATTTCATACGACTGGAGAATGGTACCGTATGTGACAAAAATGTGTTAGACGATCTTCTCGCTGTTTCAAAATGGTTCTTTACCAGATTAAATTAAAATGTTTGGATCCCTAAAGAATACCGAGTAAAAAAAAGTTTGGAAATATGGCACCAGGGTCAAGGTCACAAGAATAAAACAGATGAGCATATTTTGAGGTTGAGTGTAAACAGCACTTTCTCTGGCACTTCTGACAATATTCAGAATCTGTTTTCACTGTTGTGCCAATCTGTCAGTGTCCTCGCTTCACGTCTTCTGGAGCTTCTTCAGACCAAAACGCTTATAAGAAGAACGTGATATCTAAGAAGAATGTCGAGAGTTCCATGGACAGCAAAAAACAAACAAACAAACAAACAAACACAAAACAAAAACAAACAAACAAAACACAAACAAACAAAAAACACCCCCCCAAAAAACAAAAAAACAAAAAAAACAAACAAACAAAAAAACAAACAACAACAAACAAACACAAAAATGAGACAGTCTTGAAGGAGGCAGACGCAAGAAGAACATTAATGAAGAAGACTAGAAAACGACAAGCAGCAAACATTCATAGGACATTTTATGAGGCAAGACAAAATTAGAGCACCTGGTCACAACAGGAAAGCTGAAGAGAAAGAGAGCAGCAGGTAGACCCAGGGAGAAAATACTGGACGGACTTGCAGGGTGGGCGAGGACAGAGAGGGTGGGAGATGTACTTGAAGCGACAAAGGATAGATTCGTATGGAAGGCCATGATCGCCAACGTCACGCAACAGGCCACATGATAATGATGATGACGATGGTTTTCTGAATTATATTCTGTATAAAAAGGGAGAGAATGTCTTGGTTATCTTGTTTGATAATATGGATCATATGTTGTTTCATATAAGGAAAGACTAGACGGGGAGAGGGGGGTGAACAGAAGGCGGGCGGGGAGGGAGGTGCTACGAACCTGATATGCTTATTGATTATCTACCAGCCCTTGGGAGTAAGGATTTAAATATTGATCGTTATCCCCAACTCTCGGTCTCTCTTTGTCTCTGTCCCTCTTTTTCACTTACATCGTCTTTAGATTACAGAATTAGTATGGAGAGTTCATTGACTTCTTAGACGTCCTCATTCTCTGATCTGGAAGTGTTTGTGTGTGCGTGTGTGTGTGTGTATATATATATATATGTGTGTGTGTGTGTGTGTGTGTGTGTGTGTGAGTGAGTGAGTGTGTGTGTGTGTGTGTGTGTGTGTGTGTGTGTGTGTGTGAGTGTGTGTGTGTGTGTGTGTGTGTAGTGAGTGGTGTGTGTGTGTGTGTGTGTGTGTGTGTCTGTCTGTGTGCGTGTGGCTGTGCTCTCTCTCTCTCTTTGTCTCTGTCTTTCTCTCTGTCTCTGTCTCTCTCTCTGTCGCTCTCTCTCTCTCTGTCACTCTCTCTCTCTGTCACTCTTTCTCTCTCTGTGTCTCTCTTTCCCCCCCTCTCTCTCTCTCACTCTCTCGCTCGCTCTTTCACTCTTTCTTTCTCTCTTTCTTTGTTTCTTTCTTTCTTCTTCTTCTTTCTTCTTTTTTCTTCTTCACCCCCCCCCCCCCTCTCTCTCTGTTGGCATTGCGTATGTAACATGCAAACTTCTTAGAAAAATGCATGGTGTTTGTTTTCCCCTAGACGTTCGGTTTTTTTCTACTTCTGAAATTCTTGGACAATAATTCACCATATGTAACTGTCTGCTTGTTTCTTTGTTCAGTTTGTGACTTCTATCTCTTTCTGTTTGAATGTAGATTTCTCCCTTTCTCTTTCAGCATAATAAAAAGAAACACGGAATTCCCCTGCGGCATTTACCTTATTTCTTCCTCCCCTCCCTCCCTCCCACTCTCTCTCTCTCTCATCTCTTCTCTTCCTCTTTTCTCTCTTTCTCTCATTCTGTAAATTCACTCTTTCACTGACTTGTAATTCTGTTTGTGTGCATAGATTTTGTACTTGGACATACAGTATATGGAAATATGGTGTTTACACATGGTAAAATATGGAATGGGAATATATTTACATGAGGAAAATCTTCCAACACTGAAAATGAAATGCTGTCCCATGATTTTATACAGACTACTATATAGATGAATATTCAACAAATGTAAGTAAACTATTAAAACGTATCAAAGGTCTTTTGTTCGTGGTGTATGAAATGGAAATGGGGAGGGAACTGACATACTACAACGTCAACAGAATTACCCAGAATGGTCTTTCAGGAGCCCAACGAATAAATAATCAGAATAAAAAAAGGCGAAAGATATTGTGCGGTATGTAGAGATAATTAAGAATGGACTGGTCATACTTGACTTGTCCATACCCTTACTACAAAACGACGTGAACCTGACAGAAATAGTTAATGTATGACTGATTTAATGCTTAAATATATAAATGTTTCATGTTATAACACATAACTATATCATAATGCTGGGTATCTGAAATAGCGTTGTACGTTTTAGAAATACGTGTTTCATATTAGAAATGTATTAGTTGTGGTGTAATTATGCTTTGTGGTGTGCACTGTGAGTTGGTTTGAAAACAAAAGAACCAACTTTGCAAAGGACAGGACAGGTTTTAACGAAACACAAACAGAAACATAGAACTTCAAGAGCTGGAATACAGCTTCCTTTTATAGCTATGGAACGCCACTGATGAAGTCATAAAAGCATAGGGAAAAAAAACTGAGGCTCAATCTGGTAATGGCCTTACAATAACATGTATGAGGTCTTCACTTCTTATTCCCTGTGAGACTCGCTCTCTCTTATCATTGTGTTTCTCACTCTTTATCTGCCCCACTCCATTTTGTCTGTCTCTCAGTCCCTCTCGGTTTCACTGTCTATCTGTGCTTATATCTCTGCCTGTCTCTGACTGTCTCTTGTCTGTCTGTCTGTCTGTCAGTCTGTCTATCTCTGTCTGTCTGTCTCCCTCCCTCTCTTTCTTTCTCTCTCTCTCTCTCTTACCCTTCTCTCTGTTGTCTGTCTCTGACCCTTTATCTCTGTCTCTGTCTGTCTGTCTGTTTTGTCTCTCTCTCTTATTCTTCTTTCTGTCTGTTTTATGTCTTTATCTGTTCTCTCTCTCTCCTCTCCCTCCCTCTCTCTCTTCTTCCCTCCCTTTCTCTTTCTCCCTCTCTCTCTCTCTCTCTCAGTCTCACTTTCAAGTTCATTAGTCTCCTACTTTATCGCTCCAGCAAGGCAGACGTGTGAAGTAAATTACAAGTCTTTTTTGTACTTGTCTCTCTCCAAGTCTGTTCCTGTCGTTTCTTCTCTTCTTTTACTCAGCCTCCCTTCTCCCCTCTCCCTCTGTCTGTGTCCCTGCCCACCCTACCCCACCCCCACCCATGCAGACTCTCCACCCCAATCTTCGTATCTGTCTTGGACTAGTTTAAAAACAGGTCCAATAGGATCTAATGCTACAATCTTTCAATAGTGCCGTGTCTTCGAATTTGAAATTTTTAAGTTTCTCTCTCTCTCAGCTCTCAGTCTGTGTGAGTCTGGGGTTGATTGGTCTCCTACTTCTTCATTTCTTTTCTTTTTTCTTTTTTTTTCTTTTTCACCCCCACAAACAAGGAGACGTATGGACTGAATTATGGAGGTGGTTCATTTTCTTCTGTCTGGTGAGAATGTTGGTGTTCTTTCTTGTCACTTAGTGCTAGTTCTCTGTCTGTATGTCGGCCTCTGTTTCCGTCTTTCGCTATTTCTTACTCCATCCTCTCTCTCCGTCTGTCTCTCTCTCTGTATCTGTCACTTGTCTCTTCCTGACGTACTTTCTCTCTCTCTCTCTCTCTCTCTCTCTCTCACCTTCTCCCTCTCTCACTTTCTCTCTCTCTCTCATCTACTCTCTCTCATCTACTTTCTCTCTCTTTCTCTCCCTTCTTTCTCTCTTTCTCTCTCTCTTTCTCTTACCTTCTTTCTTTCTCTCTCTCTCTTTCTGTCTGTCTGTCTCTCTCTGCTCTCTGTCTGTCTATCTGTCTGTCTCTCTCTGTCTGCCTCCCTCCATTTCTCTCTCTCTCTCTCTCTCAGACTTTCAATCTCTCTCTCCCTCTCCCTCTCAGTGAGTGTTGGGATCATTAGCTTCCTGCTGTCTTCACCCGTACAAGGAGAGGTGAGAAGTGAATTATGGAAGTGGTTAATCTTTTTTTCCGGTGGGCGAGAATATTGGTGTTCCACTGTGTCACCCGGTACTTGCTTGCTCTCGTCTTCATTCTCTCTCTGTCTCTCTGTCTCTGTCTGTCTGTCTGTCTGTCTCTTTCTCTCTCTCTCGCCTTCTTTCTTTTTCTCTCTCTCTCTATCTCTCTGTCTCTTTCTCTCTCTATCTCCCTTCCTTTCTCTCTATCTTTCTTCCTCCCTCTCTCCCGCCACTTCTGTCTCTCTCTCTCCCCATTCCCTGTCTCTCTCTCCCTCCCTCCACTTCTCTCTCTCTCTCTCTCACACACACACACATATACTCTCTCTTTCTCTTTCCATCTCTCTTTCTCTGTCTGTCTGTCTGCTATCTCTCTCTCTCTCTCCCTTTCTTTTTTCTCTCTCTCTCTCCTCCGTGTCTCTCTCCATCTCTCTCCCTTTCTCTCTCTCTCTCCCCCCCTCTTCCCTGCCCTCTCTCTCTCTCTCTCTCTTACACACACACACTCTCTCTCTTTCTTTCTTTTTTTTCTCTCTCTCTCTCTTTCTCTGTCTGTCTCTCTGGCTCTCTGTCTCTGTCTCTCTCTCTCACACGCCCTCTCTCACTCACACACACACACTCTCTCTATCTCTCCCCCTCCCTTTCTCTCTCTTTCTTTCTCTCTCCCCTTTACTGAAGTGCAAGGGCAACACAACGTCCAGGAGCCAGAAGAAAATGAATCACGTCCATAATTTATTTCATGCGTTAGTGTACTCGGGCAACAGTGGTAGATGACCTTTTGCAGTTCGGAGGAAGAGAGAGAGAGAGAGAGGGAGAGAGAGAGAGAGAGAGAGAGAGAGAGAGAGAGAGAGAGAGACAGAGACAGAGACAGAGGGGGAGGAAGGGAGGGAGAGAGAGAGTGAGGAAGGGAGAGAGAGATGTTGAAGGGGAGAGAGAGAGAGAATGAGAGGAGAGAAGAGAGAGAGAGAGAGAGAGAGAGAGAGAGAGAGAATTTAATCCAATTCAACCCAATCTAAGTTTGCTTTTCTTGTATCAGTTCCCTCCGCCTTTCCTTTAACATAAGTGATATCCATATAGTCAGGAGAGAGAGAGAGAGAGAGACAGACAGACAGAGAGACAGAGAGGGAGAGACAGACAGAGAGGGAGAGACAGACAGACAGACAGACAGACAGACAGAAGAGATGCCAAACACCCATGCTCACAAACACACACAATGAGGTACCAGGGCATTGAGGGACATACATATCTCAATATCAAAGGGCGTGCATGTGTGTGTGTGTGTGTGTGTGTGTGTGTGTGTGTGTGTGTGTGTGTGTGTGTGTGTGTGTGTGTGTGTGTGTATGCGCGCGCGTGCGTGCTCACATGCGCTCGTGCGTGTTTTTGATCATAAATGAGTATACACACATATCTGTATATTTGGATTGTCATTTATAATATCCATTTAAGTGTGTGTTCTACAAAAATGAAGTTTATATTTATATTGTATGAATTTTTCCCTAAACTTGAATATAAAAAAAATTGAAAAAACAAATACATGAATATCAAAGGAAAAGAAGAAGTACAGGAAATGAATTGGGTCTTGTCACTCTAAGAATCTCCCTTTTTGACATAAAATTCAATGGACAGAAAAAAATGCAGATGTTGCATTTCTCAAAGTCACTCAGTCCTTGAAAGTAAATTTGGTTTGGACAATGATAGTCGGAACATTCGTCGCCGTAATGATTTTGTCACTTATAAATGTACACTGATCGCTCTCTATCAGGGCTGTGTTTGTGCCATACATCACGGTGATCTTAATTTCAGCCGCCGGAAGAATGCACAAGCCTAGCGTGTCCAGTTAACGTAAACGAAATTCTATGAGGCATTTATCTTACGCAGGGCTTAAAACAGGAGGAGGAAAAAAAACACTGAAACTAGGGGGGTCCGGGGCCAAATCAGGGGCCATAACTTGCGCGCCGTTGCTATGAACGCTTGCAAGCCGATCACGGATGCCTTGCTCCTTTGGTTTTATTTATTTATTTATTTACTTTTTTTTTTTTACAAACCGAAATCGCGGAATTCCGCCCAGACGCGGAATGTTTTAAGCCCTGCTTACGACCAGCAATGCCAATTGGAAGAAATCGACGGAAGTTGATGGAAAGTACGGCCGCCATGTCACACCCAGTCATTAATTACTGTTACAGGATAATGTTACTATGATTACTACAGCCGCTGAGAATGAGTTATTTCCACAGGTCACGACACATTATTTCGTGTTAAAATCCGTCCCCCAAGAGTTCCTTTTCCAGTCATTTGTTCAATGTTTTAGGCCAAAGTGTAATGCGCAGCCTACTGGGTGAAACAGTTTCCCTTCAGACAAGGATTTTTCTCCTCTCTCCACTAGACCTTGACCTTGGTGGTATGGTTGCTAGTCTTTCGACTGAAACGATTAACTGAGATCCCGCATGCAGAATGCGCTTAGCTCATGGAAAAGATCCCACGGGAAACAAAGGAGTTGACCCTCATAAATTCTTGCAGAAAATACATTTTCATAGTTAAACAAAAATGCTGTTATACAAGAACACAATGAGAGTTCCATGGACAGCAAAGAAAACAAACGAGACAGTCTTGATGGAGGCAGACACAAGTAGATCACTCATAAGGAAGATTAGGAAAAAGACAAGCAACATTTATAGGCCATTTTACGAGGAAGGGGGATTTGGAGCACCTGGTCACAACGGAAAAGCTGGAGGGAAAGAGAGCACCAGGTAGACCCAGGGAGAGAATGCTGGACGGACTTGCAGAGTGGCTGGGAATGAGAAGGGTGGGGGAGATGCTGGGGGCAACAAGAGATAGAGATGGTTGGAAGTCCATGATCGCCAACGCCATGCGGCAGGGCACCTGATGATGATGATGATGATGACAAGAACACAAACATGGCGCCTTAGTACGGATACAAACACAGTCCATTTTCATAGTTAATGAAAATACTCACATCCAAGAACACAATTGTGGTGCCTTAGTACGGTGACAAACACAATCCATCTATTTTCATTGTTAAATAAAAAAAAAAATATACACATACAAGAACACAAACGTGAAGCCTTAGTACAAGGACAAACACAATCCATTTTCACAGTTAATGAAAACACTCACACGTAAGAGAAAATAACTGTGGCGCTTTAGTATGGCGATACACTTTCCCTGGGTAGAACGGTCCACATGGCACGCCAAAATATCGACAACAACAACAACAAATCCTTCCCGTTGTGACCAAAAAGAGAGAGAGAGAGAGAGAGAGAGAGAGAGAGAGAGAGAGAGAGAGAACAGACAGAGATAGAGAGACAGACAGACAGACAGACAGAGAGAGAGACAGAGAGAGAGACAGAGAGAGAGACAGAGAGAGACAGAGACAGAGAGACAGAGAGATAGAGAGACAGAGACAGAGACAGAGAGAGAGAGAGAGACAGACAGACAGAGAGACAGAGAGAGAGAGAGAGAACAGAGACAGAGACAGAAAGACAGACAGACAGAGAGAGACAGAGACAGAGAGACAGACAGAGACAGATTTCAGTCCCTTTCAACCCGACCCAAATTTGTTTTTCTTGTTTCAATTCCCACACTTTCCCTATAAATTAAGCGATCACCATATAGTCAGATATCATGAAGCCTACAGCACCGGTTCCTTTATCTATTTGTTCCAACTCCACCAGGGACTGCGTGCACTGACAGAATCCACCCAGTGACCAGCAATGCCGGCCTTCGTGTGTGTTGACATGCATGCCATGTCAAGTTGTTCCAATGAACCATTCTAGGCGGCAATCTGTGGCCTTTCATTCAGATGCAATGGAATCGCCGGGCAAGCCTGAAAGCTTTTCCCTTTCCATATGAAATCGCTTGCTTGCTCTTTGCAGAAAATTCAGTGAGTTTTTATCCAATTCCTGTCTCAAGATATCTGGTGTTATCTGGGGCTGATCTTCTTATCAAATTATGTTTTGCATTTCACACGTTTTTAAGCGGGACGAAAAATAAAATTTTAAAACAAGTTTGAACAAGCTGGTCAGATCTTATCAGTGATGTTTTTGTTCTTAATTCGCCTTTTTTTGTAAAGCATAATTGAAAAACAACTCATTGAAAAAAACTTGAAGGATAAAGGTTAAAAGAGAATTTAATGAAAATAACATGTTGGTAATTTGCAACAAGAAAAAAGTACAGATTCTTTACAAATGATATTAGACACATTCGCGGATAACTCAACTGTGCAGTTTCAAATGTTAAAATGTTTCTTATATTCTGAACTGTTTGTGTCATCGATTTCTCAGTCTGAATACCATAGACAGAAAATGTCCCTTTACAGCATTTCCATAGAGTGCATATACATATTTTCCAAGGATACATTTACTACTGATATTTCCACATGATTAAGAATGTGTCTCTGTCGAGCAGTCAGCTTTGAATTTGTTAGGCTGGATTGAAAACAATAAATTTAAATATTTAACTATTTCAATAAAGTTTAGTGTTTTACTAAATGTGATCATTCAAAAATTGGTTCAGACCTTTGCAAGTATATAACCTTTTCAAATGTAAACATTTTAAAGAACAAAAAACACAGATTCACCGACGGAAGAAAAAACAAACAAACAAACAAACAACATCAAACAAACAAGCAAAAAAAGAAAGAAAGAAACAGACAAAACCCCCAAAAGTCAAACAAACAAGGGACAAGACATCGAAGAAGTAAACAAATAAACCTGATCTTGTTTAGGATCGTCATAATCACTCAAACACACACAGCGATTGATATTTTCTAGTTTCCCAGACATGAGTCTGAATTAAATTTGTAAACAGACCGGACATTCTTGACAACACAATTATTTTGTTTATATCAGCATACTCTCGCGCATACACAAACTCATTCTTATCAAACAGATTGCAGAATGATAGATCCTGAATCTAGGCATCACCCATGGAGATACCGGAGTTTCTTTCAGAATAAATAGTATCCCCCACCTTCTGGACATTCTGTGCAAGAATTTGTTTCTTTTTTGTCACTCTCTTTGTTTCTTTCTTCCTCCTTTGGTTTCCGTAGTCTTTCCTATCATTTTCTGTCTTGCTGGTCCATTCCACTGTATGTCTTCAATAAAGCCTTACACACTTTCTCTTAGGATCGATAATTGGGTACATGTATTGACTACATGTTTGGCTGTAAGGAAATGTGCTCTCCAGGAGCAATTTAAAGCCATTTTTACGTATGCTTTAGTGTCCTTAGTTATGTTCACATTAATATTCAGTTATTTTTTTATCGTCTAGAATAAATTGGACGAAATTGTCAACGCCAGGGCATCTCCCTGGATTAAGTGCGCCCATGCATTGATATGTGTAATTCATTTTCTTTTCCAGTTTTTTTTTCCCAATGAGATGTTGTGGACATTTTGAAATGGTTATAGTTCTGGTATGGCTCTGTGTAGTCAGCTGGGCTTAATTATTTTTTAAAAGTTTTTTTTTTGTTCATCTTTTGTTTCACAACAAACGGACATATAACATACAATGTGGCAACAAAGAATGACAACAACAACAAAAACAAAATTTACACATACGAAAAGACGATTTTGACACATGAACTCCACATAGTCAGCTGGGCTTTAAACAATAACGAGAAGAATACAAATGAGTCTTGACAGTCCTTACAAACCATGGAGGTCGTCATTCTGAGGGAACGGGAGTTCAGAATATGTTTGAAAAAGATTCATCGTACTCGCACATTTCCATATGCGCTCTATCCAAATCGACCAATACTTATGCGTACAAACTCCTTGAGTCGGTGTAACCCTTATGTACTGGCAAGTTCTTCGAAAGGGGAAGGGATAGGAGCGGGGAGAAAGGGAGGGGGGTCGGACCTAAGGAAATATTATGCTGACACCACAAAAACGCTTCCTGCAGGAAGCTGGTGGATAGGATGAGGGAGCAAAAGGGTTAAGTTGTTGCAGTTGATGGATAGGGTGCGGGGGTCAAAGGGTTAAAAAGTACTGGTTGATTGGTCTGAGAGAGCCGTAGACACCTGATCTGATGTCTTGAGTTCAGTCCCAGCCCGCAACATTAAAAAACAAGCCTGTCTGCTGCCCATCCTAATATTTCCATCATTCTGGTGATGTCAGCTTAGTGCTTCAAAGATCTCCCTCCCCCCTTCCCCTTTTTGCCTTTCCGCTCCTCAGTTCCAGACTTTTCCAGCACACAGGGGTTTGCGCAGGCTTAGGGAAACTGCCAGGATTTTGTTGGCAGATTTGGAGGAGCGCATATGAAATTATCCAAGT
>JAPXFY010000017.1:32564736-32599736 GCA_030674185.1 Monoplex corrugatus
CAACAAACAACAACAACAAAGACGGAACAAAACAGAAGAAAAGAAAACCAAAATGAATCCAAAGCCTCAAATATTTTCTTGAGATCCTACAGTCTTCTAACACATTGACAATGGGGGTGGAAAAAAAGAAGCAGAACAGACAAAATGATGGACAGAAAAAAAAAAAAAATAGTAACAAGGAGACGAAAGAGGTGTCTGCTATCTATATACGTTCCTTCTACCAGATAATTTGGTGGCAGGGTGTATCACTGATAGATAGGAATCGTGAAAGAGAAAGATCGATGTATTCATCGGTTCTTTTCGCTCCCTCAGGCTATTTATTGCTGTGTTCTACTATCATTCTTCATCCCTCTGTCCTACTCTGAGACGGCTCGTCGATAGTTTTCGTCTGAAGCATCTTTCAGTCTTGTTGTACATTAGAGTTATGGTTGCCATCCTGAGCCGGAATGACCTTTCATATTCAAAGTAATATTTGCCTTTGAAAAAAAAAAGTTTATGATTGGTACATTTCGTTCCATTTTAAAGGGATGACCGATGTATGTGTGTGTGTGTGTGTGTGTGTGTGTGTGTGTGTGTGTGTGTGTGTGTGTGTGTGTGTGTGTGTGTGTGTGTGTGTGTGTGTGTGTGTGTGTGTATGTGTGTGTGTGTGTGCGTGTGTGTGTGTGTGTGTGTGTGTGTGAAAATGAAAATGGTTTTAAAATCATTATCTTAACTATGGTTACACTAGATTGAAAATAACCTACCTGTACCATTTTTAGCTCCGCACAAAAATTCAAACCCTGTGTACAATGAATAAATAAATAAATGAATAAATAAATAAATAAATACCCATAACATTCATTCCAAAAGCAATGTCCTTCATAAAAGAAGTTAGATAATAATGATAACAATAATAATAATAATGATAATAATAATAATAATAATAATAGTAATAATAACAATAATAATTAATAATAATAACAGTAATGATAATAATAATAATAATAATAATAAACAATGATAGTAATAATAATAATGGTAATGATAATCATGATGATGATGATGGTGATGATGATGATGATGATGATGATGATGATGATGATAACAAGAACAACAATAGCAAATGATATTTTCGATAAAGTAATATTGCTATTGATAACGATTATGATGACAATAACAATGTAAGAAGAAGGAGAACGTGAAGAAGAAGGAGAAGATGATGACGAAAAAAAACAACAAAACAATAGTAATAATAATAATAATAATAATATAATATAATAATAATAACAATAATGATAATATAATAATAATACTAAGATAATACACATGTCCATTTAGTTCATTTCACCGAATAATATAAGCTTCACTTGGTCATAAAGCAGTTGATGAATATAGTTTCTTGGTTGGTATGGGAACTTCTTCGTTCAATTTTCATTACATTGGTATGTCAGTAACGTTTTTCTTGTTTTCAATATACTCCTAAAGCTGCGGCGTAACACAAAAACACGAACTGCTTTTAATATATTTGTTAAGAAAAAGTAGGGGGAACAAAAACATGACGGAAAGGAAAAGCTAAAAGTGAGACAGAAAAGCTGTCAGATATATCCGTACAGTCCTTGTACAGAATTATTATTATGGAAGGGTGACAGAGATAGATGGACATATAGAAAAAGAAAAACCAAGTATTTATCCCTGTCTTCCCTCATTTACATTATTTATCGCTATGTTAAATCATTATCTTTCATCTGACTGTGGTGCTGATTGTCGATTTTGTCTGAAGCATCTTCTTCGTTTTCCTTGCTGTATATTCTATGGTGGATGCTTTATTAAGCAGACAGGACCTTCATTCCCGTCTAAAACAAGTAACATATGTCTTTTAGAAAATGTATAGTGGCGCATTTCGCTTCAAATTCAATCAAAAAGTGTTGTAAACGCAAATAAAAAAGAAACAGAAAAAAAAATAAATATAAAAACATATTGTCATCCTAAGTAATTTCATACCAAAGTTTTCCAAATGAATTCATGACTATCAACTTAAATCAGTGTGAATGAAAAAGGATAGCTTAATGCATATGAAAAACAAAATAAAACAAAACAAAACAAAACAAAACAAAAAACGACTGTTATCTTAAGTCATTTTATATCAAATTTTTATATGGATTCATGACTATCAACTCAAATGTTCAAAGAGTAAGAGAGGAAAGGGAAGTGCAAAGGAAACTGTATTTGAAAAAAAAACCACAATGTTTACTCATTCCTAGCAGCAATCGTCGATAGGGAAGTTACTTGATGTTGTATTAGCAAGTAGGATGCGTACAGAAACGTTATTCAAAGAATCATAAACATTATTCAAAGAATGCATAAACATTATTCAAAGAATGCATAAACATTATTCAAAGAATGCATAAACATTATTCAAAGAATGCATAAACATTATTCAAAGAATGCATAAACATTATTCAAAGAATGCATAAACATTATTCAAAGAATGCATAAACATTATTCAAGAATACATATACATTATTCAAAGAATGCATAAACTTTATTCAAAGAATACATAACATTATTCAAAGACTACATGAACATATTCAAAGAATACATAAACAGTATTCAAAGACTACATAAACATTCTTCAGAGACTACAAAACATTATTCAAAGAATACATAAACACCATTCAAAGAATACATAAACATTAATCAAAGAATACATAAACACCATTCAAAGAATACGTAAACATTATTCAAAGAATATACTTAGCTAACACAACCGTTCAGTATGGTCAGGACTATGATGTATTCAAATGTTGATGATCATTTCTAGGTGGTCCCATGAGTAATTACAAAAGAACACAGCTGCACCAATTGCGATGAAAAACATTATCACATATTTTTCACAAGCAGTTTCCTAGAAAAACGAAATGGTGTTGTATAAGTTATAAGTTAAACATTTTTGTTTGTTGTTTGTGTTGATGCAGTTGATTTTTACCGAACACAGACTTGAAGTCTAATAATATTAATAAGATTATATATAATACTTCTGTTTTGTTGTAATTTGTGAATGTGTGTGTGTGTGTGCGTGTGTGTATGTATGTATGTGGGTGTGCGTGCGTGCGTGCGTGCGTGCGTGTGTGTGTGTGTGGTGTGTGTGTGTGTGTGTGTGTGTGTGTGTGTTTTCCTGAAATGTACAGACACTTCATATTTCTCATTTCGTGAAACTTACTGAAACGATAAAAAACCTCTTTGTCTGCGTTAAAATGAAATGTTTTAGAAAACAATAAGTAGAAGAAGACGAAGACAAAAACTAAAACGAAAAAGACAAGAAATACAAACATGAATAATAATAAGACGACAAAAGAAGAAGATGAAAAGAAAAAAAAAGATGATGAAGAAGAAAACAGAAAGACAGAAAGAAAGAAAGAAAAAGAGAAGAAAAAAAACCCCAGCAAGAACGAGAAAATCTATGCATGCATTTAAAACCCCAACCTCTTTCAAAAACTAGAAATTGTTTAACACAGTCACAACGAAAAGTACGGAAAAGACGAATGTGACTGAAAGGAAAAGTTGGAATGAGACGGAAGAAGTGTCAGATCTGTCCGTATTTTCCTTCTACAGGGTAATTTTATACACGGGTAACAGGAATTGATAGAGATGTTGAAAGAGAAAGATCGATGTTTTCGTCCTTTCCCTCTCTTACACTTAGACTATCCCCTTCTATATATAAGTATCATTCTTTATCTGTCTGTCCAGTAATGCGATATTTTGTCAATACTTTTCGTCGGAAACACCTTTCGTCTTGTTGTGAACTAGAGTATAGTTAGCTTCTTACATGAAAAGGAGGTTTTTTTTCAACAGAGATAATTAATTCTCCTTTTTATAGACAAATCTAATCTGAGTATAATTTGCAGTAGTTCCAAGAAGGGGAGGAAACTCTTTATAATTTTTTTTACGGTTTGTTTTCTTTGCCATCTTAATGGCCACAGAAGCTGAAACAACTTTAAAATGCTATGATGATGATGAGGATGGGGATGACTATCATGATGCTATGGAGTACCATCTGTGATTGAGACCACGCGACAAGGCTTTCTTCTACGGATTGTTTTTTATCATATCTTGGCTCCAGCCAGGCCTGTGAAATATAAGCACCTGCGGTGTTAGTCAGGGGATTTAGGAAACCAACTTTTCACTAACACACCTGTTAAGTGCATGGGACTCGACTGTGTGGCCCCAATCTTTTCAAATAGTCCGTATTCGGTAGAAGCCAGTTGGGGGACCAATAATTCCACAACGATTCCGAACAGGACGTATGAGATATGAACCTTCTACCTTCCAGTCGGTTATACGTTGTGCTAACCACTTCACTTCGGCAACTGGTATCATTTATTGTTGTTTAATGAACACGGAAATGAAAATAGCTTTAAAATCATCTCCCTGAAGATTTTAAAAGTGTTTCTTTCAGAGAAATTCATGATCAGCTTAAATCATTTCAATTTCAGAGAAGGCAATAATAGCAGGAGGGGAAAAGGATGTAGGAGAAGATTATGAATAATAACAACGCCATCAACAATTCCTTCAAGAGATCATGGTTATCGAAAATAACTTAATATTCCAGTACGTCAGAAATTCATCAAGTTTCTATTTCCAGATCGGACGAGCCAAGAAATATTGTCCAAAGAGCACATTTTATGCGCCTGTTTTCAGAAGCTAATGAAATTGATTTTGTTTTAAATTTTGATAGTCGTGCTTAGATTATACGAAGAACGACCTAAAAAAAACAACAACAGACAAATGCACCAAGAAAGCCGGTTATAAAATGTTGAAAGGCATTTTCATTTGACAACGAAATTAAGTTACAGAAAAAAATATATAATTCTTGTGCCCATCGAGTTCATTTCATCAAGCACGTAACTCATTACTCACACAGCAAGCAATAAATACATTTTCTTGAAAACAAAACATACAATTCAATTTGAAATGAAATTTGGAGTCAGAGAATTACACTAAATGTACTCTCCGGGTTGATGATACTTTCTCACATAAAACTTATTGCAAAGCAATCCTCGGTCAAAAGATTTTTTTAACTTTTCAAAAATGGCATTTCAACAAGGAGTAAATATGGATATATAAACAAAAACATACATACATTTCTAGCTAAGGCTAATCGCAGTGTCAACTTGAGATCTGAAGTCTAATTAACCTGCAAGGAAACTAGGCTTATTATTATAACAGATGTAATTTCACATTTGCATAAATCATATTAATGAACCAAGACCACATATTATGATGAACTGGTGCATACATAGAAAGATTCCTTACTACTAGTTTATTTTTGTCATAATATTGACAATATATACTATTATAAACACATAGAAAAAAGCCTCAAGTTTCTGGTGTAGTTAGTACTAATAATGACAATCATTTTTGTTTTTAAAGCTTGTAATTTCTTTATCAAATCTGCATTGAATTCTCCGTATGGCAACCATTTCGTTTCAAATGTTTGGATTTTCGTTGCATATTTTGCATTGAATTCTTCTACGTCTCAAATCAATAGATACCTAGCAATTAAAATGGGTTGCTGATTTTGTGATATCTGATGTATAAAGCTGCAACTTTTCCAATTTCTATACGAATACCTAATTCACAGATACAAAAAGCGTAATGCTGATGAGAAATGACAAATAAATTGAGAGAGAGAGAGAGAGAGAGAGAGAGAGAGAGAGAGAGAGAGAAGGTTGACAGACAGACAGACAGACAGACAGACAGACTGACCTGACAGATAGGCAGACTAACAAACAAAAGACAGGGAGAAAAAGAAAGAAAAATAGAGAGAGACAGACAGAGAGACAGATAGACAGACAGATATATAGACAGAGAGAGAGAGAGAGACGAGAGAGAGGGGGGAGAGAAAGAGGGGGGAGAGAGAAAGAGAGAGACAGAGAGAGACAGAGACAGAGAGACAGAAAGAGAGAGACAGAGACACACACACACACACACACACACACACACACACACACACACACACACACACACACACACACACAACACAGAGACAGAGACGAGCAGAGAGAAAGGCAAGTCTCAAGTTTTGGCTTTTATCATGAAAGAAAAGTAAACACGTACGATACTTCCTTGATTAGATCGAACATAATCTTATTGCAGGAAAGGGTGCATTCTTTGGGATGAGAAGACTCCGGAAAGAATCAAGGAAGACAAGATCAGTCATGGACGCGCATCATTTGCGTGTACGCATGATTTTTTTGTGTAGTATGCGTGCGCGTGTGTATGTATGTGTGCAGAGAGAGAGAGAGAGAGAGAGAGAGAGAGAAGAGAGAGAGAGAGAGAGAGAGAGAGAGAGAGAAGAGAGATAGAGAAACAGACAGACAGAAAGCGCGCGCGCGCGAGAGAGAGAGAGACAGAGAGGAGAGAGACAGAGAGAGAGACAGAGAAGAGACAGAACAGAGACAGACAGACAGAGACAGACAGACAGAGACAGACAGACAGAGACAGAGAGAAAGAGACAGACGAGACAGAGAACATAGAGAGAGAGAGTGTGGTGTATGTGTGTGTGTGTGTGGGTGTGTGCATGTGCGTGCATGCATGCGTGCGTGCAGTGCGTGTTTGTGTAATGCGTGTGATGTGCACGTTGTTTTCAATTGCTTGTATTTTGTAAGCGTTATCTGTGCTTGTCTCTGGCTTTCTCCCTTTCTATGTGTGTCCCTCTCTATCTTTCTCTGTCTCTGTTTGTCTGTCTGTCTGTCTACCTGTCTCTCTGTCTGTCTGTCTGTCTGTCTCTTTCTGTCACTCTCATGCTCCTGTTTGTCTGTTCTCTATATTTCATCTCAGTTTGTCTGTCTCTCTGTCTGTCTGTCCTCCCTCCCTTTCTCTCTCTCTCTCTATTCCCTCTCTCTTCTCCTCTCTCTCTCTCCTCTCTCTTCTCCCTTCCATAAACATACACAGGTTTTCAACATACATAACTTGATTGAAAATGTTTTCATACTCCTTCATAATGAGGTGTTGTGGAGGCTGGCTATGTCTAATGAATACATCTTCACAGTTTGATTCTGATCTTTCTGCACTCCACTTTCTTTTCCCCAGTGCTTCTCTTCCTTTCTTTCTATACAAAAAAAAAAAAAAAAAATAAAAATAAAAAAAGAAATCTGGATGTAGCCACACGACAGACCTTGCCAATCAGACCCCAAGGAGATCAGTGCACATCCATTTCTATGTTTTCTCTTTCTATGTGTGTCCCTCTCTGTCTCTCTCTGTCTTTCTGTCTGTCTGTGTCTGTCTGTCTGTCTTTCTGTCTGTCTCTCTCTGTCTCTGTCTGTCTCTGTCTGTCTCTCTCACTCTCTCTCTCTCTTCTCTCTCTCTTTCTCATGCTATCTGTCTGTCTGTGTCCCTCTCTCTGTGTCTATGTCAATCTGTCTCTCAGACTAATTTGTCTGTCTCTCTCTCTCTCTCTGTCTGCCTGTCTGTCTCTCTCTACCCCCTCTCCCCCCTATCTCTCGTTCTCTCCGTTTAATAAATATTTACAGGTTTTCAACAAACATAACTTGATTGAAAATTGTTTTTTATACACCTTCATGAATGCAAGGGTTGGAGAAGGTTGGCTATGTCCTAAATGAAGAGATCTTCACAGTTCTGATTCTGATTCTTTCTACTCTCCCCTTTCTTTTCCCCAGTGCTTCTCTTCCTTTCTTTCTATACAAGAAAAAATAAAATAAGAAATCTGGATGTAGCCACACGACAGACCTTGCCAATCAGACCCCAAGGAGATCAGTGCACATCCATTTCTACGTTTTCTCTTTCTATGTGTGTCCCTCTCTGTCTCTCTCTGTCTTTCTGTCTGTCTGTGTCTCTGTCTGTCTGTCTCTGTCCCTCTCTGTCTCTGTCTGTCTCTCTCACTCTCTGTCTCTCTCTCTCTCTCCCTCTCTCTCTCATGCTATCTGTCTGTCTGTGTCCCTCTCTCTGTGTCTATGTCAATCTGTCTCTCAGACTAATTTGTCTGTCTCTCTCTCTGTCTGCCTGTCTGTCTCTCTCTACCTACCCCCTCTCCCCCCTATCTCTCGTTCTCTCCGTTTAATAAATATTTACAGGTTTTCAACAAACATAACTTGATTGAAAATTGTTTTTTATACACCTTCATGAATGCAAGGGTTGGAGAAGGTTGGCTACGTCCTAAATGAAGAGATCTTCACAGTTCTGATTCTGGTTCTTTCTGCTCTCCCTTTTCTTTTCCCCAGTGCTTCTCTTCCTTTCTTTCTATACAAGAAAAAATAAAATAAGAAATCTGGATGTAGCCACACGACAGACCTTGCCAATCAGACCCCAAGGAGATCAGTGCACATCCATTTCTATGCAGCTTGTCTGAGAGTCAAGAACCTGATGGAACTATTCAGCAACTTTCACCCCACTCCACCCATCCCCCATCCAATGCCCCACCTCGCCCCCTTATTCCCTTCCCCCTTTCTCCCTTTCCCTTCCCTTCTCTCCCGTCCACCAGTGTCTTCTCTTGTGGGTGTGCTTCCTGTGCTGTCACTAGTTACCCTGCAACTGAAGGACCCAGTGTGACATTAGGTCTGGTGTGTGTGTGTGTGTGTGTGTGTGTGTGTGTGTGTGTGTGTGTGTGTGTGTGTGTGTGTGTGTGTGTTGTGTTCTGTGTGTGTATGTGTGTGTGTTGTATCTGTGTGTGAGTGTGTTGTGTTTGTGTGTTTTGTGTGTGTGTGTGTGTTTGTGTGTGTTGTGTGTGTGTGTGTTTGTGTGTGTGTGTGTGTATGTTGTGTGTGTGTGTTGTGTTGTGTGTGTGTATGTGTGTGTGTTGTGTGTGTATGTGTGTGTGTGTGTGTGTGTCTGTATGTGTGTGTGTTTGTGTGTGTATATGTGTGTGTATGTGTGTGTGGTGTGTGTGTGTGTGTGTGTGTGTGAGAGAGGAGAGAGAGAGAGAGAGAGAAGAGAGACTGTTTACACGTGCACTCATATGTGTGTGTGTGTTTACGTGCGTGTGTGTTCATGTGTGCGTGCAGTGTGTGTGTGTGTGTGTGTGTGTGTCTGTGTGTGTGTCTGTGAGTGTGTGTGTGTGTGTGTGCGTGTATGTGTGTGGTGTGTGTTGTGTGGTGTGTGTGTGTGTTCAATGATATATACAGCTTGTTTGTCTTTCTTTCTTAGGTCAAATGTGTTACCAAAATTTGTCAGTCATTCATAAACAGGGTTTTTTAAATGGAAGTCAGAGTTGTGAGATTATGTTTGAAAGTGAAGGTGTTTAAAAGTCAAGGTTACAAGGATCACACTGGAAGTGCATACAATCAGTAGTTTTGGGATTAAGTCTGTGGGCATCAATTTTGCAGAAACGTCTGAGTATCGTTTTATTTTATATTCATATTCATTCATTCATAGTGAACAAGCAAAGATGAACAAGATTGAGGCAGCCGAGATGTGGTTTCTAAGAAGAATGTTGAGAGTTCCTTGGACAGCAAAGAAAACAAACGAGACAGTCTTGATGGAGGCAGACACAAGAAGATCATTCATAAGGAAGATTAGGAAAAGAAGGCAAATTTTATGCCATTTTTTGAGGAAAGGGGAATTGGAGCACCTGGTTGCAGCAGGAAAGCTGGAGGGATTGAGAACATCAGGTAGACCCAGGGAGAAAATATTGGATGGACTTACAGAGTAGCTGAAGACAAAGAGGGTGGAAGAGGAGCTTGAGGCAACAAGGGATAGAAACAGATGGAAGGCCATGATAGCCAACGCCATGTGGCAAGGTACTTGATAATGATTCATTCATATTCACTTCTTTCTTTTGTCACAGTAGATTTACTAAGCGAAATTCGGGCTGCTTTTCCCATTGAAATCGCGTCGCCACAATGCAGCGCCACCAAATTTGTTGACAAGACTTTAGAAAGTCAAAAGGCTAATTGGATTTCAAGGGGAGGAACCTGGAAAGTCAGTCTCTCTTTCCATTGTTTTTATATCAGAGCAACCAGACTAAAGCCATGCTCTTCACAATTTCCAACCGCCATGGTATCTTTAGCATGCGCAGGCCAGAGCGCACACGGGTCTGACTAATTTTTTAGTCCCCTTCCTAAAGATTAGAGGTTAAAGGTTCAGTTCGATTTTCCAGTCAAACTGAGGAGAAATGTCAAGACCACAATGGGAAACAAACCCTGGACCCTAGAGTTTAATTACTGGCAGGCGAATGTCTGAACTATTCTGCCACTCTTCTTCTTTACATTCTGCTTTGACGCATATGAAAATCTACCACTTTTTTTCGCCAGATGTTTATCATATTTTGATTACACTGTTTTTCCTTAATTTCTTTTTGTAACTGAACAAGTCTGTTTGTTCAAATTATCTCTTTTTTATTGTTGGCGTCCTTCTTTGTATTGTATCACAACTGCCAAAGTCTAGAAACTTTTGTATTACAGTTTAACAAGTCTGAAGTTTTCTGCATACTCATACTTCTCTGTCTTTGTCTCGATCTCCCTGTAATTCTTCTTGTGCTTCTCTCCCTTCCTTTCTCTGTCTGTAAATCTCATTTCTGCACTTTTCTTTCTCTTCCTAGGTCTCTCTTTATTTCTATACGCAAAAACAAGAAGAACAAAAAAAAAAAAAGAAGAAGAAAAGAACCCTGAAAAGCGTCGCCAAGAAGGTCAGTGCACATCCATATCAATGTGGTGTCACTGAAAGTCAAGAACTTGACGGAGCCATTCAGCAGTTCTACCCCTCTCCCTCACATACACACAATCTGTCCTCTGTGGGTATGAGTTCTATGCTGTCAGTAGGTATCTGTCAGTAGGTATCTTGCAGCTCAAGGACCAAGTCTGATATAAAAACTGAGCTGCCAAAGGTAGTCAGAGTGGTGTGGTCATGTCCCTACCTCTCCTTCTCTCTTCCAGTTTTTTTTTCCATTTCCCTTCCTTTACACAGCTCCTACCAGCCCTTCAGGAAGTCTTCCTTCCCCTGCCTGTCCCTTTCCCTCTCTGTAAACATTCCTTGCTTTGGTTTTGTGAAAAAGCATGGTGACATCCTAATTCTCTTCTGTTGGCCCGTTACGTTTCTTGTAAAACCAGAATTGGTGCCTTTCTTTACAATGTTCTCTCAAGATAATCATTAGATACATGTGCATAGAGATCGTGGCGATGAGTATTACGTAACTCATATACTACCTTTGAATAATAATTATTTTGTTTTCTAACTTCCAGGTTTCAGTGTTCATCCACTTTCTCTCTATATACTCTTTCTCTTTTCTGTGAGAACTAATAGAACTATTCTTTCAGAATATGTTTTAAGTATTTCTTTCTAGTTTTTCATTTTCTTCACTGACATCAGTTAACTGTCTGAGCACTATAAGTTTTATGTATCACTTCAATGTCACTCCTCTCTCTTTCTCTGCATCTGTTTGTCTGTCTGTCTGTTGTTCTGTCTGTTTGTCTGTCTGTTTGTCTGTCTGTTTGTCTGTCTGTTTGTCTGTCTGTCTGTCCCTCTTTCTCTCATCCCTGCCCGCTGTCCCCACGTCCACGATCTCCCTTTCTCTGTCTCTGTCTCTGTGTCTCTGTGTCTGTCTGTCTCTCTGTCTGTCTATCTGTCTGTCTGTCTCTGTCTCTCCCCCCCCCCACTCTCTCTCTTGCTTTCCTGAACGAAAAATGAGATGCAGTCATTGAACACGCTATACCAGGCAGACTCCAAGGAGATCAGTGCATATTCCTTTCTAGGCAGCTTTCTATGCAGCTTTCTATGCAGCTTCGACGAGAGTCAAGAACTTGATGGAGCTACTCAGCAACTTCCAACCCCTCTCCTCCCACCTCCCTCACACAAACAGTCTGGCCCCTGGGGTGTGAGTTCTGTGCAGCATTTAGATACCTTGCAGTCAGAGGGCAATGTCTGACACTAAAAACCAGTGGTGATGCCCCTCTGTCGCTGTCTTCCTTTCGTTCTCTCTTTTATTCCCTCCCTTTACAGAGCTCTCACTGGTTCTGTGCTTAAAGTCTTCTTTTTTTTGCCAACCTACCCACTCCTTTCTATCTAAACTATTTTTCTTTTGTGAAAGGCATAATCAGAACATACATGTCTGTATGTGTAATTCTTTAAAATCAAAATTGATTTCTTTCCTTATCATTTTTTTGCAAGGAAACTCCTGCTGCAGACTTTGTGTAAACCAGCTATCTTGTTCAGCATTTTTGGAGAATTTTCTTTTGCACATTTTTAGTTTCAGTGCTCTCTATCTCCTGCTCCCCCTTTTACTTTCCACTTGGTGTGTGATCTAGTGGTGCTATGCTTTAATAATACAATTTTAAGCATTTCTCTCTTCATTTCATTTTTTTTTTCACCGAGACGGAAGTTTACTGACTAAACAGTACAGCTTCCAAGTTATTTCACTCCGTTTTTCTCTGTCTCTGTCTCTCTCTTTCTCTCTCTTCTGTCTTTTTCTATCTATCTCTCTTTACTCTCTCCCCTCTCTTCTTCTCTCTTCTCTCTTTCTATCTCTCTCTTTACTCTCTCAGTTCTCTCTCTCCCTCTTTCTCTGTCTCCACCTCTCTCTCACTCCCTCTTCCTCTCTTTCTTTCTCTCTCCCTCTCTCTCTCCCCTCTCTCTTACCCCTCTCTCCCTCTCTTAATCTCTCTCTCCCTCTCTCTCTTTCTTCCCCATCTCTGCTCTTCTCCCTCCTTTTTCACCCCACTGTCTCTCTTCCTTTCCTGTAAAAAAAACCCACTGAGATGTAGCCACTTGACAGGCCTTGCCAATCAGACCCCAAGGAGATCAGGGCACATTTTTTTGCTGTGAGGCTGTGCTGAGAATCAAGAACCTGATGGAGCTATTCAGCAACTTTCAACCCCTCTCCCCCTCGCCACACACACACACACACACACACGCACAATCTGTCCCTTGTGGGTGTGATTCTGTGCTCTCACTAGATATCTTACCAACCATTCAAAGACCCGGGGCATGACATAAAAAACAAGGAGCAGAAGTTGCAGAGAGTGGTGTGGTAATCCTCCTACCTCTGCTTTGTTTTTGTTTTCTTTTTCTTTTTCTCCTACATCCCTATCCTCTGAATACAGTTTGCTTCCAATTCCTTTACTGACCACAATTCCATGTGGTCATGTTCCAACTTCATCTCCTTTCCTTTTGGTATCTTCTCCATCCTACTTCCTCCTTACTTTAGTTTCCTATTCCACCCCCTCTTCCCCATTACAGAGATCCTTCTAACCCTTGCTTTGGGCTTCCTTGCTCAACCCTTTGACTTTTGCACCCTGTCCACCAGCTTCCTACGTTGTCAACCTTTCTAGAATAGCGAAAACGTAACCCTTTGACTTCGTCACCCTATCCACCAGCTTCCTTCAGGAAGCTGGTGGATAGCTTGAGGAAGTTAATGGGTTAAATTTTTGCAGTTGGTGGATAGGCTGCAGTAGTCAAAGAGTCAAACAACTTTCACCAGCCATCTTCAATTCATTTCTTTAAAAGGTTAAGTTTTTGCAGTTGGTGGATAGGCTGCAGTAGTCAAAGAGTTAAATTAAACAAATTTCACCAGCCATCTTCAATTCATTTCTTTAAAGTTCAATAAAAACTATGGCCAAGACTTAGTACCTCTCTTGTTCAGGTCCTGATATCTCTTTGTGTCCAAGTAAGTACACTTATTATTGTCTACTTTTTAAGACCGGATTCTTGAAATTTGTTTTTTTCAGTCTGAGCATTCTACTATGAGGATTATGCTTCTATCTCTTTTGGCTTCTGCTTCCCCCCCCTCCCACCACTCTCTGTGTAAACGTATACCTACGCATAATTCTACGTATGTGCATATATACATATATCTCTCTACTTACCCATTATCTATCTATCCATCTTCTATCTATCTATCTATCTATCTATTCTATCCATCAGTCTGTTTGTCTGTCTATCTATCTATCTATCTATGCACATACCTATTGCACATACACACACACACACACACACACACATATATATATATATATATATATATAATATAATATATATATACACACACACGCACATCCCTCTCATACATACATACATACCATACATACATACATACATACATACATACATACATACATACATACATACATACTGGAAAATTTTGATTTAGTCGTGTGTTTTTCTTTTGTAATCTATTTCTTTCTGTCTTTCTATCTGTCTGTCTGTCCCTGTCTCTCTCTCCCTTTCTCTCTCCCTGCACAGACTCTCTCTCTCTCTCTCCCTCTCCCTCCCTTTCTCCCCCCTTTTTTCCGTTCCTGTAAATGCGAGTTTTGTTACAATGTACCATCCAGCTGAAAGAACCACTTTTAAGATAGAAAGCGAGTAGAAAAAGTTAGGAAGAATAGTGATGTCATATCCCTACCCCTCTCCCTCCGTTTCCGTTTTTTTCTTCTGCACCTCCCCACTCTATCTTTCCCCTTTATGGACCTGCTTCCATCTCCTCCTTGTGTCTTTCTGCCTTTGTCCAGCCCAGTTCCAGCATTTCAGCGATTTTTATGCATAGTCAGGAAGTACAGTCGAGATGTACTTTCTTCTTCTTCTTCTTGAATCCCATCAAATCCCTTTGTGTTCAAGTGGGCATTCTTCTGCAGACGTACGTGGTGCAAGATCCTTGCAATATTATTTGCCTTTAAATTATCACAGTCGCTGTATCGGATCTTTCTATTCCGAAATGATTGCTTTCATTCTTGCAGAGGGCCGGCCTCTAAGCCCTTACTCGAGTCTGTTTACCCCTTACTCGAGTCTGTTTACCCCTTACTCGAGTCTGTTTACCCCTTACTCGAGTCTGCTTACCCTTTACTCGAGTCTGCTTATCCCTTACTCGAATCTGCTTACCCTTTATTCGAGTCTGATAACCCTTTACTCGATAACCCTTTACTCGAGTCTGCTTACCCCAACCAACTCCTGAGCTCTCCAAACTTCCAAACAGTTTTTAGGTTAAATGAAGGAACAGGCTCACGACTTGCTTTCTCCTCTTTCCTTGCTGATATTACGTATCTTTTTGACTGAATGGTTCGAAAAATCACACAGCCGATGTTGGAACTGATAGGAATTCAAATCCACAACATCTGTGTTTGTAGTCAGTTGTTATAACCACTTCGCTACGTTAAACATTCACGTTGTTATGTTTTCTATTTTTGCCGCGGTATGAACAGAATTGTGGCCAATAAAACTCATTCATTCGCAGCTGCAAATGTAACTTAAGATTTATAATTCAACTTTTTTTTTAAAGGCGATTTGTCAAAGAGACCAACAATGCTGCAAATTCATTTTTATTTATTGACGGCCCTTTGCCTTTGCTCTTGGTCGATATGGACACATCTGCCTCTATTCCTTCGTTTTTTTTTATATTCTCCCTCTCTCTCTCTCTCTCTTTCTCTCACTGTCTCTCTCTCTTTGGGTTATTTTTTCCTGTCCCTTTCACTTTCCTCTTTCCTCTTTTCTTTTCTGTCTTTTTGTACATTTTTCTTTCCGCTCTGTTTTCTCTTTTTTGTTTGTTTCTTATTTACCCTTCCTTGTTTCATTCTTTTCTGCCATTTTTGATAAAAGAAAAAAAATGTGCATGCTTGTTTGCTTCTTTGCTTGTTTAATCTTGTTTTTAGCTAGAAAAAGACTAATGTTTTTTTTTTCTATCCGGTTTTATTTTCATTTTGTTTATTCTCTCGTTTTTGTTCATAAAAAAAAACCCCTTCCTTTTTGTTTGTTTCTTTGCTTGTTTAATCTCGTTTCTAACGCGACAGAGATCGATTTTTCTGTTGTTTGTTTTTTTTTCGCGTGTTTGTTTGATTATTTGTTTTCCTAATCTTGTTTTCACCAAAAGATAGATTGATTCAGATAGACTTGCGGCGCCAAATATCGCAGTCTTCTCCTTGTGAACATCTTTCACACACTGTACGCAATATACGTCTCTGCTAAGAAAATCACCTTGTGTGGGAAAAAAAAAAAAAATCAAATGCCATGATCTTCTTCCTGCAGTAGGGGATACACAAGCACAGAGATCAGACAGAGCAATCACTGATAGAAAACGAAAAAAAAAAAAAAGTTGTCACACATTGTACGCATTGAACTCAAAAGAAGCTTTCAACTTCGTAAGCCAAACCAGTTTTCGCAGCTTCTTCTACACAATCGGCTGAATAGAAGAAGATGACAGTTTTAAAAGATGCATGTACGGCGTGCCGACCCTGCCGTAGAGAAATAAACATCTACGTGTTTTATTAAGGATGGTTCCATCTTTGCCATCAGAAGATTGCGAATGTGACATAAAAAAAAAGCTACAGACATATAGGTGTATGAAGACAACTGTTGCCAGAAAAACTGGAAGATGGATATGTTGAAGACGGTGAGGATTATGATACTGATATTGTTGCTGTTGTTGTTGCTGCTGCTGCTGCTGCTGTTGCCGATGATGATAATAACAACGGTGATGATGACGACGATGATGATAATGACGACAACGATGATGACGATGACGATGACGACGACAACGACGACGACGACGATGATGATGATGATGATGACGACGACGACGATGATGATGATGATGACGATGACGACGACAACGACGACGACGATGATGATGATGATGATGATGATGATGATGACGACGACGGCGACGATGAGAATGATAATGAGATGATGTTAATGTTGAGGAGGAGGATAATGGTGAGACTAAAAACAGTAACGACACTATAGATGATGACACGAGAATGATAACAATATGATGTTGATGGCGATGAAGATGAGGATGATGGATGTGATGATGACGACGACGAAGACGAAGATAATGACGATACCACTTCTGATGATAAAGATGACGACGATGACGATACCACTGATGACTTTTTACAAATTCTATGACGTAGTCCATGATTCCAATCAAACGCAAACAACGGCCAAAATGTCCACTCTCTCTCTCTCTCTCTCTCTCTCTCTCTCTCTCTCTCTCTCTCTCTCTCTCTCTCTCCTCTGTCTGTCTTTGTTCTGTCTCTCTGTCTGTCTGTTTGCCTGTCTGTCAGTGTTTGTTCTGTCTGTCTGTCTGTCTCTGTATACACACACATGTATATGTATATGCATATGTATATGTAAATGTATATGTACATGTACACGTATATGTATGTATATATATATGTATGTAATGTATGTATGTATGTATGTATGTACGTATATGTATGCATGTATCTATGTACGAATGTATGTATGTATCTCTCTACGTATGCACGTATCACTGCCCCTGACTCGCAGTCCTCATACCCTTCTCTCTGAAACATATGACCACCTGCACCCTTCTCTCTATCTTTTCTCCTTAACACGCTGAAACCAGTTGAAATGAGTTCAGCAAGGGATGTAATCCATGCAGCACATACAGATCATGGGCAAGTCCAAAAGGGACACCTTTTAGTCTAGACAGATGCCTCAGACTTGCTGAGAGGGGTCAGGAGGACTCTTGAATCAGAACATATTAAGGGAAGTAGGTTGTCAAGACTTGGGAAAATGAAACGGAAAAAAGAAAGGTGGGCACAGAAAGAGTGAAAGAAAGAGAGAAAGAGACAGGGACAGAGAGAGAGAGAGAGGGGGGGGGGATGAGACAACGAGAGAGAAAAAGACGAGAGAGCGAGAGAGACAGACAGACAGAGACAGAGAGAGAGAAAGAGAAACAGCCAGAGAGAGAAAGAGACAGAGAGAGAGAGAGACAAAGAGAGAAAGCGAGACATACAGAGGAGAGAGAGAGAGAGAGAGAGAGAGAGGACAGACAGACAGACAGACAGACAGACAAACAGGCAGGCAGACAGACAGAGACAGAGACAAAGATAGAGACAGATAAAGATGATTTATTGTGAAGGTCATTGACCCATACACATAGCTGAGGATGATGGAGAGAGGGGCAAACCTGCGTTGGAATAAGAAGGTCATGAGAGGACAAAAAAAAAACAACAGACGTGATGAATTACACCTTGAACATCGAACCGACACCATCACATCCACTGTCATATTAGAGAATTAAAGAGACCTGATATATAGGTCACAGGACTAGACTGAACTCGAGAACTAAGACTCTGGAAGGTGATCTGACCGACCCGCACAAGAGACGAATCGACCAGGAGTCAAACCTGAACCACCCATACAGAAGGCGACTGTCACTAGACCATTGACACTGAAAAATTCGTGCTGTTATATATTTTATTATTTTTTTGCCAGATCTTGGCTAACAAACTGGAGTATTTGCAGTTGCTATCCCAGTCGGATCTATAATCCAACTTTGGTAATGAAGATATGTCGGTGAGGCAAGGAATATCGTGAAAATGGTTTTGTTAATTGACAGATGCTCTGCCTGTGCTGTGGTCGATGTAAGCAGTTCTCCATCTATCCCTTTTATATGTCTTCCTTTCTTTTCTTTCTTGTTTTAATGTATTTGTTTCTTCCTTTTCTTTCATTTTCTGCACCGTTTTGTTGTTTTGCTGTATTACTTTTCCTTACTTTTTAATTTTTTTGTGCTTTAGTTGTTTTGCTCTTTTACTTTTCCTTCCTTATCTTTTTCTTCTTTTTGTTTGTCCGTTATTGTTTTTTTTTTTAAATTATTTTTTGGTTGTTTTTGATGTTTTACTTTTCCTTCCTTATCTTTCATTTTCTTTGCTTTCTTTTTTTTTGGGGGGGGGGGGAGATCAGTGCATATTCCTTTCTAGGCAGCTTTCTATGCAGCTTTCTATGCAGCTTCGACGAGAGTCAAGAACTTGATGGAGCTACTCAGCAACTTCCAACCCCTCTCCTCCCACCTCCCTCACACAAACAGTCTGGCCCCTGGGGTGTGAGTTCTGTGCAGCATTTAGATACCTTGCAGTCAGAGGGCAATGTCTGACACTAAAAACCAGTGGTGATGCCCCTCTGTCGCTGTCTTCCTTTCGTTCTCTCTTTTATTCCCTCCCTTTACAGAGCTCTCACTGGTTCTGTGCTTAAAGTCTTCTTTTTTTTGCCAACCTACCCACTCCTTTCTATCTAAACTATTTTTCTTTTGTGAAAGGCATAATCAGAACATACATGTCTGTATGTGTAATTCTTTAAAATCAAAATTGATTTCTTTCCTTATCATTTTTTTGCAAGGAAACTCCTGCTGCAGACTTTGTGTAAACCAGCTATCTTGTTCAGCATTTTTGGAGAATTTTCTTTTGCACATTTTTAGTTTCAGTGCTCTCTATCTCCTGCTCCCCCTTTTACTTTCCACTTGGTGTGTGATCTAGTGGTGCTATGCTTTAATAATACAATTTTAAGCATTTCTCTCTTCATTTCATTTTTTTTTCACCGAGACGGAAGTTTACTGACTAAACAGTACAGCTTCCAAGTTATTTCACTCCGTTTTTCTCTGTCTCTGTCTCTCTCTTTCTCTCTCTTTCTGTCTTTTTCTATCTATCTCTCTTTACTCTCTCTCTCTCTCTTCTATCTCTCTTTCTCTCTTTCTATCTCTCTCTTTACTCTCTCAGTTCTCTCTCTCCCTCTTTCTCTGTCTCCACCTCTCTCTCACTCCCCTCTTCCTCTCTTTCTTTCTCTCTCCCTCTCTCTCTCCCCTCTCTCTTAACCCTCTCTCCCTCTCTTAATCTCTCTCTCCCTCTCTCCTTTCTTCCCATCTCTGCTCTTCTCCCTCCTTTTTCACCCCACTGTCTCTCTTCCTTTCCTGTAAAAAAAACCCACTGAGATGTAGCCACTTGACAGGCCTTGCCAATCAGACCCCAAGGAGATCAGGGCACATTTTTTTGCTGTGAGGCTGTGCTGAGAATCAAGAACCTGATGGAGCTATTCAGCAACTTTCAACCCCTCTCCCCCTCGCCACACACACACACACACACACACGCACAATCTGTCCCTTGTGGGTGTGATTCTGTGCTCTCACTAGATATCTTACCAACCATTCAAAGACCCGGGGCATGACATAAAAAACAAGGAGCAGAAGTTGCAGAGAGTGGTGTGGTAATCCTCCTACCTCTGCTTTGTTTTTGTTTTCTTTTTCTTTTTCTCCTACATCCCTATCCTCTGAATACAGTTTGCTTCCAATTCCTTTACTGACCACAATTCCATGTGGTCATGTTCCAACTTCATCTCCTTTCCTTTTGGTATCTTCTCCATCCTACTTCCTCCTTACTTTAGTTTCCTATTCCACCCCCTCTTCCCCATTACAGAGATCCTTCTAACCCTTGCTTTGGGCTTCCTTGCTCAACCCTTTGACTTTTGCACCCTGTCCACCAGCTTCCTACGTTGTCAACCTTTCTAGAATAGCGAAAACGTAACCCTTTGACTTCGTCACCCTATCCACCAGCTTCCTTCAGGAAGCTGGTGGATAGCTTGAGGAAGTTAATGGGTTAAATTTTTGCAGTTGGTGGATAGGCTGCAGTAGTCAAAGAGTCAAACAACTTTCACAGCCATCTTCAATTCATTTCTTTAAAAGGTTAAGTTTTTGCAGTTGGTGGATAGGCTGCAGTAGTCAAAGAGTTAAATTAAACAAATTTCACCAGCCATCTTCAATTCATTTCTTTAAAGTTCAATAAAAACTATGGCCAAGACTTAGTACCTCTCTTGTTCAGGTCCTGATATCTCTTTGTGTCCAAGTAAGTACACTTATTATTGTCTACTTTTTAAGACCGGATTCTTGAAATTTGTTTTTTTCAGTCTGAACATTCTACTATGAGGATTATGCTTCTATCTCTTTTGGCTTCTGCTTCCCCCCCCTCCCACCACTCTCTGTGTAAACGTATACCTACGCATAATTCTACGTATGTGCATATATACATATATCTCTCTACTTACCCATTATCTATCTATCCATCTGTCTATCTATCTATCTATCTATCTATCTATCCATCAGTCTGTTTGTCTGTCTATCTATCTATCTATCTATGCACATACCTATTGCACATACACACACACACACACACACACACACACATATATATATATATATATATAAAATATATATATACACACACACACGCACATCCCTCTCATACATACATACATACATACATACATACATACATACATACATACATACATACATACATACATACATACATACTGGAAAATTTTGATTTAGTCGTGTGTTTTTCTTTTGTAATCTATTTCTTTCTGTCTTTCTATCTGTCTGTCTGTCCCTGTCTCTCTCTCCCTTTCTCTCTCCCTGCACAGACTCCTCTCTCTCTCTCTCCTCTCCCTCCCTTTCTCCCCCCTTTTTTCCGTTCCTGTAAATGCGAGTTTTGTTACAATGTACCATCCAGCTGAAAGAACCACTTTTAAGATAGAAAGCGAGTAGAAAAAGTTAGGAAGAATAGTGATGTCATATCCCTACCCCTCTCCCTCCGTTTCCGTTTTTTTCTTCTGCACCTCCCCACTCTATCTTTCCCCTTTATGGACCTGCTTCCATCTCCTCCTTGTGTCTTTCTGCCTTTGTCCAGCCCAGTTCCAGCATTTCAGCGATTTTTATGCATAGTCAGGAAGTACAGTCGAGATGTACTTTCTTCTTCTTCTTCTTGAATCCCATCAAATCCCTTTGTGTTCAAGTGGGCATTCTTCTGCAGACGTACGTGGTGCAAGATCCTTGCAATATTATTTGCCTTTAAATTATCACAGTCGCTGTATCGGATCTTTCTATTCCGAAATGATTGCTTTCATTCTTGCAGAGGGCCGGCCTCTAAGCCCTTACTCGAGTCTGTTTACCCCTTACTCGAGTCTGTTTACCCCTTACTCGAGTCTGTTTACCCCTTACTCGAGTCTGCTTACCCTTTACTCGAGTCTGCTTATCCCTTACTCGAATCTGCTTACCCTTTATTCGAGTCTGATAACCCTTTACTCGATAACCCTTTACTCGAGTCTGCTTACCCCAACCAACTCCTGAGCTCTCCAAACTTCCAAACAGTTTTTAGGTTAAATGAAGGAACAGGCTCACGACTTGCTTTCTCCTCTTTCCTTGCTGATATTACGTATCTTTTTGACTGAATGGTTCGAAAAATCACACAGCCGATGTTGGAACTGATAGGAATTCAAATCCACAACATCTGTGTTTGTAGTCAGTTGTTATAACCACTTCGCTACGTTAAACATTCACGTTGTTATGTTTTCTATTTTTGCCGCGGTATGAACAGAATTGTGGCCAATAAAACTCATTCATTCGCAGCTGCAAATGTAACTTAAGATTTATAATTCAACTTTTTTTTTAAAGGCGATTTGTCAAAGAGACCAACAATGCTGCAAATTCATTTTTATTTATTGACGGCCCTTTGCCTTTGCTCTTGGTCGATATGGACACATCTGCCTCTATTCCTTCGTTTTTTTTTTATATTCTCCCTCTCTCTCTCTCTCTCTTTCTCTCACTGTCTCTCTCTCTTTGGGTTATTTTTTCCTGTCCCTTTCACTTTCCTCTTTCCTCTTTTCTTTTCTGTCTTTTTGTACATTTTTCTTTCCGCTCTGTTTTTCTCTTTTTTGTTTGTTTCTTATTTACCCTTCCTTGTTTCATTCTTTTCTGCCATTTTTGATAAAAGAAAAAAAATGTGCATGCTTGTTTGCTTCTTTGCTTGTTTAATCTTGTTTTTAGCTAGAAAAAGACTAATGTTTTTTTTTTCTATCCGGTTTTATTTTCATTTTGTTTATTCTCTCGTTTTTGTTCATAAAAAAAACCCCTTCCTTTTTGTTTGTTTCTTTGCTTGTTTAATCTCGTTTCTAACGCGACAGAGATCGATTTTTCTGTTGTTGTTTTTTTTTTTCGCGTGTTTGTTTGATTATTTGTTTTCCTAATCTTGTTTTCACCAAAAGATAGATTGATTCAGATAGACTTGCGGCGCCAAATATCGCAGTCTTCTCCTTGTGAACATCTTTCACACACTGTACGCAATATACGTCTCTGCTAAGAAAATCACCTTGTGTGGGAAAAAAAAAAAAAAATCAAATGCCATGATCTTCTTCCTGCAGTAGGGGATACACAAGCACAGAGATCAGACAGAGCAATCACTGATAGAAAACGAAAAAAAAAAAAAAGTTGTCACACATTGTACGCATTGAACTCAAAAGAAGCTTTCAACTTCGTAAGCCAAACCAGTTTTCGCAGCTTCTTCTACACAATCGGCTGAATAGAAGAAGATGACAGTTTTAAAAGATGCATGTACGGCGTGCCGACCCTGCCGTAGAGAAATAAACATCTACGTGTTTTATTAAGGATGGTTCCATCTTTGCCATCAGAAGATTGCGAATGTGACATAAAAAAAAAGCTACAGACATATAGGTGTATGAAGACAACTGTTGCCAGAAAAACTGGAAGATGGATATGTTGAAGACGGTGAGGATTATGATACTGATATTGTTGCTGTTGTTGTTGCTGCTGCTGCTGCTGCTGTTGCCGATGATGATAATAACAACGGTGATGATGACGACGATGATGATAATGACGACAACGATGATGACGATGACGATGACGACGACAACGACGACGACGACGATGATGATGATGATGATGATGACGACGACGACGATGATGATGATGATGACGATGACGACGACAACGACGACGACGATGATGATGATGATGATGATGATGATGATGACGACGACGGCGACGATGAGAATGATAATGAGATGATGTTAATGTTGAGGAGGAGGATAATGGTGAGACTAAAAACAGTAACGACACTATAGATGATGACACGAGAATGATAACAATATGATGTTGATGGCGATGAAGATGAGGATGATGGGAATGATGATGATGACGACGACGAAGACGAAGATAATGACGATACCACTTCTGATGATAAAGATGACGACGATGACGATACCACTGATGACTTTTTACAAATTCTATGACGTAGTCCATGATTCCAATCAAACGCAAACAACGGCCAAAATGTCCACTCTCTCTCCTCTCTCTCTCTCTCTCTCTCTTCCTCTCTCTCTCTCTCTCTCTCTCTCCTCTGTCTGTCTTTGTTCTGTCTCTCTGTCTGTCTGTTTGCCTGTCTGTCAGTGTTTGTTCTGTCTGTCTGTCTGTCTCTGTATACACACACATGTATATGTATATGCATATGTATATGTAAATGTATATGTACATGTACACGTATATGTATGTATATATATATGTATGTATGTATGTATGTATGTATGTATGTACGTATGTATGCATGTATCTATGTACGAATGTATGTATGTATCTCTCTACGTATGCACGTATCACTGCCCCTGACTCGCAGTCCTCATACCCTTCTCTCTGAAACATATGACCACCTGCACCCTTCTCTCTATCTTTTCTCCTTAACACGCTGAAACCAGTTGAAATGAGTTCAGCAAGGGATGTAATCCATGCAGCACATACAGATCATGGGCAAGTCCAAAGGGACACCTTTTAGTCTAGACAGATGCCTCAGACTTGCTGAGAGGGGTCAGGAGGACTCTTGAATCAGAACATATTAAGGGAAGTAGGTTGTCAAGACTTGGGAAAATGAAACGGAAAAAAAAAAGGTGGGCACAGAAAGAGTGAAAGAAAGAGAGAAAGAGACAGGGACAGAGAGAGAGAGAGAGGGGGGGGGATGAGACAACGAGAGAGAAAAAGACGAGAGAGCGAGAGAGACAGACAGACAGAGACAGAGAGAGAGAAAGAGAAACAGCCAGAGAGAGAAAGAGACAGAGAGAGAGAGAGACAAAGAGAGAAAGCGAGACATACAGAGAGAGAGAGAGAGAGAGAGAGACAGACAGACAGACAGACAGACAGACAAACAGGCAGGCAGACAGACAGAGACAGAGACAAAGATAGAGACAGATAAAGATGATTTATTGTGAAGGTCATTGACCCATACACATAGCTGAGGATGATGGAGAGAGGGGCAAACCTGCGTTGGAATAAGAAGGTCATGAGAGGACAAAAAAAAAACAACAGACGTGATGAATTACACCTTGAACATCGAACCGACACCATCACATCCACTGTCATATTAGAGAATTAAAGAGACCTGATATATAGGTCACAGGACTAGACTGAACTCGAGAACTAAGACTCTGGAAGGTGATCTGACCGACCCGCACAAGAGACGAATCGACCAGGAGTCAAACCTGAACCACCCATACAGAAGGCGACTGTCACTAGACCATTGACACTGAAAAATTCGTGCTGTTATATATTTTATTATTTTTTGCCAGATCTTGGCTAACAAACTGGAGTATTTGCAGTTGCTATCCCAGTCGGATCTATAATCCAACTTTGGTAATGAAGATATGTCGGTGAGGCAAGGAATATCGTGAAAATGGTTTTGTTAATTGACAGATGCTCTGCCTGTGCTGTGGTCGATGTAAGCAGTTCTCCATCTATCCCTTTTATATGTCTTCCTTTCTTTTCTTTCTTGTTTTAATGTATTTGTTTCTTCCTTTTCTTTCATTTTCTGCACCGTTTTGTTGTTTTGCTGTATTACTTTTCCTTACTTTTTAATTTTTTTGTGCTTTAGTTGTTTTGCTCTTTTACTTTTCCTTCCTTATCTTTTTCTTCTTTTTGTTTGTCCGTTATTGTTTTTTTTTTTAAAATTATTTTTTGGTTGTTTTTGATGTTTTACTTTTCCTTCCTTATCTTTCATTTTCTTTGCTTTCTTTTTTTTTGGGGGGGGGGGGAGATCAGTGCATATTCCTTTCTAGGCAGCTTTCTATGCAGCTTTCTATGCAGCTTCGACGAGAGTCAAGAACTTGATGGAGCTACTCAGCAACTTCCAACCCCTCTCCTCCCACCTCCCTCACACAAACAGTCTGGCCCCTGGGGTGTGAGTTCTGTGCAGCATTTAGATACCTTGCAGTCAGAGGGCAATGTCTGACACTAAAAACCAGTGGTGATGCCCCTCTGTCGCTGTCTTCCTTTCGTTCTCTCTTTTATTCCCTCCCTTTACAGAGCTCTCACTGGTTCTGTGCTTAAAGTCTTCTTTTTTTTGCCAACCTACCCACTCCTTTCTATCTAAACTATTTTTCTTTTGTGAAAGGCATAATCAGAACATACATGTCTGTATGTGTAATTCTTTAAAATCAAAATTGATTTCTTTCCTTATCATTTTTTTGCAAGGAAACTCCTGCTGCAGACTTTGTGTAAACCAGCTATCTTGTTCAGCATTTTTGGAGAATTTTCTTTTGCACATTTTTAGTTTCAGTGCTCTCTATCTCCTGCTCCCCCTTTTACTTTCCACTTGGTGTGTGATCTAGTGGTGCTATGCTTTAATAATACAATTTTAAGCATTTCTCTCTTCATTTCATTTTTTTTTCACCGAGACGGAAGTTTACTGACTAAACAGTACAGCTTCCAAGTTATTTCACTCCGTTTTTCTCTGTCTCTGTCTCTCTCTTTCTCTCTCTTTCTGTCTTTTTCTATCTATCTCTCTTTACTCTCTCTCTCTCTCTTCTATCTCTCTTTCTCTCTTTCTATCTCTCTCTTTACTCTCTCAGTTCTCTCTCTCCCTCTTTCTCTGTCTCCACCTCTCTCTCACTCCCTCTTCCTCTCTTTCTTTCTCTCTCCCTCTCTCTCTCCCCTCTCTCTTACCCCTCTCTCCCTCTCTCTCTTTCTTCCCCATCTCTGCTCTTCTCCCTCCTTTTTCACCCCACTGTCTCTCTTCCTTTCCTGTAAAAAAAACCCACTGAGATGTAGCCACTTGACAGGCCTTGCCAATCAGACCCCAAGGAGATCAGGGCACATTTTTTTGCTGTGAGGCTGTGCTGAGAATCAAGAACCTGATGGAGCTATTCAGCAACTTTCAACCCCTCTCCCCCTCGCCACACACACACACACACACACACGCACAATCTGTCCCTTGTGGGTGTGATTCTGTGCTCTCACTAGATATCTTACCAACCATTCAAAGACCCGGGGCATGACATAAAAAACAAGGAGCAGAAGTTGCAGAGAGTGGTGTGGTAATCCTCCTACCTCTGCTTTGTTTTTGTTTTCTTTTTCTTTTTCTCCTACATCCCTATCCTCTGAATACAGTTTGCTTCCAATTCCTTTACTGACCACAATTCCATGTGGTCATGTTCCAACTTCATCTCCTTTCCTTTTGGTATCTTCTCCATCCTACTTCCTCCTTACTTTAGTTTCCTATTCCACCCCCTCTTCCCCATTACAGAGATCCTTCTAACCCTTGCTTTGGGCTTCCTTGCTCAACCCTTTGACTTTTGCACCCTGTCCACCAGCTTCCTACGTTGTCAACCTTTCTAGAATAGCGAAAACGTAACCCTTTGACTTCGTCACCCTATCCACCAGCTTCCTTCAGGAAGCTGGTGGATAGCTTGAGGAAGTTAATGGGTTAAATTTTTGCAGTTGGTGGATAGGCTGCAGTAGTCAAAGAGTCAAACAACTTTCACCAGCCATCTTCAATTCATTTCTTTAAAAGGTTAAGTTTTTGCAGTTGGTGGATAGGCTGCAGTAGTCAAAGAGTTAAATTAAACAAATTTCACCAGCCATCTTCAATTCATTTCTTTAAAGTTCAATAAAAACTATGGCCAAGACTTAGTACCTCTCTTGTTCAGGTCCTGATATCTCTTTGTGTCCAAGTAAGTACACTTATTATTGTCTACTTTTTAAGACCGGATTCTTGAAATTTGTTTTTTTCAGTCTGAACATTCTACTATGAGGATTATGCTTCTATCTCTTTTGGCTTCTGCTTCCCCCCCCTCCCACCACTCTCTGTGTAAACGTATACCTACGCATAATTCTACGTATGTGCATATATACATATATCTCTCTACTTACCCATTATCTATCTATCCATCTGTCTATCTATCTATCTATATCTATCTATCTATCCATCAGTCTGTTTGTCTGTCTATCTATCTATCTATCTATGCACATACCTATTGCACATACACACACACACAACACACACACACACATATATATATATATATATATATATAAATATATATAATATACACACACACACGCACATCCCTCTCATACATACATACATACATACATACATACATACATACATACATACATACATACATACATACATACATACATACATACTGGAAAATTTTGATTTAGTCGTGTGTTTTTCTTTTGTAATCTATTTCTTTCTGTCTTTCTATCTGTCTGTCTGTCCCTGTCTCTCTCTCCCTTTCTCTCTCCCTGCACAGACTCTCTCTCTCTCTCTCCCTCTCCCTCCCTTTCTCCCCCCTTTTTTCCGTTCCTGTAAATGCGAGTTTTGTTACAATGTACCATCCAGCTGAAAGAACCACTTTTAAGATAGAAAGCGAGTAGAAAAAGTTAGGAAGAATAGTGATGTCATATCCCTACCCCTCTCCCTCCGTTTCCGTTTTTTTCTTCTGCACCTCCCCACTCTATCTTTCCCCTTTATGGACCTGCTTCCATCTCCTCCTTGTGTCTTTCTGCCTTTGTCCAGCCCAGTTCCAGCATTTCAGCGATTTTTATGCATAGTCAGGAAGTACAGTCGAGATGTACTTTCTTCTTCTTCTTCTTGAATCCCATCAAATCCCTTTGTGTTCAAGTGGGCATTCTTCTGCAGACGTACGTGGTGCAAGATCCTTGCAATATTATTTGCCTTTAAATTATCACAGTCGCTGTATCGGATCTTTCTATGCCGAAATGATTGCTTTCATTCTTGCAGAGGGCCGGCCTCTAAGCCCTTACTCGAGTCTGTTTACCCCTTACTCGAGTCTGTTTACCCCTTACTCGAGTCTGTTTACCCCTTACTCGAGTCTGCTTACCCTTTACTCGAGTCTGCTTATCCCTTACTCGAATCTGCTTACCCTTTATTCGAGTCTGATAACCCTTTACTCGATAACCCTTTACTCGAGTCTGCTTACCCCAACCAACTCCTGAGCTCTCCAAACTTCCAAACAGTTTTTAGGTTAAATGAAGGAACAGGCTCACGACTTGCTTTCTCCTCTTTCCTTGCTGATATTACGTATCTTTTTGACTGAATGGTTCGAAAAATCACACAGCCGATGTTGGAACTGATAGGAATTCAAATCCACAACATCTGTGTTTGTAGTCAGTTGTTATAACCACTTCGCTACGTTAAACATTCACGTTGTTATGTTTTCTATTTTTGCCGCGGTATGAACAGAATTGTGGCCAATAAAACTCATTCATTCGCAGCTGCAAATGTAACTTAAGATTTATAATTCAACTTTTTTTTTAAAGGCGATTTGTCAAAGAGACCAACAATGCTGCAAATTCATTTTTATTTATTGACGGCCCTTTGCCTTTGCTCTTGGTCGATATGGACACATCTGCCTCTATTCCTTCGTTTTTTTTTATATTCTCCCTCTCTCTCTCTCTCTCTTTCTCTCACTGTCTCTCTCTCTTTGGGTTATTTTTTCCTGTCCCTTTCACTTTCCTCTTTCCTCTTTTCTTTTCTGTCTTTTTGTACATTTTTCTTTCCGCTCTGTTTTTCTCTTTTTTGTTTGTTTCTTATTTACCCTTCCTTGTTTCATTCTTTTTCTGCCATTTTTGATAAAAGAAAAAAAATGTGCATGCTTGTTTGCTTCTTTGCTTGTTTAATCTTGTTTTTAGCTAGAAAAAGACTAATGTTTTTTTTTTCTATCCGGTTTTATTTTCATTTTGTTTATTCTCTCGTTTTTGTTCATAAAAAAAAACCCTTCCTTTTTGTTTGTTTCTTTGCTTGTTTAATCTCGTTTCTAACGCGACAGAGATCGATTTTTCTGTTGTTGTTTTTTTTTCGCGTGTTTGTTTGATTATTTGTTTTCCTAATCTTGTTTTCACCAAAAATAGATTGATTCAGATAGACTTGCGGCGCCAAATATCGCAGTCTTCTCCTTGTGAACATCTTTCACACACTGTACGCAATATACGTCTCTGCTAAGAAAATCACCTTGTGTGGGAAAAAAAAAAAAAATCAAATGCCATGATCTTCTTCCTGCAGTAGGGGATACACAAGCACAGAGATCAGACAGAGCAATCACTGATAGAAAACGAAAAAAAAAAAAAAGTTGTCACACATTGTACGCATTGAACTCAAAAGAAGCTTTCAACTTCGTAAGCCAAACCAGTTTTCGCAGCTTCTTCTACACAATCGGCTGAATAGAAGAAGATGACAGTTTTAAAAGATGCATGTACGGCGTGCCGACCCTGCCGTAGAGAAATAAACATCTACGTGTTTTATTAAGGATGGTTCCATCTTTGCCATCAGAAGATTGCGAATGTGACATAAAAAAAAAGCTACAGACATATAGGTGTATGAAGACAACTGTTGCCAGAAAAACTGGAAGATGGATATGTTGAAGACGGTGAGGATTATGATACTGATATTGTTGCTGTTGTTGTTGCTGCTGCTGCTGCTGCTGTTGCCGATGATGATAATAACAACGGTGATGATGACGACGATGATGATAATGACGACAACGATGATGACGATGACGATGACGACGACAACGACGACGACGATGATGATGATGATGATGACGACGACGACGATGATGATGATGATGAACGATGACGACGACAACGACGACGACGATGATGATGATGATGATGATGATGATGATGACGACGACGGCGACGATGAAATGATAATGAGATGATGTTAATGTTGAGGAGGAGGATAATGGTGAGACTAAAAACAGTAACGACACTATAGATGATGACACGAGAATGATAACAATATGATGTTGGATGAAGATGAGGATGATGGGATGATGATGATGACGACGACGAAGACGAAGATAATGACGATACCACTTCTGATGATAAAGATGACGACGATGACGATACCACTGATGACTTTTTACAAATTCTATGACGTAGTCCATGATTCCAATCAAACGCAAACAACGGCCAAAATGTCCACTCTCTCTCTCTCTCTCTCTCTCTCTCTCTCTCTCTCTCTCTCTCTCTCTCTCTCTCTCCTCTGTCTGTCTTTGTTCTGTCTCTCTGTCTGTCTGTTTGCCTGTCTGTCAGTGTTTGTTCTGTCTGTCTGTCTGTCTCTGTATACACACACATGTATATGTATATGCATATGTATATGTAAATGTATATGTACATGTACACGTATATGTATGTATATATATATGTAGTATGTATGTATGTATGTATGTATGTATGTATGTACGTATGTATGCATGTATCTATGTACGAATGTATGTATGTATCTCTCTACGTATGCACGTATCACTGCCCCTGACTCGCAGTCCTCATACCCTTCTCTCTGAAACATATGACCACCTGCACCCTTCTCTCTATCTTTTCTCCTTAACACGCTGAAACCAGTTGAAATGAGTTCAGCAAGGGATGTAATCCATGCAGCACATACAGATCATGGGCAAGTCCAAAAGGGACACCTTTTAGTCTAGACAGATGCCTCAGACTTGCTGAGAGGGGTCAGGAGGACTCTTGAATCAGAACATATTAAGGGAAGTAGGTTGTCAAGACTTGGGAAAATGAAACGGAAAAAAGAAAGGTGGGCACAGAAAGAGTGAAAGAAAGAGAGAAAGAGACAGGGACAGAGAGAGAGAGAGAGGGGGGGGGGGGTGAGACAACGAGAGAGAAAAAGACGAGAGAGCGAGAGAGACAGACAGACAGAGACAGAGAGAGAGAAAGAGAAACAGCCAGAGAGAGAAAGAGACAGAGAGAGAGAGAGACAAAGAGAGAAAGCGAGACATACAGAGAGAGAGAGAGAGAGAGAGAAGAGACAGACAGACAGACAGACAGACAGACAGACAAACAGGCAGGCAGACAGACAGAGACAGAGACAAAGATAGAGACAGATAAAGATGATTTATTGTGAAGGTCATTGACCCATACACATAGCTGAGGATGATGGAGAGAGGGGCAAACCTGCGTTGGAATAAGAAGGTCATGAGAGGACAAAAAAAAAAACAACAGACGTGATGAATTACACCTTGAACATCGAACCGACACCATCACATCCACTGTCATATTAGAGAATTAAAGAGACCTGATATATAGGTCACAGGACTAGACTGAACTCGAGAACTAAGACTCTGGAAGGTGATCTGACCGACCCGCACAAGAGACGAATCGACCAGGAGTCAAACCTGAACCACCCATACAGAAGGCGACTGTCACTAGACCATTGACACTGAAAAATTCGTGCTGTTATATATTTTATTATTTTTTTGCCAAATCTTGGCTAACAAACTGGAGTATTTGCAGTTGCTATCCCAGTCGGATCTATAATCCAACTTTGGTAATGAAGATATGTCGGTGAGGCAAGGAATATCGTGAAAATGGTTTTGTTAATTGACAGATGCTCTGCCTGTGCTGTGGTCGATGTAAGCAGTTCTCCATCTATCCCTTTTATATGTCTTCCTTTCTTTTCTTTCTTGTTTTAATGTATTTGTTTCTTCCTTTTCTTTCATTTTCTGCACCGTTTTGTTGTTTTGCTGTATTACTTTTCCTTACTTTTTAATTTTTTTGTGCTTTAGTTGTTTTGCTCTTTTACTTTTCCTTCCTTATCTTTTTCTTCTTTTTGTTTGTCCGTTATTGTTTTTTTTTTTAAATTATTTTTTGGTTGTTTTTGATGTTTTACTTTTCCTTCCTTATCTTTCATTTTCTTTGCTTTCTTTTTTTTTTGGGGGGGGGGGGGGAGGGGGTGTGTGTTCTTGTTATGTATTCCTTTCTAAAGTTCTGTCTTTCTGTAAGTCTGTTTTTTCAATAGAGAAAGAGGAATTCTTGCTTGTCTGAGTGTTTGTTCAGTTTGGTTTTCAAAAAGACGGAGATTGATTCCTTGTTTGCTAGGTTGTTTGTATATTATATATATATATATTTTTTTTATCATTTTTCTATCAGAAGAATGCTACACAGACCCTTGGCGCCAAATATGGACGTGCTTTACTTCTGAACAATATTGCCAAATGTTGTATACAGAAGATCTAGAAAATAACAGAAATTGCACTGACTCGGTAAGATTCGCTACGTTTGTATAAGATCTAACATATCTTCAAATGACAAGATCTTATTGCGGCAATGGTTACAGATATGAAGTCAACAGACAGAAGCACTGCTACATGAAAACAGTTAATACCCACATTGATCACAAGCCTTTCATTCCCGCACCCTGTCCACCAGCTATAAAAATTTAACCCTTTCAATCCTTGACCCTATTTACTAGTTTCCTGATATATGATGATGATAACGGTGATGATGCTTATGACAACGATTATGATGATCATGCTGCTGCTGCTGCTGACAATGATGATGATGATGACGACGATGACGACGACGACGACGACGAAGATGCTGCTGCTGCTGATGATGACGACGACGACGACGATGATGATGATGATGATGTCGACGACGATGACGGCGATGATGGTGATGACGACGACGACGAAAACGACGACGATGATGATGTTGATGACTGAATAATGACAATTCCCCTCATATCACTAGAAGTCTTAGAGAAAAAAAAAGTCCCAACAGAAGAGGACAGCAGGCCGTCATATTTTTCTCAAGTCAGCCTCAGCGTCCCCTATCCCTCCTCTTCAGCTTTCTCTCCACCCTACTCTCCACGAAAACATAAATCGGTTCAAATGACTTCAGAATAGTGTGCAATCCACGCATTGCATAAAGATTATGGGCAAGTCTTCAGGAAATCTCTTTAGTCTAGACAGATGCCTAGATCTTGCTGAGAGAGAGAGAGAGAGGGGGGGGGGGGCTGGGGGCTGGGGGCTGGGGGCTAGGGGCCAGGGGGACTATTGAATCAGGGTATTAAAGGAAAACCCCTTGTTGCGATTCTGGGGGAAATTGAAGATAAGACGTAAGGAAGAGAGAAAAGGCGCTGGGACAGTTATGTCAGAAACCCATTTGACATGGTATTAGCACTGAATTTTTTTTTCCATGTCATTTTGTATGGCTTGTCTGCTTGCTGCTCACACGTATAGCCATTGGATGGATTGTTTGTTTGCCCGCTTAAGTGAGGAAGAAATTAATTCATTTCTAAAGGAAAAAAAAGAGAGTCCATGGTATTAGCATTGAATTTTTTCATGTCATTTTATATGGCTTGTCTGCTCGCTGCTCACACGTACAGCGATTGGATGGATTGTTTGTTTGCCTGCTTGAGTGAGAAAGAAATTAATTGATTTCTAAAGAAAATAAAGAAAAGAAAAAAACGAAAAGAATCCATGGTATTAGCACTCTTTTTTTCATGTCATTTTGTACAGCTCGTCTGTTTGCTGCTCACACGTATAGCCATTGGATGGATTGTTTGTTTGCCTGCTTGAGTGAGACAAAAATCAATTTATTTCTAAAGAAATAAAAAAAGGAAAGGAAAAGAAAAAAGAAAAGAGTCCATGGTATTAGCATTGATTTTTTTCTATGTCATCTTGTATGGATTATCTGCTTGCTGCTCACACGTATAGCTATTGGATGGATCGTTTGTTTGCCTGCTTGAGTGAGACAAAAATTAATTTATTTCTAAAGAAAAAGAAAAAAAAAGAGAAGAAAAAAAAAGAAAAGAGTCCATAGTATTAACATGATGTTTTTTTTTTATGTCATCTTGTATGGATTGTCTGCTTGCTGCTCACATCTATAGCAATATGTTTGATTGTTTGCCGGCTTAATTGAGAAAGAATTTCATTTATTTCTAAAGAAAAAGCCCCCCCCCCCCCCTCCCTCTCCTCACTTTCTGCTTCCCATTTCTTCCCACCAAATTTCAATTTCTACATTTCTCCCGTTTTTCAGAGCAGAAGACATATCTAGTTAGATCAAAGAATGGAACTTTCTGTCCAGTTTCTCTCCGCTTTATAAAGCAGAGACTGCAACTAATCAAACCATTTGTGTATGCACCCCTTTCCTCTTGGTACACACACACGCGCGCGTGCGTACACACACACACACACACACACACACACACACACACACACACACACACTCACTCACACACACATACACACGCATACACACACACATACACACACACACACACACACACACACACACACACACACGAGCGCATGCACGCCCGCACGTACGCACTGACACACATTCACAGACACAGAGACACAGACAGACAAGAAGACTCTCTCTCCTCTCTCTCTCACAC
>JAPXFY010000017.1:32622236-32652236 GCA_030674185.1 Monoplex corrugatus
AGATGTGGTACAGTGGCGAAGAGTCACTACATGAAAATGGCGTAGCTTTCATCGTACGCAAAGAAGTCATTGGATGCATCATGAGCTGCACGCCTGTCAACAGCAGAATCATCAGCATTCGGGTGTCAGCCAAACCAAAGAACATCACCATCATACAAGTGTATGCTCCAACTACCAGCCACGAAGACCAGGTGGTTGAAGAATTCTATGAGAAAATAGAAGACACCATCGGAAAAGCCCCCAGGAAAGACATCATCATAGTTCAGGGGGACTTCAACGCCAAAGTCGGCCCAGATGCCTACAAAAACTGGGCTGGAACAGTGGGTCAATTTGGCACAGGGGAAACTAATGACAGGGGACTTCGCCTTCTGGAGTTTGCCTGCACCCAACGGCTCACCATTGCCAACACCCTCTACCCCCACAAACTGTCAAGAAGAACAACCTGGCATGCGCCGAACGGAAAGACTCACAACCAGATCGACTTTGTCCTCACACCGCGGCGCTTCAAATCAAGCATTAATAAAGCAAAGACGAGGACATACCCTGGAGCTGATATAGGCAGCGACCACGACCTCGTGCTGCTCACAATGAAGATCAAATTGAAAAAGAAGTACCAAGCTGCGCAGCCACGCATCAAGTTTGACCTGGAAAAGCTAAAAGATCCAGAGATAGAAGAGGCATTCCAGGCACAGCTCGGGGGGCGGTTCGCGGCACTCAACTTCCTGGACAGCGACATCAACGACCTCACAAACAACTTTGGTGAGGCAGTCCGCGAAACAGCAGAGGAGGTACTGGGGCGACAGAGGAAGAAACACCAAGCATGGATCTCAAATGACATCCTTGACCTCTGCGACAACAGAAGATCACTGAAGAAGACGAAAAACTCCAGCCCTGAAGAAGCCGCACAGTATCGTAAAACCAACAACCTTGTAAAGAAGAAAATGATTGAAGCCAAAGAACAATGGATCAACAACCAGTGTGAGAACATCGAGAAAGGCATGAAAAAAGGAAACAGCAAACATGCCTTCACCACACTGAAAAACCTTACCAAGACGCAGCAAAACAGATCGTCAGTCATCGAGGATACCTCAGGCGAGCTGCTGACAGAAAGCTCCGCTGTTCTGAACAGATGGACGCAGTACTGCCAAGAACTATACAACTACCCAATACAGCCAGATGACAGTTTGTTTCAGGGGGACTCAACACCATTGAGGGAATCCTCACCGCTACCAGTGATGAGAGAAGAAGTGGAAGAAGCCATCCGCAGCCTACCAGCAGGGAAATCACCTGGAGCAGACAATATCCCAGCAGAGCTGCTCAAACATGGAGGGAATGATTTGGTCACTCGTGTAACATCGATTTGTCAGAAGATCTGGGAGACAAAACAGTGGCCCACAGAATGGACTCAATCACTCATCATCCCCCTGCCCAAAAAGGGAAATATGCGCCAATGCCAGAACTACAGAACAATAAGTCTCATTAGCCACACCAGCAAGATCATGCTCAGAGTCATATTGAATCGACTGAAGAAAGAAGCGGAAGAACACCTTGCGGAAGAACAAGCTGGATTTAGGGCGGGCAGAAGCACAGTAGAACAGATCTTCACCTGCCGGATAATGATGGAGAAACATCTGCAGCATCAGAGAGACCTGTTCCACAACTTCATAGACTTTAAAAAAGCATTCGACAGGGTGTGGCATAAGGGTTTGTGGCAGGTGCTAAGAAAGTTTGGCATAGAGGAAGGTCTCGTCCAAACCATCCAGGCGCTGTATAACACTGCCAGCAGCGCAGTTCTCCTCAACAACCAGATAGGGGACTACTTCAAGACCACAGTTGGAGTCCGTCAAGGCTGCCTACTCTCTCCCGTGCTGTTCAATCTCTTCCTGGAGAACATCATGCGTGAAGCCCTCCATGACTTCCACTCCACTGTCTCCATCGGAGGAAGAACCATCAACAACCTGAGGTTCGCAGATGACATCGACCTGATGGGAGGCAGCAACGAAGAACTACAAGACCTGACCATGAGACTGGAAGAAAGTGCAGGTGCACACGGAATGGAAGTGAGCACAGAAAAAAGCAAAGTCCTGGTCAACAGCACAACCAACACCCATGCTGAAATCTACATGAACGGGCAACAGCTTGAAGAAGTGGACGCTTTCAAATACCTTGGCGCCACTCTCACCAAAGACGGTCGCTCTACAACAGAAATCAAGATCAGACTAGCGATCGCAACAGCAGCAATGGTAAAGCTAAACAAGATCTGGAAGAGCAGAGAGATCGGCTTTCCATCGAAGATGAAGCTGTACAAGTCCCTGGTGCTCCCCATCCTGCTGTATGGATGCGAGAGCTGGACCATGACAGCAGAGACCACCAAGAGAATCCAGACGTTTGAAACTAAATGCTTCAGGCGCTTGCTCGGGATCTCTTGGCAAGATCGGAAGACAAACGACTTTGTGTGGAGCCAAATAACAACACTCGCAGGCCCACAAGAACCCCTCCTGGCAACAGTCAAGAACAGGAAGCTGTCGTGGTTCGGGCATGTCACACGCCACAACTCACTGCCCAAAACGGTCCTCCAGGGTACACTGGGAGGCGGCAGACGAAGGGGACGACAAGCCAAATGCTGGATGGACAACATCAAAGAATGGACCAGGTTGGATGGCCCCACGCTGGTGCGACAGGCGGAGGACAGGACCGGTTGGCGACGGCTGGCTTCAAGAGTGTCTCTCATCTCTCCTCTACGCCCATCACGGGCAGGAGAATGATGATGATGATGAGGTAGATAATAGGGAGAAAGAGACTTCGAAATAGAGAAATAAAACAGAGAGAAAGGAGACAGAGGGAGACACCGAGAGAGGGAGGGAGAAGGAGAGAGAGAGGGAGAAGGAGAGAGGGAGAGAGAGAGAGAGAGAGAGAGAGAGAGAGAGAGAGAGAGAGAGAGAGAGAGAAATTGAGACTTGACAATGCAGTGTTTTAGGTATGTTGACTTTAGGTGTTTGGTTATATATTTGTAATGTAGGCAAGGTATGTCACATACTGAAAAAGAGAGAAGAGAGAGAGAGAGAGACAGACAGACAAAGACAGAGAGACAGAGACAGAGACAGAGACAGAGACATACAGACATACAGACACACAGACAGACAGTGCAAGAATGCAACAGTCAAAGGGTTAAAATCCACCAGGTGGGAGGTACCCAGGTAGGATTAAACCTCAGATCAACAGATCACAAGTCAGTGGCATCTTACCCACTCACATACCGCGCCCATGACCTTATTTCGTAAGAGACTATATGTCCGCTTCATACAAGACTATCAACTATACTCCTGTTTATTTAACAAAAAGCTGTCTACCCAGAAACCCGACAGACCAGAAAGGACTATGAGCCTATGGGGGATCAGAATAAGTTACAAGAAAAGGTTTTACCAGACAACAGCAAGGAAATAAGGATTAATAATAATAATAATAATAACAAATTGTGATGAGTTATGACAAGCTTGCGTGACCACAATGTTGATGCTGCTGTCAGGAATACTTCGTCACTGATTGTGGACGGTTAGGTAGATAATAGGGAGAAACAGATTTCGAAATAGAGAAGAAAAAAAAAACAGAGAGAGGGGGAGACAAAGGGAGACACCGAGACAAGGAGGGAGAGAGTGAAAGAGAGGGGGGAGAAAGACAGAGAGAGAGAGAGAGAGAGAGAGAGAGAGAAAGACAGAGAGAGAGAGAGAGAGAGAGAGAGAGAGACAGAGAGAAACTGAGATTGGACAATGCAGTGTTTTAGGTATGTTGACTTTAGGCGTTTGGTTATATATTTGTAATGTAGGGCAAGGTATGTCACATACTGAAATAGAGAAAAAAAAAGAGAGAGAGAGGGAGACAGACAGACAGAGACAGATAGAGACAAAGAGAGACAGAGAAAGACAGAGACAGAGAGACAGAGAAAACAGAGAGAGAGAGAGAGACAGAGACAGAGAGACTGAGAGACAGAGACAGACAGACAGACACACAGACAGACATGCAAGAATGCAACAGTCAAAGGGTTAAATCCACCAGGTGGGAGGTACCCAGGTAGAATCAAACCTCAGATCAACAGATCACAAGTCAGAGGCATCCTACCCACTCACCTACCGCGCCCAACTGACCATATTTCTTAAGAGACTATATGTCCGCTTCATACAAGACTATCAACTATACTCCTGTTTATTTAACAAAAAGCTGTCTACCCAGAAACCCGACAGACCAGAAAGGACTATGAGCCTATGGGGGATCAGAATAAGTGACAAGAAAAGGTTTTACCAGACAACAGCAAGGAAATAAGGATTAAGAATAATAATAATAATAACAAATTGTGATGAGTTATGACAAGCTTGCGTGACCACAATGTTGATGCTGCTGTCAGGAATACTTGGTCACTGATTGTGGACAGTTAGGTAGATAATAGGGAGAAAGAGACTTCGAAAGAGATAAAAAAACAGAGAGAGGGGGAGACAAAGGGAGACACCGAGACAAGGAGGGAGAGAGAGAAAGAGAGGGGGGGAGAGAGAGAGAGACAGAGACAGAGAGAGACAGAGACAGAGAGAAACAGAGACAGAGCGACAGAAAGACAGAGAGAAAGTGAAACAGAGACAGACAGACAGACAGACAGTGAGAGAGAGAGAGAGGGGGGAGACAGACAGACACATAGAGACAGACAGAAACAGAGACAGAGCGACAGAAAGCAGAAAACAGAGAGAAAGTAAAACAGACAGACAGACAGAGAGATAGACAGAGAGGGAGACAGACAGACAGAGACAGAGAGACACAGTGAGAAGGAGAGGGAGAAAGGGAGAGAGACAGAAGGTGGGAATGGAGAAAAAGATGAAGAGACAGAGACGGAAACAGAGACATAGAACATAGAAATACGAAAACAAACGAGAAGAAAGATAAAAAGAAACAGATGAATGCACGAGCAAATATGCAAACTGACAAACTGATTTACTCGTTTATATACGCCCGCACACTTACAGAAAGATAGACAGATACATCTCTCTCTCTCTCTCTCTCTCTCTCTCTCTCTCTCTCTCTCTCTCTCTCTCTCTCTCTCTTTTAAATGCAGTTACTTGTTAATGGTTTACAAACATTTTATTTTTCTTTTTTTTTTAAATTTCAGGCAAATATATAGATTAGCAACGGTGAGTTTGAAAAAAAATGGCTTCTCTCTCTCTCTCTCTCTCTCTCTCTCTCACACACACACACACACACACACACCACACACACACAAATACGCACACACAAACATGGAAACAAACACAAACACACAGACCCATACACCCAGACCAGCACACACACACACACACACACACACACACACACACACACACACACACACACATTACACATACACACACCCACACCCACACCCACACACACACACACACACACATACACACACATAATCCATACTCACATACTCGTAAACTCAAACATGAAATTAACAAATAAAATTTTCGACAGATCCACACATTCATTTCACAACTTACCTGGTCCATAATCTTGAAGCCAGTTGTGAGCCGCACACGACCCGAAATGGAAGCTCCCAAACAGGCACAGTCCAAGTCCCAAAACCCACTTTGGCGGGATACTTGTCGCCCTTTGCATTGTCAATGTCTTTTTCTTCTCTCAGCGCGAAAAATGTTGACGTTAAAGCTATGGAGATCCTACAATGTGTGTTACACAGGTAACCTTCGCCGTAGGGCCCAGCCCAAGTCAGTTATGATTGTGCATTACTTTGTACAAATGCTTTCACCAGTTCCTGTTCAGTTTACAAGTATGCGCTGTTAAGGTTATAGTTATGGGTTTCTTTATTTAATTGTGAAATGTACATTTATCAATTTAGTCATTTAAATGTTTTATGGCACTTAAGGTCTACCACATATAAAAAAACGATTTTATTGTTTTATGAGGCTTATAGTCACAGTTTGTGTTAATCTTAAGAGTTTAACCTGTGCGTTTAATTATTTGCTTGCGAATCTCGCGCCTTTATTTTAGTTCTTACTCTGCTTTAAAAAAATAGTCTTAGTTATAAGAACTTTCACAAAAAATCACTTGTTTTAAAATAAAGGTAATTTCAAGTAGAATTCAGTCCAACAACCACTTAATCCTTCGATAACATTTCTGAAGACTATCTTAACAATCTGTATCTAGGATCATCTACCATTCATCGTAACATTTCTGACAATTGTTTTATCAATCTAACTCTAATTCCGTTCTATTCAAATCTGCAACATGTCAAACTGACAGATGTCATTTCAATATATTTGTTTCTCAAAAGGTTAGACATGGCATTTAAACTTGAATAGCTTAATGTTATTTTAAACCTTTCCATGTCCAAGTTTAACGAGACTGGTAAAATTATGAATCCATATTTAATGATGAAGAATAGAACTTTTGGGGGGCATAATAATATGTGCATTAAAGAATGTCACAACATTCTCACTGCTCATGTTACTACTTCTTGATATTAAGTTTTGCGTTGATCATATAATTATCACATAATAATCATTATGTACTATTAAGATTTGCGTAGCCCACATATTATTACTACTACTACTACTACTACTACTACTACTACTACTACTAACAATAACACAAGGTAAAAAAGAGAAAACAGCCAGATTGGTATTGACATGAAACTCCTAAGGGAAGAGGAAGACAGGATAGCCGAGAGACACCCGGCAAAGATACCTCCAAGCAGGCACAAAGAGCTTAGACCTTACCTGGAGATTGCTAGAAACAAAAGCACAGGACAAACACTATGGAAGTCCCTAACTGATGGCTTATGCCCGAAGAGAGTCAATGGCTTAAGTAAGTAACGTAACGATAATGTTTCATGGTAGATCTGTAATTATATTGACCCCTACGTAATTAAATTCCACATCCTTATCATTAAATATATATATATATATATATATAATATATATATATATATATAATATATACACATACATATGTACATATGTTGAGATTTTGGCTTCAACCACAAGGGCGAGGAATATCGCATGACTCTGGAGGCACTGTGGATCAGAGATATCCACCCGGGATAAACGTAAAGGATGAGTATAGGTGTAGGGAACTGACCATTAAGTTGTAGTCTGGCTTTCCTTGACCGCTTATGCTTGTCCCTATCTCATGTTTCCTTAAAAAATGTGTTTTGTTGCTATTTCAGAATGATTGATATGATCCTGATGACGGTAGAAGAAACTCTAGGGAGAGCTAGACAACAGAAGGTCTTCAGAGAAGTAACCCCTTTAGACAAGTGTTTCGGCCCTGAATTCCTACACTCCGGGGGCCGGGCCACATCCAGTCATGACTCCTGGATGCCCTTCTGCTGTTGTCTATTTTTTTTTTTTTTTTTTTTTCCCACGCCGGGATCGAACCTGGCGATTCTGCGCTTCAGAACTGCGGTACGCGTTTACCAATGTGCTAACGGGGCACACTCATCTGTAGGAATTTAATCCTATGAAGTTCACTTTTTGGTTCCTCCTTGCCCAGATCCAGCTTGAGCTCCTTTCTGCTGCCTCTGCCATCGCTTTAAGGCTCTAGTCCTTCTTCCCAGAATGGCGAGTTGTTTCATGAGATCATAAGCGAGTGTGCCACAAACCCTCTTGCCCCGACCTCTATGGCGAAGATTTTGACCCGCAGACCTGCTTCTTCAGGTGCTGGCAAGACCGCGTATTTTTCGGTCTTGTAGATATTGCTTCTTCATTCTGCTTCCATTTATTGGCGAAAATTATACACTGCAGTGATAATTCGAAAAATCATCGTTGGCTCACACCAGCATGTGTGTGCATTCGTGTGTATATATATATCTATATATTACGTCATGTATAATATTGTATTGCATTACCCATGTACATGTATTACCTTTATCTAATCTTGTTTTCTATGTTAATGATTTTGTTTCATAATTGAAACCTGTTTTTTGGCTATAAATTTACTTATATTCACTTACTGACAAACGTGACTTAAAAAATAACGTTTAAAAATATTCTCGAATCTATTGCCATTTCCTTAGCAATGACGCTTTGTATATAACGTCTCCATACATATTTCATAGAAAATTCTTGCCTTCACTTACAATTTAAATAAAATATATATACATTCCGATTTTGTGAATGTAATTGTCTGTTTGTCGACCGTCATCTTTGTCACGTTTGTTTTCATTTTGTTTTGTTTTATAATATTTTACTTTATTTGATTTTATTTCATTTCATTTCATTTTATTTTATTGCATTTTATTGCATTTCATTTCATTTTATTCTATTTTATTTCATTTTATTTGATTTTATTTCATTTTATTCTATTTTATTTTATTTTATTTTGTATTATCTGTTTTTCCCATAACGGTTTTCTATACGAAATTTGATCACAATGACAACAGTAGTGAATTAACATGGAATCCAGGATTTTTTGGTTTGTTTTCGTTTATATAAATTTTTTACTCAGTCATTAATGTAATTGTTTTTTTCTATCCTTTTTCATTCAAACAATAGTCCAGCACATCAACTACTAACTTTTATTTTCTTATCAAGTTGTAAGTGGCAAGTTAATAAACCTTACTTTTTTGTTTGTAAACTGATTCTTCATCTATTCATATATTTGTTTGTGCATTTATTTATGTATTGGTATTTATTTTCTAAAGCAGTTAGAAACAAAAGTGTTCTCACTTCCCAAGTTTAGAATTTTACTATAAAAAATAGCAATAAAAAATGAAAATAGGTTTGGACATGTCCACTGTCCATATATCAATGTATAAACGATGATAACAAGAATAAATTCCGATTTAAAAACATTATGATACTTTTTTTTACATATATGCATAAAATGTCCAGACAGTCTGCATAACAAAAATGAAACGAATAATCAAATCTTTTCTTTTTTTTCAAATCCAATGTTTGTTCCTGTTTTTGTGTTGTTTTCATATTCGAAATATGAGCCATTAGTTTATATACTGAAGAAGAAATGAAATGTTACATCCTTAAACATTAAGAGCTAAAAGTGTCAAGAACGAAACGAACAATAACAAACAATACCTGAACCAATGTCGAACAATATCAACCAACAGTCAATAAATATGACAGAAAACACGATCAGTTACAAACAAATATCAGGATCAATAATGAACCAATACCATGACCAGTAACAATCACATAAATATCACAATCAATAACGAACAATTTTCATTCTCAATAAGAAATAAATTTCGACCTCAGTGACGATCAGATATCATGACGAATAAAGAACACTTATGACGACCAATAACGAACACATATCACAAATGGCACAGTCAACAATAAACACTACACAAATACCACACTTAGTCACTAAATAAATTCACATCTCGCGCGATAATGGACAAATGTCACACACAATAATGAACAAACATCACAATCAGTAAACGTACATATATCACGCTCAATAATGAACAAATTTCACGATCAATAACACATATTCACGATTACTATTAGAATGAAACAATATCACACTCAGTAATGAACAAATGTCCCAGTCAGTAATGAACAAATATTACGTTGAAATAACGAACACATATCACGCTCAAAAGCGAACAAAATGTGACGATCAGTAACGAACAAATACCTCAATCAATAACGAACAAATATCACTATCAGTGAGGAACAAATATCAAGATCAATAATGAACAAATATCATGACTACTAACGAACACGTCATGAATAATCACGCTTAAAAACGAACACATGTCATGCGCAACAATAAACAGACATCACAATCAGTACTGAACAAGTATCAACGAACAATGGTTGCTCCACATGCCAGCGAGTATAACGAACAGTAAGCACGTAAGTACGTAAGTAAGTAAGTAAGTAAGTAAGTAAGTATCCACAACCAGTAATCCTTTCAACAATACTCAGATAAAAATAATTTCTTCATCAGATCCTTTCTTATACACACGTGTGTCACAGAAACCTAAAGAAGAAAACCTAGACTGCTAGAAAAAAAAAAGAAAAGTATCACTAGCCGAAGTAGATATACTAGTTGCAGAAGCAGCTGTAGTAAACACTCTGAAGAGAGCCGTGAGAAGCAAAGGAGCAAGGAACGCTACAGCCGTTTTATAGGCCGACTGCGACTGCAGCAGCAGCAGCAACAGCAACAGAGATGCCACGATCGCCACGAGGATGCTGGCAATGTATTGGAGGGGGGGAGTAGGCCTCTAGGCTTTATCTGTGTAGCAAGCGCGTGCGCTAAATTGCCTAGGCCACGGTTGTGTGTTGCGTTGTGTGTGTGTGTGTGTGTGTAGGGGGTGGGGGGGGGGTAGGGGATAGAGGGTGAGTGTGTTGTGTTGTGTTTGTTGTGTGTGTGTGTGTGTGGTGACTGGTGTGTTGTGTGTGTGTGTGTGTGTGTGACTGTGTGTGTGTTTGTGTGTGTGTGTGACTGTGTGTGTGTGTCTGTGTGTGTGACTCTGTGTGTGTGTCTCTGTGTGTGTGTATTTCCGTATGTGTGTGTGTGTGTGGGGGGGGGGTTCTATCTGTCTCTGTCTCTCTCTATCTCTCTCTCCCTCTCCCCCCTCTATCTCTCTCTCTCCCCATCTTTTTCTCTCATTCACTCTCTACTCACTCACTCACTCATTTACTCACTTACTCTCTCTGGTCTCTGTCACTCTCTCTCTCTCCACACACACTTTCTCTCTGTGTCTCTGTCTGTCTGTCTGTCTGTCTCTGTCTTGCTCTCTCTCTCTCTCTCTCTCTCTCTCTCTCTCTCTCTCTCTCTCTCTCCACGACTCTTCTCTCGGAAGGCCAAGTAATTAATTTTCAGGAATTAAAAAAAAAGTTTAATAACTTAGTTCAACAAGATATTCTGACCACTTCAGCTGCCAATAACGATATTCAGATTTAAAGTTGTAGAGAAAATTGGCAGGATAACGTTTGTTCTCCTCACCCCCCCCTCTCTCTCTCTCTCTCTCTCTCTCTCTCTTTCTCTCTCTCTCTCTCGCTCTCTCTCTCTCTCTTTTATAACACCTCCGCCCTCACTTGTAAAAATGCTAATACAGTCTATCATCATCATCATATTTCAGCAGCGAGAGTGGAGAGGAGAGAGAGAGAGAGAGAGAGAAGAGGAGAGAGAGAGAGAGAGAGAGAGAGAGAGAGAGAGACAGAGACAGAGACAGAGAGACAGACAGACAGATAAGACAGACAGACAGACAGAAAAACAGACAGACAGACAGAGACAGAGAAAGAAAGAGAGGGAGAAAGACAGATAGACAAAGAGAAAGGCACCCAGGCATATACTGAGAGAAAGAGAGAGAGAGAGAGAGAGAGAGAGAGAGAGACAGAGAGACAGAGAGAGAGACAGAGACACAGAGAGAGAGACAAAGAGAGAGACAGAGAGACAGACAGAGAGACAGAGACAGAGAGACAGAGAGACAGAGAGAGATAGACAGACAGACAGACAGACAGAGACACAGAGAGAGAAAGAAACAGAGAGAGAGAGAGAGAGAAAGAGAGAGAAAGAAAGAAAGAGAGAGAGAGAGAAAGAGAGAAACAGATACTGACAGACAGACAGACAGAGAGACAGATAAGACAGATACAGACAGACAGAGACAGCCACAGATATGCCAGCCCAACGTGGAAGACCAAAATGACAACAGCAATAGCTACAGCGAGTAAAGGAGCATCATCCGATATCACCTTCAATTACGCCAAGGACCAAAAGGGGCAACTTCCACCTTCTGTGCAGAAAGCATGCTGTCCTGATGAGCGCCTTATAACGGTCACAACGGGCTTAACTGAACGCCAATATGAACTACAAGTTCAAACTGTCACCATGATCAACCAATCTGCCCTTGAGGCCAAGAGGGTTAAATTAGCAGATGAAGACATACTGCTGTGCTGCAGGCCTAAATCAAGTGAAGCGACAGAATACATGGCTGACTGTAACACTTCTGACCTCCAAGCTCCGTGCAGGCAGCTGGCAGGATTTTCTCTGTCTGTCTGCCTGTCTGCCTGTCTCTCTCTCTGTGTCTCTGTCTCTCTCTCTGTCTCTCTCTGTCTCTGTCTCTCTCTGTCTCTGTCTCTCTGTCTCTGTCTCTCTCTGTCTCTCTCTGTCTTCTGTCTGTCTGTCTGTCTGTCTGTCTCTCTCTCTCTCCTCTCTCTCTCTCTCTCTGTGTGTCTGTCTCTCTCTTTCATCGATCATCGTGTAGGTCAAAAGTTAACGGTGAACGGAGTCGTTGTGTTTACAGTTGGTGGATAGGGTGTGGGAGTCAAAGGGTTTATGTTGATGAGCTCACGGCTCTAACAAAAGAACCAACCAACCCGTTGAGAAAGCAGGTTCGAACCGTGGCTTTCCAATTACAAGACCAGTGTCTCAACCGCTCGACAGGCAGTACACGCACTAGCAGGAATTTGCTTATATTGAATTGGGAGATAAAAAAAATATTAAAAAAATTCCACCCTTCACCCGCCACACATAACCCAAGCACGTTCGAACCTAAGCTTCCCGATTACAAGACCACTGTCTCAACCACTCGATGGGTGGTGCATGCATGGAAGATAAAAAAGATTAAAAAAAAACCCTCTACCCTTTCACTCACTACACAGAACCCAAACAGATTCGAACTTAGGCTTTCAAATTGCAGGACCAATGTCTTTAACCCCTCAATTCTTGCATCTATCACGAGGTTTAATAATTCAGACCCAGTTCCTATCCTAGTCTGGCCGTCAGTGGCAGACAACACACTATCGAATTGTGAACACATGTGGTAGGGCGAGACGTGCATGTCAAACAGAAACGATCTATGAACCATTTGACCCTTTCCTCTATTACACGTCGTACGCAAATTTCTTTTCCGTATTTGTGTTTATTTGTGTTTGTTTTTGTACTGTTAATGTCTCTCGTTTAATGCCATATCGTATTTCCAATATGACCGAGTTATGCCAAACTAAATGAAACTTTTTTTTTTTTTTTTTTTTTTTTTTACTAAACCAAAGTGCATTAACCTCTGTCTGTCTGTCTGTCTGTCTGTCTGCCTGCCTGTCTGTCTGTCTATCTGTCTATCTCTCTCTCTGTCTCTCTCCGCTTCTCTCTCTCTCTGCCTCTCTCTCTCTTTCTCTCTCTCTTCCTCCCTCTCTCTCTCTTTCCAACCTCTAACCCATGAGTAAGAATAAACCACCAGAACTCTCTCTCTCTCTCTCTGTCTCTCTCTGTCTCTCTCTGTCTGTCATCTCTCTCTTTCTCTCTCTCTCCCTCTCTCTGTCTCTCTTTCCCTCCTTCCATCTGTCTTTCTGTCTGTCTGTCTGTGTCTCCTGTCTGTCTGTCTGTGTCTCCTGTCTGTCTGCCTGTTTCTCTGTCTGCCTCTCTCTCTCTCTCTCTTACTCCAGTTTTATTGTGTATAGTCTGGTTCAAACGCTTACGGCGAAACAGAAACGGACCAGTGTTATACCTCTACCCAAGTCTTGCACTAGTCCACGCACTCCAGCAGTCAAGATCAAGATGAGACTGCACCACATGGGTATGAGACCGTACAGGATAGGTCCTTTCCATCCTACTTCACGGCCAGATTGCCGGAGGGTGACAGACACCGAACTAATAATTATAGCTGTCAGCTTTCCACACACGAATCATCCAACAGATAATCATACGACACTCTGCGCTTAACACCATGTCCAACCAACAACTACTCGCCTGATACATCGTCTGATAAAATCTGGAAAGTATAACACGAAAACAGTCGATGGAGACAGACTGGCCACATCATCTCAAAACGAGCAGGATAACACCACCTGAGTTTCAGTTTCACTTTCAGTTTCAGTTTCACTTTAAATTTTTTTCAAGATAATGTCTCCGCAATTTGAATGAATTCCATACGCACTAACGTCCAAGGTGCCATGTATATGGTGATCATGGCACAAGCCTTAAGCCTGCACATAAACCCACGAGCTGGCCAGGTTCTGACCATCCTGTCCTTAAACTGGACACATTAATAACAAACAAACAACACACACACACACACACACACACACACACACACACACACACACACAAGAAAAAAAAAAGAGGAAGACCCAAGAATATATGGCGATGAATGGTATGGGGACAACTCACTCAAGGCCCTGAATCACATCCGGGAAAACCATTATAGACGCTGCCCCCAAAACAGGAGTTGCCGACCTTGGTTACTGTCCTGACATGCCGAAGGCATAATGGACAGCACTTCAGTAAGAACGAAATTTCATGTAGTAGTCTCGGTGCCTCCGTTGCGAATCCATATGATCACACTGAATAAGTAGGGGTAGCTCAGTCTGCTGCCCATATCAGCACCCCGGCAACCCCCTCTAAAAAAAAAGTATAAAAAAATCAAAATATCTGACCCACCAACATTGCACGTGCACACACACACACACACACACACACACACACACACACACACACACACACACACACACACACACAACACACACTCACACACACACACACACACACACACACACACACACACACACACAGTTACACACACACGGACACACACCACACACACACACACATACACACACAAACACACACACGCAAGTACACACACACACGACACACACAGCACACACACACACAGACACACAGACACACACACACACACACACAGACACACACACACACACCATGCACTGATCAGCGCAAAGTATCACCAAAACGAAACAAACAAACAAACATAAAATGGGCCAAAAATCCTGCCACCCGGTTTTCATTTCTTGAAATTATGTCAGCCTGTATGTCTGCCTTCCTACCTGTCTGTCTGTCTGGCTATTTCTGTCTCTGTATCTCTCCCTCTTACTCTCTCTCTGTGTCCATGTCTCTCTCTCTGTGTCTCTCTCTGTCTCCCTGTTTCTGTCTCTCTGTCTGTCTGTGTCTCTCTTTCTCTCTGTCCATGTCTCTCTCTCTGTATCTCTCTCTGTATCTGTCTCCCTGTCTCTGTTCTCTCTGTGTCTCTTGTCTCTCTTTCTCTCTCTCTCCCCTCTCACTCTCTGTCTGTTTCTCTCTCTCTGTTTGTCTCTGTCTCTCTCTTTGTCTCTGTCACTCTTTTCCCTCTCTCTCTCTCTCTCTCGTTCTCACTCCAGTTCCCTCATATACAGTCTGGGTCGAAAGGCCAAGATGTAACAGACCAATTTAATCTCCATCCAAGTCCTGGTTTGTTATTGTGCTCTGCTCAACCTCTGCGAGCGTTTTAAAGCAGTACTGTCTAGCTGTTTGACTCCCTCCACTTTCTCTGTCTGTCTGTCTGTCTCGGTCTGTTTGTCTGTCTGTCTGTCTTTGTCTGTCTCTCTGTGTGTCTATGTCTCTGTCTTTCTCTTTCTATCTGTGTCTGTGTGTCTCTGTCTGTCTCTCTCTCTCTTTGTATTCATTAAATAAATCAAAGTGCATTAACCTCTCTCTGTCTCTGTCTGTCTGTCTGTTTGCCTGCCTGTCTGTCTGTCTTCACCTCTCTCTCTTTCTATGTCTCTCTCTCTGTCTGTCTGTCTGTGTCGGTGTCTCTGTCTGTCTGTTTGTCTGTCTGTCTGTCTGTCTCTGTCTCTCTCTCTTTATTTCTATTAACTAAATCAAAGTGCATTAACCTCTCTGTCTCTGTCTGTCTGTCGGTATGTCTGTTTGTCTGTCTGTCTCACCACACACACACACACACACACACACACACACACACACACACACACACACACACACACACACACCACCCCACACACACACACATACACACCTCTCTCTCTCTGTCTCTCTCTCTCTGTCTGTCTGACTGGTCTGTCTGTCTGTCTGTCTGTCTCTCTCTCTCTCTCTCTCTCTCTTTATCGCATCCCCATAGACTGGAGCAAACGGCGTCGCGGGTCCAGACTAATTTAGTCTCAGGAGAATTCTCAAGAACTTATGTAGTCCATATAATAATATCCTACCTTCATTAACAGAAAAAAAAAGAAATCCTTTGGATACTGCGCATTTCTAAATGTCTGAGAGCCTTGTTTCATGCCTGTGTTTGCGTTCCCCCCTGTTAATCTCTCTCTCTCTACATGTTTGTCCGTCTGTCTGTCTTGTCTGTCTCTTTGTCTCTGTCTCTGTCAGTCTGTCTGTCAGTTTGTCTGTCTGTCTGTCTGTCTATCTGTCTGTCTGTCTGTCTCTCTGTCCCTGTCTCTCTGTATCTGTCTCCGTCTGTCTCTGTCTCTGTCTCTCTCTCTCCATCCGTCCCTCCCTTTCTCTCTCTCTCTCTCTCCATTTGTGTCTCTCTCTTAGTCTCGTTTACGTCAGGTACCATGTATTGGAGAAGATCCAGAATGATCATGGCACAAGCCTTTAGCCTGCACACAAACCCATGAGAGGCAATGCAAATGAGAGACACTGCAAATGAGACACACTGCAAATGAGACACTGCAAATGAGAGACACTGCAAATTGAGAGACACTGCAAATGAGACACACTGCAAATGAGACACATTGCAAATGAGAGACACTGCAAATTGAGAGACACTGCAAATGAGACACACTGCAAATGAGAGACACTGCAAATTGAGAGACACTTCAAGTGAGAGACTGCAATTAAGAGACACTGCAAATGACAGACACTGCAATTGAAAGACACTGCAAATGAGAGACACTGCAAGTGAGAGACACTGGAAATAAGAGACACTGCAAATGAGAGACACTGCAAATGAGAGACACTGCAAATGAGAGACACTGCAAATTGAGAGACACTGCAAGTGATAGACACTGCAAATGAGAGACACTGCAATTGAGAGACACTGCAAGTGAGAGGCACTGCAAATGAGAGACACTGCAATTGAGAGACACTGCAAGTGAGAGGCACTGCAAATGAAAGTAGAGGATCTGCTCTGGAAGGTGGCCATTCGGTGGGTTTTTGACGTCGCCGGATTCCCACACGTTTTCGGACAATGGGACTGCATGGTGTAGTGGGTTTATTGGCGTGTTCTCGACCTGGAATGAGCTGAGTTGGGGGGTCAGCGCCACTAAAGTAGGACAGGAAAAAAAAGTCTCAATAATTCAGCTCGTATAACATTCTGGTCAGGGACCTGCCAGCGAACACTGGCTTTTTTTTTCTTTTTTTCTTTTGTTTTTTTTTTTAACACAAAAAAAGAAAATAATGTAAAGGAAATTGCCTATAAAACACCTGGAGCATTCTTTACTACAAGCGTTGTTTGTGGCTTTCTATACTGCCTGATTAAAGGCTGATTTTGTTTTACTCACTAAATCTCTGTGTCTCTTGTTTTTATCTTTATCTGACTGCCTGTTCCTCTGGCTACCTGTCTGTCTGCCTGTCTGTCTGTCTCTCTCTGTCTCTTTCTGTCTCTCTCTGTCTCTCTCTGTCTCTGTCTGTCTGTCTGTCTGTCTCTGCCTCTCTCTCTCTATCTCTCTGTCTGTCTCTCTCTCTTTGTGACCTATGTTTTACGATAAAGAAATGGATTACTAGACACCCTGCAAATCAGGAATCATAACTGGGACCTGTTATGTTTTATTTTTGTTGTTGTTGTTGTTTTGTGAAATCTTTCTTGAAGAGGTCATATTTCAGGATACTTTCAATTTGTTTGCTCGTTTGTTTCTACTTCTCTTCTTTTCTGTTATTTTTTCATTTCATTTTTTTTCTTTTTCTTTTCGCCTGTGCTTTTCATTTTTTTTTTTCTTTTTCTTTCCCTTGTTTGTTTTTTCTTTATTTCCTTTTTTTTCTATTTTCTTCCTTTTGGGTTTTCTTTGAATGAATTATCTTTTCCATATACAGCAGCCAGAAATCCTGTCTAATGGACAGCTACAAATATACAAGCATAAGCCTAGCTGAGGATGTTTGGACCATTTTCGTGTTCAAACATTGAACACAGCTGAAACGGTCATCGAACACAAGACAGCTGATGATGACCTGTTAACATGGCAAAGTGGTTAGCAACGGATTACGGGCCGAGGTGTTACGGGGTTCAAATCCTCATGAGTTAAAAACAAATGGAATTTTCGGCCCTCCGACACAGAGCTGATCGTGCTTCGTTTGGGAAGACCTGGGTAGCACAACCTAATCTCCATCCACATTATGGATACGTCTTTGAGGGTATTGCTTTCATTTTCCAGATCAAAACCGCAGATTTCTCTTATCTCTTGGGCCTGGTTAACGTTAAGATATATTCCGAAAGTAAGCGTCGCGGCTCTGCCTCGCAGTCTCAATCAGAAACAAAACTCCATAGAATGATCATGATCATGATCATTCCCATTCTCATTATCATAACATTTAGAACAAATTCTCCCAGATTCTGTGGCCCTTCATGTCCTGCCGTCATGATGACTTTAGTTTCAATGGGTCTGGAGGTCTGTTAGTAATGGAGAAATGAGCGGCGTTGATGGGGGGAGGGGGGGAGGGGTACTGACAGATAAACGGTGAAAAAAATTGGGGCAGCAAAGACAGACAGTTTACATCTAATCCATGCTGGTTTAATCCTCTGAATCCTGCACTCTGTCCACCAGCATCCTGCATTATCAAGTTTGCTAGCAAAGCAAAAACTTAACATTTTGATTCCCTCATCCTGCAGGAAGCCGGTGGATTGTGTGAGGGAGTCAATGGGTTAAGTTTTTTTTGTATTTGGTGGATAGGGTGCGGGAGTCAAAGGGTTAAAGGGATTTGAGTTGTGTGAGTGAAGCCTGGGGTGATGTCTCTGTTTTGTTTGTTGCTTTCTTTCTTTCTTTCTTTCTTTTCTTTTCTTTTCTGTCAATCGGGGAAACAAAATATGCTACTGACCCCAGCCCCACCTCACCATATCGCTAGCCTTAACAGGTTATTCATAGCTCTGACAGCCAAACATACCAATCCAGTGTTAAGAGAAGACTGTCTATTGCTGTTGGTAAGAGTTGTTGACTCAAGATCTGATGTCTTGAGTTCAGTCCTAGTCTACAACATGACAAACTTGGTCCTTTTGCTGTCCATCTTATTGCTCTAATCATTCTGTGGTGTCAGCTTAGTGTTTCGTAGGCACCCCCCCCCCCCCTACTCTACACACTGTCAAGACCTATGATAGACATATGATTCATTCATTCATCCAATAGAAATGTCAGTAATGATATTATCGAAAGTATCAGGCATAGTCGAATTTTGTTTATTGATTGATTCCTTTGGTGGGGTGTTTGCTGCTTAAAAACCATGGTCCTGTATCTATTTATCTATACTGTGTGTTCATACAATCAAAAACTCAAGAAGCACCGTGAATCTTTATTTACTGATTAAATCATTTGGTGGGGGATATGCTGTTTAGAAATCGTGATCCTTTATTTTACACATAGTAAGTGTTTGTGTGATCGAAATGTCAAAATACCGTATTCAGTGCATCACCGTTTGCAAAATAGATTATGATAATAGTCCCCCCACCCCCCACCCCCATCCTCCCCCCCACACACAAACCCATCTCTTAGCTCATAGAGGTTTACTCAAGCACAAAGAGTTTCCCAGTTAATGACTTACCAGACCTGGGTAGGGTGTAAACGGACTTGTCTGAAAGCTAGGAATAAGCTCGCCAACAATTCCAAATTTAAAAACTTAGCTTGCATAACACCCTGCTTTCGTGTTGAATATGACCTTTTTGTGGATACCCGTAAAATAATATACGTTGTAGTGTCTCTTGTCTCTTTTTCATTCTCTTATCTAGTTTTATTATGTCGCATTTAATCTCGGTCAAACGGCGACGGCGAGACAAAGCAATTTAGTTTCAAGCAACCGTCTCAATATCTGAAGTCGTATAGTATTCCGGTCAGGCAGCTGCCAGCGCAAAACACCTTGGTTATTTTTGAACGCGAAGGAGAAATCAATGTAAAAGAGATCGTCTATAAACCATCTAGACCTTCCTTCATTACCGTCGTGTCTATCACGTTTTTCCATTGTCTGTTCAAAAACAGGGTGGACTGTATTTCCCTGTCACCTTCTGACTCCAATACCCTATCCACCAAAAGCAAAAAAGAAATAACCCTTTACCTTCCTCGACTTATCCACCAGCTTCCTGCAGGAAGCTGATGGATAGGGAGAGACAGTCAAAGGATTAAGCTGACGACGCTGATGGAAAGGGTCGAGAGAGTCAGAGGGTTGATGTTTTGCTTTGCTTAACGCAGGATATTGATGGACAGAGTGCAGGAGTTAAAGGGTTAAAAAAAAACCACCAACGTACACGATAGTCAAGTGGGGAAACGTCGGACTTCTGATCGGAATGTCTTGGGTTCAATCCGCAAAAACTCCTCCGAAGGGTTGACCAAGGATTGGTGGACTTTTTTCCCGATCTCCCAGATCAACATGTGTGTAGTCCTGCTAGTGCCTAAACCCCCTTCTTGCGTGTATGCATGCAGAACATTGGATATATATGCACATTAAATATCCTGTAAGTTAATCAGTGGTCAGCTTCTGGAAATCACAAGAACACTCAGCATGCACGCCCACCGAAGACGGAGGATGCAGACAGTACATTAACATATACATGTAGACTGTAGAAATTGGGCAAATCAAAATTAGTACGAGAAAAATTGGAACACTAAACGAAAACGATTAATTCAAATTCCTGTATTCATGAATAGACCTCTTTCTGTCTCTCTGAATCTATGACAGTGAGAAGAAGAAGAAGAATGCGAAGAAGAATGCGAAGAAGAATGCGAAGAATGCGAAGAATGCGAAGAAGAATGCGAAGAATGCGAAGAAGAATGCGAAGAAGAAGAAGAAGAAGAAGAAGAAGAAGAAGAAGAAGAAGAAGAAGAAGAAGAAGAAGAAGAAGAAGAAGAAAACAACAACAACAACAACAAGAACAAGAAGAAAAAGAAGAAGAACAAGAGGAGGAAGAAGAAGAACAAGAGGAAGAACAAGAAGAAGAAGAAGAAGGGAGAGAGAGAGAGATATAGAAAGAGAGAGACAGAGACAGAGAGAGAGAGATAGACAGACAGACAGACAGACAGAAATACATACAGAGACAGAAATAGAGACAGAAACAGAGGCAGAGATACACAGAGGCAGAGACAGACAGAGGCAGAGATAGAGACTGAGACAGAGACAGAGATAACAGACTACAGACAGGCAGAGAGAGAGAGAGAGAGAGAGAGAGAGAGAGAGAGAGAGAGAGAGAGAGAGAGAGAGAGAGAGAGAGAGAGAGAGATTTGATTGAAAATGCTTTCTGTTCAATAAACGTTCAGACATTGTCCACCTTGTAAGAAAAGCACACTCAAACACACACACACACACACACACACACACACACACACACACACACACACACACACACACACAAATACAGAAAGGAAAAAAAAAGAAAGAAAAAATGAATGAAAGAAAGAAAGAAAGGAACAAAGAAACAAAGACAGAAAGACAAAACATAATAATCAAACAAACAACAGCAAAAACAAAAAAACAAAAAAGAAACAAAAATTTTTAGAAGACTGCCATTCATCAGCATGGGCGCAGACGATGGGAACAATTCCTTGTCGCCCGAGCGCAGAACGGAATAGTGAAATGTTTCATTTTTTTCTGTCTCTGTTTCCTTTAGTTCTGTCACTCTTTTTTCCATTATTTCTGTCTCTTTTTTCCATTATTTCTGTCTCTTTTTCCATTGTTTTCCTTTCTCTTTTTTTTTTCGCCAAGACAAGCCCTTACCAAACGTGACCCATAAACCCTGCCTAATAGACAGCTGCAAATATTAAGCCTTGCTGAAGGGGTTTGCATCACTGTGTTTGTGTTGTTTGCTGTCGTGGCTGTGCGTGTGCGTGTGCGTGTGTGCGTGAGTTTGTGTGCTGTGTGCGTGTTTGGTGTGCGTGTGTGTGTGTGTGTGTGTGTGTGCGTGTGTGTGTGTGTCGTGTGTGTGTGTGTGTGTGTGTAGTGTGTGTGGTGTGTGTGTGTGTGGTGTGTGTGTCGTGTGTGCGTGTTGCGTGTGTGTGTCGTGTGTGTGGTGTGTGTAGTGTGTGTAGCGTGTGTGTGATGTGTGTGCTGTGTGTGTGTACGTTGTGTGTGTGCGTTGTGTGTGTGTCGTGTGTGTGTGTGCGTGTGGTGTGTGTGTGTGTGTGTGTGTGTGTGTGTGTGTGTGTGTGTGTGTTGTGTGTGTGAGTGTTGTGTTTTTGTGTTCGTGTGTGTGTGTGTGCGCGCGTGCGTGTGCATAGAGACAGATAAAGACAGAAGAGAGAGAGAGAGAGAGAGAAAGAGAGAGAGAAAAAGAGAGAGAAAGGGAGAGAGAGAGAGAGAGAAAGGGAGAGAGAGAGAGAGAGAAAGGCAGGGAGAGAGAGAGAGAGAGAGAGAGAGAGAGAGAGAGAGAGAGAGAGAGAGAGAGAGAGGCACTATAGAGAGCGACAGAGACACGGACAGACAGACGTACAGAAATGAACAAACAAACATACAGACAAACAAACAAACAAACAAAAAACGACAAATAAAAAGATAATAAAACGAACAACTACATAGATATATACAAGTAAGTATGACGCTGACCCACATTTAGTCCCAAACAGTGCGCAAGAGGAAATAACCAAAAAATGTCAATTGTCTGTGAGATTTTAGTTTCTATCGGAGTTAATGGACTTGTTTTCACTCCGAGGGAGTAATGTGTCATTCCCTGAAGTCTTTTCACGATTATATGGATAGTCTTCTTGATATCTCTCTGCTACAACCGTTAGTTTTTACTTGCATTTAGCTCTCTCTTTGTTTCTGTCTGTCTCTCTGTCTGCCTGTCTGTTTATTTGTCTGTCTCTCTGTCTGCCTGTCTGTTTATTTGTCTGTTTCTCTGTCTGCCTGTCTGTTTATTTGTCTGTCTCTCTGTCTGTTTCTCTTTCTCTTTAACTTCTTTATAATGAACGCATGGAAAAACGGAAAGAAGTACGTATCTCCGCTGTCTGTCTGTCTGTCTGTCTGGCTGTGAGGTGTCTGTCTGTGGTCTGTCTCTCTGTCTGTTTGCCTGTTTCTCTTTCTTTTAACGTAACATACCATAGCCAGTATCTTTTTCATAATAAACTTATGGAAAACGGGTGAAAGTACGTATTTCCGTCGTCTGTCTGGTCTGTAGGTCTCTCTCTCTCTCTCTCTCTCTCTCTCTCTCTCTCTCTCTCTCTCTCTTTCTCTCTTTCTCTTTCTCTTTAACATAAAATAAATAGTGTTTTCTCTGTAATAAAGGTATATAATACCGGAAAAAAAAACAATGTGTCTCCGTCATCTGTCTGTGTGTCTGTGTGTCTGTGTGTCTGTGTGTCTGTCTGTTTGTCTGTCTGTCTGTCTGTCTGTTTCTTTCTATTTAAAATAACATAACTAGTATTTTCTCTTAATAAACTTATGCAACACCAGAAAAAAGAGTAGGGATCTCCGTCATAAGAAGCGATCTCTTTAATTCCAGCCTCGTGTTTTTAGCATCAAACTTCTGGAGTATACTACCAGAAAATGTGCGAGAATATCTCAGTTTCAAGAAAAAAAATGTAAAATACATCTGACTATTCAATTAGTTCTTCTACTCTGTATCAAACACACGAATTACTAATATTTTTTATATGAGAGTACAAACACTTTTGAATCTATTTTTCTCGACTCTGATTTTACTGACATTTCATGTTAACGCTGTTGAAATATTGAGGCGGATTAAACATAATGTGTATGTAATGCAGGCCCTCTGTCTGATGGCTGGACATTGAAAGAATATGTAGCTCATTGTTGTTATTATTGTTGTTATTGTGGTGGTGGTGGTGGACGTGTCCTCTATATTTTATTTGACATTCATATACATATTCTTTCCTTTGGTCACACACAAAAAAACAAAACAAAAAAAACCCCCGCCATATGAAACTCGGGCTACTCTCCCCTTTAAGAGCGAGTCGCCGCAGTGCAGCGCCACCCATTTATTTTTGATCAAGTCTTTAGAAAGGCAAGAAGGCTAACTGGCCTTAAAATGGTGGCAGTAATCACTTCACAGAAAAAAAAAATAGCACGTCTAAGTGTAATCATCGTCGAAAATACCTTGCAGGACAAAGTGATCGATAAGACTCCTGATGTAACCCACACAAAGAACATTTCTGATTGCAATTACTTTCTACAGCATCAAATTGAAAGTAAACATAATTCAATTATTTTCTATAAAATCATATCGAAAATAAACATAATTCGATTCGTTTCTATAGAATCATGTTGAAAGTAAACATAATTATCATAATGATCATCACAGGACAAAGCAAACGGAGAAAGAGACAGAGACAGAGCCAGAGACAGAGAGACAGAGAGATAGAGATAGAGAGAGACACACAGAGAGAGACAGACAGACAGAGAGAGAAAGCAGGAAATGGATGGCTGGAATCCATCATTTAGCAGGCGGAAGTACCAATTATACATTGATTACTTTATTCACTGTTTCGTCATCTCCATTCCTACGATAATTATCAACATTCTTTTTGCTGAGATGGTGCATGCATTCACTACATGTTCCATTAGCACCGTCGCTTTCTTTCATTATCCTTTCCCCCTTTTGTTTGTACACCGATCAGAGAGACAGAGAGAGAGAGAGACAGAGAGGCAGGCAGACAGACAGACAGACAAACAAAGACAGACGGACAGACAGACAGACAGACAGGCAGAGAGAGAGAGACAGCGAGAGAGAGAGGCAGAGAGAGAGAGAAAGATCGAGAGACAGAGACAGAGACAGAGACAGAAAGAGAGACAGAAAGAGAGAGAGACAGAGACAGACAGACAGAGAAAGAAAGACAGAGACACAGACAGAGACAGAGAGACAACCAGAAATAGACAGACAGAGAAACAGAGAGAGAGAGAAAGAAAGAGAGAGAGGGGGGGGAGAGAGAGAGAGAGACTGACATACATATAGACAGACAGACAGAGAAAGAAAGATAGAGATAGAGAGAGAGAAAGAGACAGACAGCCAGACAGACAGCCAGACAGATAGACAGTCAGACAAACAGACAGACAGACAGACAGACAGACAGACAGACAGAGAGATGTGTCTGTGTATGTCTGTCTTTGTGTTTGTATGTTTGTTTGTTTCTCTGTAACACAAATATGGGAGCACGATATTCTCTGCGCTTTCTGGATAGATCTTTAGAAGATTTGAGATAAATACCATACAGACCGTTGAGTTGAATAATCGCAAATGCATAAGTTCAAAAGTCATGCTGCAAAAGTAAAAAATAGAAGCACCGAAAAAGAGGCATTAAATCAGGTTTGTTTTTTTTTCCGGAAGATGTGTGAACTTCCTAAACATTTTCTCGAGCAGGGACAGATTTATGATCTTGTAGATATAAATTTTCTTAAATGGTCTTATTGCAGGGGGTTTCTAAACAAATCTAAAGAAATCTGGAGAATCAGGAGGTATGCTCCCCAAGGATCAAAATATAAACCATTCTGCAGACTCTACTGACGAAATCATGTTAATTTGCTTCAAGTTGAAGACACGTATTATATACCCTCTTTCTTCTCCCCTTAACAGCAGCTTGATTCTTAGACAGCTTAGAGGAAAGAGGTATTCCAGAAACCCTGGAAACTACCCATAATCGGCCTCTGTTCTGAAAATATTTTCTGTTCACTTTTCTGATAGCGTAGCATAGTTTCGTTGAACTTCCGAGTTATATTTCATCTGATGCGACTTAAAGATCAGTGTGACCTTTAGAGTTACAACATCTGGATTTTCCATAAGGATTTAGGTATTAATATGAAAATTGTTAGAATAGTTTGATGGTGGATGGTGGGGTTAAGGATGGTGAAGTAGTCGGGAGAAATATTTGCAATTCTTTATCGATCAGTGTGCCATTACCGCCAGAGCTGGACCCTGACCAAGCTGATGGAGCTCAACATTATCACATGTAAGACTGGTTGCGTAGTTAAAGAGCTGTCAACAAAACCAACTGTCATATGAACAGAAATAGAAAATTGGTAATAGCAACAACACCAGTCCACCATCAAACTCAAAGACAGATAATTAAATGATTTGATCATGTGACGACCAGAATGCAATCCGCCAACTAACCGTACAATAACATGGCAAAAAGACGTGTAATTTTCCAAAGCTAGAAGCGTACCAAGGAATTTCTTTACCTACGGCATGAAGGAGAACTAAAATTAGCACTTTCTAAGGAAGGTGCATGAAAAGAATTATCTCAAAAATCCGTTTTAACTCTTGTGACAGTCTATCATTATCTTTGATCCATGTCGTGTTTTCCTCCTAATCAAAGATCTAAAAAGGTTACAGTGACCTTGCAAAGTACAATGTGAGGATTCTCTACGATCATTTGCGTGGAATGACTTGTACATTTTTTTGTATACATGATCTGAAACGTATGACTGCTTGAGTTAATTGTGCTGGAGACTCAGGATACGAAATTTCGAGTGCATTTCCAGCCCGCAACATAAAAAGATAGGCAAGTGTTGTTTACCGAGATGTACAGTAATCTGTCAAAGTTCATATTTATGGTATATCTGCATCGCTTTTGTAGAATGTCTTATCTATTTCTGTACGTGTTTTGAGATATGTGATAGGTTCAGTTAATTCAGCTGTGGACTCATGACCTGAAATTTCGAGAAAACTTCCAGCTCGCAACACACACACACCCACACCCACACACCCACACACACACACACACACACACACACACACACACACACACACACACACAATACACATATATATCTGTATATATGTATACATACACACACACAATATATATATATATATATATATATATATATATATATATGTGTGTGTGTGTGTATGTGTATGTATGTATTCATATGACTGAGTGTTGTATATTGTCTGTCTGAATATGTACCAAATATTCTTTCGATGGCCAGTGTTTTAGAAGTAAAGAACTCAGGTTCAATATGCAGTCTTATGATACTTGTTTAATGGTTTAGAAGTAATGAATTAGGTTCAAATGTCACACTATAAACCTTCACCAGAAAGTAAGAAAACAACAACAAATAAAATGATAAAAACATCACACACAAAAAAAAAAAATTCAAAATAAGATCATAAATCAAAACAAAACAAAAAGAAACAGTAGAAAGCCCGGACATTTGATATATAACATGTTCACCATGTTTCCCAGCTGTTTCGTAAAGATTAGATCTCACGAGGATAAAGTAATATTTCGTCCTCGCTCACCCCACATCCCATACCTTTCCCCCCATATCCCCCTCCCCTCTCTGCTTCTACCAGCCTACTCCAGTGTACTTGGGGCATACGAAGTGAGGGGGTGGGGAGTGGGCAGGCAGTTTCTTGTTTACATAAAGTTTGTGGAAGGATAAGACGGAATCACCCAAATCGTGAGATGCTCATGGCTACGCATGTTAAACATGTCTTGGCATCAAAATATTGGATCGTCGACGTGATATCTGGATTCTTTTGGATCGGAAAAATGGTACGCACACACACACGCCACACACACACACACACACACATACACATACACACACATACATACATATAAATACATATATATATATATGTATATATACACATATGAGAGAGTGAGAGAGAGAGAGAGAGAGAGAGAGAGAGACAGAGACAGACAGACAGAGAGACACAGAGAGAGAGGGAGACAGAGAGAGAGAGAGAGAGAGAGAGAGGGAGAGAGAGAGAGAGAGGGAGAGAGAGAGAGAGAGGGGAGAGAGAGAGAGAGAGAGAGAGGGGGGGGGAGAGAGTCAGGAAGACAAAACATTTCATTCCCATGTCTTTGTGTGACTTTCTCTGTTTTTTCGACTCAAACATTTTTTTTTCTGATTATATGTTGTGTAGCTGAATCAAAGCAGTGTTGTTATTTATTAGAATATTTGATACCATTTTTTTTTATTTCCGTTTGTCTTCTTCCACAGCACACAGACACACCACAGACACACACACAGACACACACACACATACACAAGCACGCATGCAAGCAGGCATGTACACATTCACACACACACATACACACACACACACACACACACACACAAACTCGCTCTATGTTACACACATATGCATACACAAACACACATGCGCGCATGCATCCATACGTACACCAATACCCGTAGGCACAAATGCACATGCATACACGCACATACACACAAACAAACACACAAAACTCGTTTGTGCGCGCACACACACACACACGCATACATACATATATACATATATATATATATATATATATATATATATATATATATATATATATATGAAAAAACAAAATATGTGAAAATGTCAAGTGTATTTGCGGCAAACAGTTCACATTGTTTCACTGTTTATTTTATTGCAAAATGCTATGATTTTCTACCGAAAATGTTTACTCAAGAAAACTATTCTGAAACTCATTTAAAAAAAGTAACATCAGATCAATCTTTGTTACTTAAAATTTCAGAATCATTAGTTCACAGTCCTGTTAACGCATTACTTTAACTTTATACAGTTTGTATTTTAGTGTTAAATTCCCTTCACATTATTGAAGTTAATTGTTACTAACGTTAGAGTTAAGATTTCGTTCCATTTACTATTCTACCACCTATTTTTGACTTTTTCCTCTGTCTCCCTCTCTGCCCCAATCCAACCCGTCCAACTATCGTTCTCTATTTTATCTTATTTATACTTTTGTTTTATTCCCGCCCCCCTCCCCCGTCTAATATCACTTACAGTGAAAAGACGTTAAATCAAAGAACGAACGATATATATATATATATATATATATATATATATAATGATACATATATATATACATATATACGTAGTTATATGTTATATATATATATATAATATATATATATATATATATATATATATACATATTCATATATACTGTTCTCTCTCTGACTGTTTGACTGTCTGTTTGTATCATCTTGCTCGTATGCTATGTGTGTTCAGCTTACAATTTTGAAATTTTGCAATGATTCTAACTTTGTTTTGTATTTGTGAAGTTGGTGGTTGATTTCATTTCGGGCGAGATAGTCAAGTGGGTAAGATATATGACTTCAAATAGGAAGGTTTATATTCAATCCTGCGTTGGTACCTTTCGGGGTTGGCAGGTAAAAGAGTGGAGATTTGTTTTCAGTCTTTTAGGTCAACTTGTATTTTGACCTGTAAGTACTTAAAACTTCCTCATGTGCATACGCTTGCAAAACATCCAGCATATGCTTTAAAATACTTACATGTCATGTCAGTATTCGATTGATTATGGAAGCATGAAACCACACAGCATGCACGCCCACCAAAGAGTATGCAGCTACCACCTACACTGTATGGGCAAAATAATGTGCATACGCGCATCCAAGAAACGTTGGTACATTCATGCTTGGGTATGAAAAAAAAAAAAGTTTCGCCTTGAATTAGATTTCTGCTGGTCACCATATTAGTCGTGATTAACCCTTTGACACCTTTGACTCTCACACCCTGTCCACCAGGTGGAGAAAAAGGCAACCCCTTCGACTCCTATACCCTATCCACCAGCTTCATGCAGGAAGCTGGTGGGGAGAATGAGTGAGTCAAAAGGTTAAAATATTTGCTTTGCTAATATGGCTGACAATGCAGGATGCGGGAGTCAAAGGGTTAAAACTATCCAGATTTGTCATGTAAGGCATAAAGAATCTAATGTATGAAACACTCTCTTGACCAAACTGATCACAGCGATTGGAAAAAAAAAATCGACATTTGTTAACCACATATATGCATATCCCTAGAAACAAAAAAGAGAAAAAAATCAACACTACTTTCCACTTTTCCAACATATTGTCTATGTTTCTCTTTTTATTCTCTCCCCTCTGTTACTCACTTTTCTTCCCCCTCCCCCCCCCCCCCCCCCCATGCATTGAATGCTCTTCTCTTTGAAATCAAATACAATTCTACAAAATATAAACCAACAATCTGCATTCATGCAGTGAGTTTACATTAAGCATGCTCTATCAAGACTCTGATATGCCACAAGTCAAACAACAATGTAAATCGAAACGACTCGCAATTTCTGAGCAAAATCAAGAGATGCAACGATTCTCTCTCTCTCTCTC
>JAPXFY010000017.1:32669736-32677236 GCA_030674185.1 Monoplex corrugatus
TAGCCACTGCGATATATATACTTAAAGAGTTGCAGTATCACATATTTAATTTCCCAGTTTTTACATCAACTGAAGACTTACACGCTTGTGCCGCCACAGTACAATTCAGTAATTCTTTCATCCTGAACGTTTTGTCAGTTTACCTGCCAGCAGGTCCAAATGACCACAACACAGAATGGCTGCATACGATTCCGGATCTGTAGCACGGTAGATGGCTAATAGGTGGAGACTTTAATTCCCACTCCCCGTTTTGGGAAAAAGATTGTTGTACTGTTACAAGCAATCGTTTAGTAGAAAATATAGTTGACAGTGCGCTTTACCTTTTGAATGATGGGAGTGTCACTAGAATTCCTGATGTTTCCAAACACCGGGCAACAGCCATCGATCTGTCACTAATATCACCAGAATTAGTACCATGCTGTACCTGGGACACTCACAAAGATACTTTGGGAAGTGATCACTTACCTATCATCATAACAATAACTTATGACAACATCAGGATGAAAGACAGCACTCCTGACATCATACCAAAATATAATTACGTGCGCGCTGATTGGTCCTTGTTTCGGACTGCTCTTGCTAATCAAGAATATAAGCATTATGAAAGTGAAAATGTAGACGTTATGTTTTCAAAGTTCCAGGAATCAGTTCTAGCTGCTGCAGACCTCTCCATCCCGAAACTCAAAACTTATAAGTCCAATAATCGTATGGGTAATGTTTGGTGGACAGAGGAATGTGAGAAAGCAGTTCAGTATAAAAAAGATAAATTCAAAATCTACATCAAAAGCAGAAAATCCGACGATCACATGGAAATGAAAAAAGCTAACATCCAGTGTAATAAAATCATTGCTGAAGCAAAGAAAGATTATTGGGCATCATACTGCACCAAAGAAATTTCTGATTTTAAGGATTTCCATAAAATCTGGACAAAAATGAATCAAATGAAAAACGGGGCCAATTTACCCACGTGTCCAATACTGATTGATACATGTCACAAATTTCCTTCTGACATGGACAAAGCTGAAACTTTTGTAGAACTCTTTGCTGAAAATAGTAAAGTAGACGGGTTGTCTCCTAACAGCAAACACTACAGAGAAATGGCAGCTAACAACCCTATCTTCATTGATCCAATACCTCAGAATGATCGATGGTTTAATTCTCCGATCACCTTAGAAGAGCTAAAAAAACACTATCTTGTCTCTACACAACAAAAGGAGTTCGGTAGGTGTCGATGCAGTTTCAAATGAAATGATTAAGCATCTTCCAGAAAATTATATTATTTTCTTACATAAAATTTTTCAGAAGTGCTGGGTAAGTGGAACTGTACCACAGGTATGGCAAAAGTCTGTTGTTATACCCATATTAAAAGCAGGAAAGCCTAAAAACAATAAAAACAGTTACAGACCTATTGCTTTGACATCCCATACAAACAAACTAATGGAAAGATTGATCCTAAACAGACTTATACATTACTGTGATAGAAATAACGTTATTCCGGTAAACCAGGCAGGTTTCAGAAAAAGAAGATCCACAGTTGAGCACCTGGTTAAACTTACAACTCAGATAAAACAACAATTTGCCCGTAGAAAAAGTCTTTTAGCAACATTTTTTGATGTGAAAAAAGCTTATGATCAAGTTTGGCATAAACGTTTATTGTACAAGCTGAAATCTATTGGTCTATCTGGCAATATGTATAATTATATTAAGTCCTGTCTAGCCAATAGAACAATTCAAGCAAGAGTGGGAACAAGTTATTCTTCTTCACGATCTCTTGACATGGGAATTCCTCAAGGTTCAGTGATAGCACCTATTTTATTTAATATCCTTATATATGATCTTCCTAGAGTACTCTCAAATCGTGTTATTTTGGTACAGTACGCTGATGATATATGCATCTGGATGAATATTACTTTAAAAAAGACAACTCCCCAGAGAGCGCAGAATTACATCAGGAAGTTGTATCAATCTGATCTAGATAGTCTTGGAAACTACATGTTAGAAAATGGTCTGTCGTTGTCAGCAGAAAAAACTAACATGATGCTCTTTAATCCTGGTGGTACTTTAAATAACTTGCCTACTTTCAGGCTGCATGGTGAAGCGATCCATTACAAACAGGTTGTAAAATTTCTGGGAGTCTTTATAACATCGAAATTAAACTGGAATGTCCATTTTGATTATATTTTAACAAAAGCAAGAAAAGCCTTAAATTTTTTAAAGATAATAAGTAGATTACCCTGGGGAATGGATACAAACGTACTTCTCCATCTATCAACAGCACTTGTAAGATCTAAATTATCTTATGCACAAGAAGTGTTCTTCAGTGCACCCAAATATTTACTAAAGAAGATTCAAAGTTTAGACTGCAAAAGTCTTAAAATTGCACTAGGTGTACCAGCCCATGCTTCAAATCTGGAAACGTACAAAGTTGCTGGAATTCTGTCTCTGAACAGCTATCGTGAGCTAGCGACAGCAAAGTTTGCAATCAGAACTACTTCACAAACGGACAATTTTGTGAGCAAGGAAATTAAACTAAGGTCTGATGTTGACTTTCCAAAACGAGCAAGCAACATTTCATCACAAATGACTGTTGCAACTTACGTATCTGACTTAGTCAAACAGTCTAACATAAGTTTGGATGAAATAGCTGAGACACCATCCACAACGCCTATCCCTACGTGGGAAATGCTTAAAGCCACTTTTGATATTGATTATACAGATGCTAAGAAATATGAAAACATTAACATTTCGATATGCACAGCAAGAGAACACATCGATGAAAAATACCGTACCCACCTCCATATTTTTACCGATGGGTCAGTCTTAGAAAATAAATCTGCTGGAGCAGCGTATTATGTTCCAAAATCTAAAATACAAAAGTCATTTTTCCTTGGGCCAAATATATCTATATTTACAGCGGAATTAGTCGCTATTACACAAGCGTTGCATTATTTAGTAGACCTTAAACCTGTCTTTTTTAAAGTGGTTCTCCTTGTTGATTCAAAATCTGTATTATATGCCTTACAGTCATTTAATACAGACACAAGGCCTGACTTAATTACTGAGGCAAATCATCTTATACATCGTTTAAGGACAAAAGGTATAGATATCAGTTTATGCGGGTGCCTTCTCACGTTGGTCTTCATGGCAACGAAGTAGTAGACAGAGCAGCTAAACAAGGTGCACACAACACTGATAATACTATAGAATTACGTATTAAAACTTCCGTAAAAGAAGCTTGCAACTTGCTAGAATCAGCCTCATGGATTCGATTTCATGAACATTTCAATGAAAAGTTTGTGACACAACAAATGATAAAACTTTCATTACAAAATGTATGTAAAAAATTGCAGTATTCTTCCATATATCATTCAAGATCGATTGTTGCTGTTCATTTTCGTATTCAACTAAACGCGTTGAAAACAAAATATTGTAAAAATATCAAGTGTATTTGCGGAGAACAATTCACACTGTTTCACAGTTTATTTTACTGCAAAATGCTACGTTCTTTTTTACCAAAATTATTTACACAAGAAAACTATTCAGAAACTCATTTTAAAGAAGTAACTTCTGATCAGTCTTTATCAGTTAAAATTTCAGAATCATTGGTTCACAGTCCTGTTAATGTATTGCTTTAAGTTTCTGAAGTTAGTATTCTAGCGTTAAATTTTTCCTTCACATTGTTAATGTTAATTGTTAGTGTTAAGATCTTGTTCCATTTTTCTATTTACCCATTTATTTATGTCTTTTACTTTGTCTCCCCTCTCCCCACAATGCAACTCGCCCACCTCTTATCTTCCATTCCCCCCCCCCCCCTGTCTAATATCACTCATAGTGAACAGACGTTAAATTAAAGAACGAACGAACACACACACACACAAACACATACACACACACACACACACGCACGCACCACACACACACACACACACACACACACACACACACACACACACACACGATTAACACTAACACACGCACACATATTCTCTCTCTCTCTTTCTCACTTCTCTCTCTTTCTCTTTTTTCTTCTTTGTCTCTATCTGTCTGTCTCTGTTCATCTGTCTGTCTGTCTGTCTCTCATCTCTCTCTTTCTCTCTCTCTCTCCCCCCCCCCCTCTCTCTCTCTCTCACTCACCCCCTCCCACTTCTGTAGTACCCCTCTTATTCTGTCTCACTGTATTGGAAGACTGCTGACATATTTTCGTGCCAGCAAAAGGGCAACAACTTTCCTTTCTAAATAAGAAAAACAACAACAACAAAAAGAAAAAGAAGGAATAAAATGGAAGCTGTTAGAAATTTTGAATAAATTAATGCATATACTACAAGCCTCTTTGCCGTGTTTAGAAAATTTGTTTTGAATGAATATACAACCGGTAAGTTTTTACATGATTTCTATTAAATTAGTTCCATTTGAGAATTGCTAATATTCACAGTAAAGTACAGACTTCTCTATCAGACTATTTCTATGTCATATTTACGTGGTAAATGTACACATTTACAATTTACAATTACAAATAAAAAGTCAAGAAGTGGCATTTCAGAAATGATTGAATATTAGAACTGATACAAAAGATATCTTAAATCTGGATTAACATGTTCCTTGTGTATGATGTAGGAAAGGAGACGTAAACATGATGTTCTGTGTTGTACTGATACATGTTCTTTGAGAGCACCATACTGTCTAATTAAGTTCCACAAATTTCCAAAGCTATTTTCAACTTAGTTTGTTCCTGGCATCCAAACAAAAACAAAAACATTTTGAGGAACTTTATCAGTTTGTTATATGAACTATTCCAGTTGAGTTTTGTGGCGACTTTATCATGCAGAATATTTATTGTGTTATATAGAACCAATACTGTTGTACGGATGCGAGGCGTGGACAGTCAACAAGCAAAGCCAGAGCAGGATCGAGACAGCTGAGATGTGGTTTCTCAGAAGAATGTTGAGAGTTCCATGGACAGCAAAGAAAACAAACGAGACAGTCTTGATGGAGGCAGACACAAATAGATCACTCATAAGGTAGATTAGGAAAAGACAAGCAACATTTATAGGCCATTTTATGAGGAAGGCGGATTTGGAGCACCTGGTCACAACAGGAAAGCTGGAGGGAAAGAGAGCACCAGATAGACCCAGAGAGAGAATGCTGGACGGACTTGCAAAGTGGCTGGGGATGAGGAGGGTGGGAGAGATGCTGGGGGCAACGAGAGATAGAGATGGTTGGAAGTCCATGGTCGCCAACGCCATGCGGCAGGGCACCTGATGATGATGAATATACCAACACATCCATTTATTATATTTGTACATGTGTGCTGGTATCCCTTCGTGAGGAGCCATGGCCTTTACATGAACAGCATATCTGAATGTGAATTTCCATTTGAATCTCTCCCTCCCTCTCTCTCTCTCTGTCTGTCTGTCTGTCTGTCTGTCTCTCTCTCTCTCTCTCTCTCTCTCTCTCTCTTCATATCTTCATTTTCTCCTTTCGTCAACCCCTCTTTCCCAACATTTTCCCTCTTATACTCTACCCCATTCTCTCTCTCTCCGCAACAGAAAATTGCACAAACAACAGCAATTATCACCTCAGCAAACACAGCCCTACATGATTCCAACACATCCCTACAATTACAGGCCACACTGCGGTGTTTGGTTTTCTGGTGCTGACCTCATTTTTCTGCCCACAAAATGTCAGCAACTTTTCTATGGTAAACTAAGTGGTAATCAATGTAAAACCGAATTATAAGTGGATTATTGCGTAAATGAGAAGTCTCATTATCGTGTACAGGATTGCGGTATTTACCACAGTTTCCAGCCTGCAAAATGTCAACAACTTTTGTATGGGAACATATATATTATCAAACAAAACAAAAAGTTGATAGAAAATCGACTTTTTGAATTGATGAGTGCATAAATTACTAATTATGTTACTGAGTTTAGTTTTCTGGCACTAGGTAACTCTTTCTGCCTGCAAAATGTCTAGACGAGTTTGTTCTAAAGGGCACTATCAGGTTAATTTAAAGAAGGGAAAAGTTGCCATTGAATCGATTTTTTTTCAACAGATGCATTTTTAGACTGAATGTTGGTGATATGTTATCTGATTCTGATTATAGTTTCGTGCCTGCAAGATGTCAACATTTCTTTCTGTTATATGAAGTGCTGTTCTGTTGGACAAGAGGAAAGCTGCTTTGGAAAAATCTTGGCGAAGTGGTTAATGCAACAAGTTAATGATGGGACAGTTATAGGTTGGTATCGCAAAGCCAGAAAAGATTGAGGCAGCCGAGATGTTTGTTTACTAAGAAGAATGTCGAGAGTTCCATGAACAGTAAAGAAAACAAACAAGACAGTCATGAGGAAAGGGAATTAGAGCACCTGGTCACAACAGGAAAGGTGGACGGTAAAGAGAGCACCAGATAGACCCAGGGTGAAAATATTGGACGGACTTGCAGGGTGGCTAAGGACAGACAGGGTGGAAAATGTGCTTGCGGCAACAAGGGATAGATACATATAGAGGGCCATGATCGCCAACGCCATGCGGCAGGGCACTTGATGAAGATCTCAACTGTCTGTCACAATCATTGTGGGGTTATCTTGTCCCAGACAACTTTTAGAACTGAATATGCTATGAATTGACTGGCAAAACGAGGACCAAGCAGTGAATCTCATCTGCTTCACTGATGTGTACTTTATGGTGTTGCTCTTTTTATTTAGATACCAACACTGCAGTTGTCTGTATTTTTTGGGTCTGATTGATATCATTGTGGAATTCTCCCATTCCAGTCAGCTCTTGATATTACACATACTATGGGCTGCGTGGCAAATCTGGGATCACACGATGAGTCTCATTTACTTCACAGATGCGCAGGTTATATCGTAGCTGATTTTTTTTTAAAACGATAATGCATGTGTCTGTATTTCTTTGGCCTGATTGATGTTAGGATGCATATTGAAAAAAAAAAAAAAAACAAGCGTAGAGTACAGCCCTGTCAAGTAATGGCGATCAGGATGGAACACCAAGGCATCATCATTTTCATCGCCAATTCCATGTATCGTCACGGTATTGTGAAAAATATTGTTCCTAATTCTGAGGTCGTTAAAGGCACGGAAAATGTGACAAAGAAAATAAATGGTGCATACGATCCATCACACTTTTGCAATTACGTATTGCAGTGCTTAGTCGTCTGTCACTCACCACTGTTTCTGCCTAAAAATGTGAACATTTGTATGGCATACACCTAGGTTCCGAGAGAAAAAACAGCTGCTAAACTTTTGACTTGTATTCAATATGCACAGTTTATAAGCCACAAAGAGGTGATTATTATTCTTGCATTCACCACAGTTTCCCTGCCTGCAGAATGGCAACAATTCGTATGTTCTACGGAGCACAGCAAAGTTGACGAAGGGGAAAGTTGATTTTAAAAATCAAAGTTTAGCGGATTTATGTCAAGTTTTACAGTAAAGTAGTCTATTCGATAGGGTGTTTGTCTTTGTCTTTTCTTTTAAATGGTTT
>JAPXFY010000017.1:32687236-32689736 GCA_030674185.1 Monoplex corrugatus
ACTGACATTTTTGTGAAGATTTGATAGAAACTTAGGATTTAAGAAAAAACGAAGAACATTCGTAAATGAGAATGCTCATTTGAGTGCAAAACGTATACATTCTTGAATTGATAAAATAGAGTAAACTTATCCTTGAACGTTCGAACAAAAATGTATGGCCAATTTCCATTCAGTGATTAAGACATCTAAACATCTTAATGTGAGATCAAACGGAAGTCAAGTTTTACACTAATCAGAAAATAAGGTAAATTGTCATATTTCATGTATTGTACAGTTTGTCATTACCGTAAATAATAAAACAATCAGTGGAACGATTGTCTGTATGTATGTAATTTGACTGTTATGCTTGTCTTGATGGATTGAATTAATAGATTATGCATGCGTTTGTCAATGTGTTTGCATATATGCATATGTACAAAATGAATGGAAAAAAATGTTGATAAAAAGGTCTGGTCAGTAGCTTCGTCTGGCCTCCCTTTTAGAGTCATTGTAAAGAATCTCTCGGACACTCAAGCCTACAAAACACCTTGTGTCCAACACAAACGTTTTTTTTATGGTTTTGATACATCTGCACCAGAACGTCCGTTATAGAATTCAATGTAAGTATAAACGTGCTATTCTTCAACTCTAGATGTTGCCATCACCGTTTGAAATGACTCATTGACGAAAGAAATGACGTCAGAATATTAAAAAGAAATCTGCTTTTGCATAATGATGGCGTGATAAATTTGGTATCAAACAATCTGATATCAATGGCGACTCTTTTTTTACGTGTCACTGTAACGTGTCAATTTGATTCAAACGTTGTGCACACAAATATGCGCGTTGATTCGTTACGAGGTTCATTCAAATTTGATGCGTAATCGATGTAAAGTTGCTTGTTTTTGGTTTCAATTAGTTCACAATATAAAAAAAAAAAACGATATCCCCATGTACATTTATTTCAATTTCAATTTCAATTTCTCAAGATGACGTCTCCGCGCTCAGAATGAATTCCATATGCACTAACGTCACAGGTGCCATGTGATGGTGAAAATCCAGAAAATCCAGAATGATCACAGCACAAGCCTTTAGCCTGCACATAAACCCACAAACTGACCGGGTCCTGAGGTCCTACCTAGTTAGTGCCATAACCCTGGGGTCGTAGGGGAATGAGGTGTCAGAGACTTCATGTTTTCCCGGGGCCAGCACCACGAGGGCAGCGCCCATCCCCTAACCCTCGATTCAAATTCATATTCACATTCACATTTTTTTTATCAAGACTTCAAACAAGCAGGAAGGCTAACTAGTCTTCAGGGGTTGGGACCTGGGAAATCAGCCTATCTCTTCAATGGTTTTATACCAAGGCAACCGGGCAATGCCCTGCTCTTCACGATTTTCAACTGCCGTGGGATCTTCAGCGTGTGCAGCCAGAAGGCATACGGGTCCGACTCGTTTTTCGACCTCTTCCGAAGGACTAGACAGACATTCAGTTCGATTTTTCCGGTCAAACTGAGGCGAAAAGCCGAGGCCTGTACGAGAAGCGAACCCTGGAGCCTCGAGTTCACTTATTTACAGGAGAACGTCAGAACCATTCTGCCACCCTTCACCCTGAAAACTTATATCACGGAAGACCTACTCTCATTAACAGGTTAATCAGATTTGGTTAAAGGCCTTAAGAGCGCCATGACAAACGAGCATGTCTCTCCCTCAACAAATCATGTTAAACCTTGTTGCTAATGTGTGCAACGTCTTTTCCCCAAAACGTTTGTCATATACTGTGAGAACCTGGGCCCAGTAAAGTCATCTCGATCTCCAAGAAGAATTCTAACTGTTAAAATCAACCCAATTCTACATTATACTCGTCCTCGCAAAAAACAAACAAACAAACAAAAAAACAACCAAAAAAAAAAAAACAAAAAAACATGCACATACTTATAACATTTAGATTTCTTTATGACATCAAAACGTGTTATACACCGTGGCCATGATCTTCAAGGAGCATTACATGTTGTATAGGGATGTGTTTGTTTTTTTTTTATATATTTTCTTTACTACTCTCTCTCTCTGTCTGTCTGTCTGTCTGTCTCTCTCTCTCTCTCTCTCCCTCTCTTTCTCAACTATCTCTCTCTCTCCCCTCTTTCTCTCGCTCTCTCTCTCTGTCTCCTTCTCCCGCTCTCTCTCTCTCTCTCTCTCTCTCTCTCCTCTCTCTCTCTCTCTCTCTCTCCTCTCTCTGTCTTAACCTGGAGAAAGTAATAACAGGTATTTGAATTTATTTATATTAGTCTCATTTCGCAGCACACAGCGTTTATGGCTGGAGTTAAGGCGTTAAGACCAGACATTACACAGCTACGAAAGTACAGGACATACATTTTAAGAGAGAAGGACAGCCACTATGATCCTAGAATTGAGTCATGATGAAATGAACATTTTCCATTCGGGAAAATGTAACAGCTTTTTATCTTTGATAATGATTTGACCAGAAGCCATCTCGAAACAGTCGAAAAATAATTTTTGAAGT
>JAPXFY010000017.1:32699736-32709736 GCA_030674185.1 Monoplex corrugatus
GATGATGATGATGAAGCTCCCACTGTTGTTTTATCACAACCACGGTGTGTGTGTGTGTGTGTGTGTGTGCGCGTGTGTGCGCGCGCGACCACAGAAGTAGCCCGGTGTGATGCTCCAGATACAACCAACTTTGCTCTTTCAGCTATGTCTCATATGCCGACGTTGACGCATTGCAACATAGCCACGGAAAAGGGAAAGTGTGTGTGTGGGGGGGGGGGGGGGTCAGCTGGATGTGAGGATATGGATGAGATCGAGAGTCCAGCTTGGTGGGATTCGAGATTGTTGAGAATGAGATTTGAAAATGGTAAAATGTGTGTGTGTGTATGTGTGTGTGTGTGTGTGTGTGTGTGTGTGTGTAGGTACGTGTGTGGGTGCGTGCATGTGTGTGTGTGTGTGCATGCGCGTGTGCATGTGTGTGTGCGTGTGTGTGTGTGTGAGCGTGAGTGTGTGTGTGTGCGTGTGCGTGTGCGTGTGCGTGTGTGTGTGTGTGTGAGCGTGAGTGTGTGTGTGTGTGTGTGTGTGTGTGTGTGTGTGTGTGTGTGTGTGCGTGTGGATGTGTGTGAGGTTGACAATCATATGTCAGAGGTGTTTGTTCCGATCTTGCAACATAGGAATACGGGGTCTGTTGTTGAATGGTGTAGGGTGAGTGTGCGAGGAAGAAGTGAGTGAGGGAGAGAGAGAGAGAGAGAAAGACAGAGAGACGGAGAGAGAGAGAGAGAGAGAGAGAGAGAGAGAGAGAAATGAGACAGAGAAAGAAAGAGAGAGAGGGAGAGGCAGAGAGAGAGAGGCAGAGAGAGATAGAGAGAGTGGTGGTGGTGGTGGCAGAAGTCGATAGGAGTTGGAGAGAGCTGAATTACAATACAGTGTGAATAATCTGTGGTGTTTGTTGTTGCTAGTGCTTTTCTGCGTGTGTCTGACAGTGTTCGTATGCATCTCATGTGTCTGTCTTTCTATCCACCCCCTCTGTCTGTCTGTCAGTCTGTCCGTCCATCGGTCTGTCTGTGTCTGCCTGTCTGTTTATCTATCTCTCTGTCTCTGTCTCTGTGTTAATGTTGTGTGTGTGTGTGTGTGTGTGTGTGTGTGTGTGTGTCTGTGTCTCTCTCTCTCTGTGCATCTGTCTGTCTGCTGTCTGTCTGTCTCTCTCTATCTCTCTGTCCTCTCTCTCTCTGTATCTCTCTCTGTCTCTGTCTCTCTCTGTCTGTCTGTCTCTGTCTGTATCTCTCTCTCTGTCTCTCTGTCTCTGTTTCTGTCTCTCTCGGTCTGTCTCTCTCTCTCTCTCTCTCTCTCTCTCTCTGTTACGAAGGGAAAGAAAAGTGGTTGAGACAAAGACAGTGGGAGAGAGAGGTTTTGAAAGAAAGACACTCACCCTACCAATGCTCTCCTTCATTCTTGTTACAATCACCGAAAAAGGGGAGGAGCTGGAAGGGCGGCGTGGACAAGAAGCAAGCTAGCCAAAAACATATTCAGCAGATAACGAACAGGAATCAAAGGGGGGCACTGTTACAATCAGTGGCTGACGAAAAACCTGTACAATAGATTTTCCCCCTGTCTTTCTTCCCTTCATTTAACAGCATGCAAAAAAAAAAGAAAAAGCAGAAACGAACATGTTTTGATTATTAACTCTTCCACTCTTTCCTCTTGTTCATCAGCTTCGTGCAATCACAGTGTGAGAGGAAAACAAGGGTTAAAAGGTTATAGTGAACCCATACCGTGAGATCATGGGTAAGCACCTTCATATTTTTAATCCAAAACAAGTGTGACTGCCCGCGTTCAAGCAAACAGGAACCAACTCCAAATATTCCAAGCTGATTGTATTACTCCACTCTAAATTGAGAAAAAGTCTATGATTTTCAGTCCCTTCAAATGTAAATGGGAACTCTAGACAGATACCAGGCTGATGAACAAGATGAAGGAATGGAAAAGTTAATCAAAAGAACTTTCTGGTTCATATTTTTTGTCGAATATTATGAGTATGCTGTCTGTTTCATCTGTTTCGCTGCTTTATCTTCCACAACGTTAAACATAGCTAGGTTTTCTATTGACAATTGAAGGGACTGAAAACCAGTGACTTTTCTCAAGCTAGACTGGAGTAATATAATCAGCTTGGAATATTAGACTTGCTCGTGTATGTACTAGGTCAACCTTTACCAGTAAGGAAAAAAAAACTATATAGAAAAAGAAAAACAGAAAAAAGACAGACGGGGTCTCTGCTCCTACCAGCAAGTAGAAATCAAAGCGCAAGTCTCAGAGTGCCAGACAGAGGAAGACGCCATCCGGACCATTGATTAGATTGGCTGAATTCAAGGGACCTGGATATCCGAACAGACTTAGTCCTATCAGAAGTGTTTGGAGCACAGCACTGCAATCAAGTTCTTAGCCCTGTCTGAATGTCTGTTTGTTCGTTGGACTTTCTCTTTTTTTTTTTTTTTTGGTCTGTTTTTTGTGTGTCTATTTATTTGTTTCTCTGTCTGACTCTCTTTTTCACCTCTCTCTCTCTCTCCCCCCCTTCTCTATGTCTGTCTGTGTCTCTTTTTCACCTCTCTCTCTCTCTCCCCCCCTTCTCTATGTCTGTCTGTGTCTCTTTTTCACCTCTCTCTCTCTCTCCCCCCCCCCTTCTCTATGTCTGTCTGTGTCTCTTTTTCACCTCTCTCTCTCTCTCCCCCCCCCTTCTCTATGTCTGTCTGTGTCTCTTTTTCACCTCTCTCTCTCTCTCTCCTCCCCCCCTTCTCTATGTCTGTCTGTGTCTCTTTTTCACCTCTCTCTCTCTCTCCCCCCCCCTTCTCTATGTCTGTCTGTCTCTTTTTCACCTCTCTCTCTCTCCCCCCCCCCCCTTCTCTATGTCTGTCTGTGTCTTTTTTTCACCTCTCTCTCTCTCCCCCCCCCCTTCTCTATGTCTGTCTGTTCTCTTTTTCACCTCTCTCTCTCTCTCCCCCCCCTTCTCTATGTCTGTCTGTGTCTCTTTTTCACCTCTCCTCTTTCAGCTCTCTCTTTCTCTCTCTCCCCCCCCCCCCTTCTCTATGTCTGTCTGTGTCTCTTTTTCACCTCTCTCTCTCTCTCCCCCCCCCCCTTCTCTATGTCTGTCTGTGTCTCTTTTTCACCTCTCCTCTCTCTCTCCCCCCCCCCTTCTCTATGTCTGTCTGTGTCTCTTTTTCACCTCTCTCTCTCTCCCCCCCCCCTTCTCTATGTCTGTCTGTGTCTCTTTTTCACCTCTCTCTCTCTCCCCCCCCCCTTCTCTATGTCTGTCTGTGTCTCTTTTTCACCTCTCTCTCTCTCCCCCCCCCTTCTCTATGTCTGTCTGTGTCTCTTTTTCACCTCTCTCCTCTCTCTCCCCCCCCCCCTTCTCTATGTCTGTCTGTGTCTCTTTTTCACCTCTCTCTCTCTCTCCCCCCCCCCTTCTCTATGTCTGTCTGTGTCTCTTTTTCACCTCTCTCTCTCTCCCCCCCCCCTTCTCTATGTCTGTCTGTGTCTCTTTTTCACCTCTCTCTCTCTCCCCCCCCCTTCTCTATGTCTGTCTGTGTCTCTTTTTCACCTCTCTCTCTCTCCCCCCCCCTTCTCTATGTCTGTCTGTGTCTCTTTTTCACCCTCTCTCTCTCCCCCCCTTCTCTATGTCTGTCTGTGTCTCTTTTTCACCTCTCTCTCTCCCCCCCCTTCTCTATGTCTGTCTGTGTCTCTTTCTGTCTCTCTGTCTCTCTGTGTCTCTGTTTTTATCTCTCTCTCTCTCTCTCTCTCTCTCTCTCCCCCTCTCTCTCTCACTCTCTCTGTGTGTCCCTCTCTGTCTCTGAATCTCTCTCTGTCTGTGTGCCACTCGTATCTGTCTGTCTGTCTGTCTGTCTGTCTGTCTGTCTCTCTCTCTCATTTTCATTTGGTTTAATGCAAACAGATTAGCAACAGTAGATGTGTATGTTGGCCTGTGTGATAATATATATATATATATATATATATATACATATATATATATATATATATATATATATATATATATATATATATATAATGCTTTAATGTAAAGTTTCATTCCATTTCTCTCTCTCTCTCTCTCTCTCCCTCTCTCCCTCTCTCTCTCTCTCGCTCTCTCTTCCCTCTCTCTCTCTGTGTGTCTGTCTGTCCTGGCTATATTAACAGGCTAATTGTTTTTTTTCGTTTACACAACATTAGCACCCACAATTCCTTTTCAGCCACAATAGAACGCGCGCATACACACACACACACACCACACACACACACACACATACACACACACCACACACACACACACACACACACACACACACACACACACACCACACACACACACACACACACACACACACACACACACACACTGTTTAAATCAAAATAACCTGGCCATCAGAAAACTAACATGAATCAAAAGCGACACTGTTTCCACAGGTCGCTGACAAAAATCCTAGTATGGCAGATTTTCCATGTTTTTTTTTTACTTTCTTCCGCCTACATTGTAAGCGACAACAATAACAACAAACAAACAACAACAAACAAACAAAAAACAAACAAAAGAAAACAAAAAACCCTATCCTGTAAAAGATACAGACTGTCTCTCAAAGCTGAGGCCGTAAAGCGATGATGTACTAAAGACCTTTGTGGCATTTTTTCCATGTTTTTTTTAATCATTTCTTCCACCTACACTGTAAGCAGCAACAATAACAAAAAACAACAACAACAACAAAAACAAACAAAAACAAAAACGGAAAACCATCTCCTTTAAAAGATACAGACTGTCTCTCAAACCTGAGGCCGTGAGGCGACGATGTACTAAAGGTCTCAATTTTTAACGTCTACAGGGGTACTCGCCCTTTGCCAACACTGAACAGGATAAGATATCAATTTACATCTGAATCGAATGGAGGCAGTCACTGATGGCAGAACCTCTATTACATACCTGTCACCCACCAGATGTAAAAATGAAGGAAACCAGTCCTTTCCCTCCTCCAGCTGCCAGTCAGTGAAAAAATACTAAAGTGTCAGATCACCAGACAGAGGAAGACATCATCCAGACCTTTGATCAGATTGGCTGAATTCTAGAACCTGGATATCCGGACAGACATAGTTCAATCAACGTCTAGGACTAATGTACTACAGTCAAGTTCTACTGTATCTTTGAATCTTCTGTCTCTCTCTCTCTCTTTCTCTGTCTGTCTGTCTGTCTCTCTCTCTCTCTTGGTCTCTCTCCCTCTCTCTCTTGCTTTCTCTCTGTCTGTCTGTCTGTGTGTCTGTCTCTCTGTGTGTCTGTCTCTGCCTCTCTCTCCCTCTCGTGGTCTCTCTCTCTTTGTCTCTCTTGGTCTTTCTCTCTCTCTTGCTCTCTCTCTCTCTCTCTCTTGCTCTCTCTTTCTGTCTCTGTCTCCACTCCTCCTCTCTCTCTCTGTCTGTCTCTATTTCTAGTCAGATAAATAGATTAGCAAAGGCAAGTTTGAAAAAATGCCTTTTAGCTAATAATGTCTACCAATGGAAAATCAAATATCATTGCCTCTCTATCTGTCTCTCTCTGTCTCTGTTTCTCTGTCTCTGTCTGTCTCTTTGTCTCCGTCAGTCTGTCTATCTCTCTGTGTCTGTCTGTCTGTGTCTGTTTCTCTGTTCTGCTGTCTGTCTGTCTGCCTGTCTGTCTGTCTGTCTTTCTGTCTCTCTCCCTCTCTGTCTCTGTCTCTCTCTCTCTCTCCCCCCCCCCTCCGTTTTCTCTCTCATCTTTTCTCTCTCTCTCTGGTGAGAGCAAGTGCTGGATGAAAAAAGCACATATAGTACCTATCTATTTCCTTTGGAAATACGGATTGATCTCACCTTAACTATCTCTCTGCACTTCCTCTTGCGAGCAACTTGCAGTATACGAAGCTTCTAAAGAAATTCCAGCTTGTTTCTGTTTTAAGATTATGGCAGAAGTGGCTACTCTTGAACCGTGCCTAAAGGAAAATTGGACAACTTGATGCTGAGATTCCAGACGAGATCTTTCCCTCCAGCTGCCAGCCAGTCAAATAACGGTAAAGTATCAGATCACTAGACAGAGGAATACATCATCCAGACCTTTGATCAGATTGGCTGAATTCTAGAACCTGGACATCCGGACTGACATAGTCCAATCAGACGTCTAGGACTAATGTACTACAGTCAAGTTCTGTACCTTTGAATCTTCTTCTCTCTGTCTCTGTGTGTCTCTATCTCTGTTTCTGTTTGTCTCTCTCTCCATCTGCCTCTCTCTCTCTCTGTGTCTCTGTCTCTGTTTCTCTCTCTCTCTCTCTCTCTGTTTCTCTCTCTCTTTCCCTCCAGCAGCCAGACAGTCAAAAAACACTAAAGTATCAGATCACTAGACAGAGGAAGACATCATCCAGTCCTTTGATCAGATTGGCTGAATTCTAGAACCTGGATATCCGGACCGACATAGTCCAATCAGACGTCTAGGACTAATGTACTACAGTCAGGCTCTGTACCTTTGAATCTGTCTCTCTGTCTGTCTTTCTGTCTCTTTCTCTCTCCCCCACCCCCTCCTCCTTTCTCTGTCTGTCTGTCTCTACTTCTAGTCAGATAAATAGATTTTCAAAGGCAAATTTGAAATAAAAAATGCCTTTTAGCTCATAACGTCTACCAATGGAAACTCAAATATCATTGCCATTTCTGTGTCTCTGTCTCAGAGTCTGTGTCTCTGTCTGTCTGTCTCTCTCTGTGTGCCTCTCTCTGTCTCTGTCTGTCTCTGTCTCTCTGTCTGTCTGTCTGTCTGTCTCTCTCTCTGGTGATAGCAAGGGCTGGGTCAAAAGGAAGCACGTAAAGTACCTGTCTATGTCCTTTGGAAATAGGGATTAATCTCGCCTTGACTATCTCTCTACATTTCCTCTTGCGAGCAACTTGCAGTATACGAAGCTTCTAAAGAGATTCCAGCCTGTTTCTGTTTTAAGACCGTGGCAGAAGTGCCTACTTGTGAACCGTGTCTAAAGGAAAATAGGGCAACCTGATGCTGAGAATCCAGACAGTTGCCGGGTACATCATTACTTTTGTTTTCTCCCTACGTCTATGTTAGTCTTATTTTTCTTCTCTCTGTCTCTATCTTTATCTCTGGTTTGCTTGCATCTGTCATTGTCTCTGTCTCTGTCTGTCATTCGGTCTGTCTCTCTGTGTCTCTTTGTCTCTCTCTCTCTCTCTCTCTCTCTCTGTCTCTATCACTCTCTCTGTCTCTCTGTCTCTCTTTCTCTCTCATTCACATTTTTCTCTGTCCCTCTCTCTCATTCACATTCCTCTCTGTCTCTCTCTCTCATTCACATTTCTCTCTGTCTCTCTCATTGAAATTTCTCTCTCTCTCTCTCTCTCTCTCTCTCCGCCGTCTTTTTGAGTTTCTGTTCTGTCTTTTAATGTATCATTCCTTACTTTGTGAAACAAAAACTGAAAAATAAAACAAAACATAAGGAATAAAAAAAAAGTGAACGCACATTTTTTACACTGATCAATATCTAAATTTTATGGTACTCGAAAGAATATAAGAAAAACTGCGTCAGGGGCAATGTATATTTTGTCCATGGGAGCAATACACTACGAACAATCTTTTGGGTTAGGGTACACACATCATGCAACTGCCACTAGTCTCTTTCTCTTGTCTCGTTTTTACTTTTTTTTTTTTTCACGACAAAAATGTCGTTAGAGTTAGTTTAGTGGGGCATTCTATTCTTACTGTATGACATATAATGATGTTTTATTTCGATATAGTCTGCAGCGAGTATACTCCCGACAGTGACTGTCTGACCAAAAGGAAATAGATTTTTCTTATAATAAAATTATTAGATTCTGTATGTCTATCGGTCTGCCTGTCTGTCTGTCTCTATGTCTGTCTGTCTCTGTCTCTCTCACTCTCTCTGTCTGTCTATCTGTCTGTCTGTCTGTCTGTCTGTCTGTCTCTCTTTCTCTCTCTCTTTCTCATTCGCTCACTAGGAAAGAGACTATTCTTACATTACATTCTGTATGTCTATCTATTTGTCTGTCTTTCTGTCTTTCTGCTTGTCTGCCTGTCGGCTTGCTTCTCTCTCTCCTCTTCTCTCTCTCTCTCTCTCTCTCTCTCTCTGTCTCTCTGTCTCTTTTTCTCTCACAAGGAAAGAGATTATTCGTATGTTAGATTTTGTGTGTCTATCCATATACGTCTGTCTGTCTGTCTGTCTGTCTGTCTATCTCTCTGCTTGCCTGCCTGCTTGTGTGTCTCTTTCGCTCTACTAGCTCTGTCTCTACACTTCTCCACGCTCTTTCCCTCTCTTCTTCGTTTCCCTCCTTCGTTTCCCTTCTTCCTTCCTTCCTTCCTTCTTTCCTTCCTTCAAAACATCTAATCTGCTTCCCCAGCCTCTTCCCTCCCTTTCAGACGATTTTTGTTCCAACAATTGCCAGAAATTAAGGTCTTTCCAGTCCTTTGCTGGCGCCGGCAATCAGACAATACAGAATCCGCTTTCCGCGACAGTGAAGACTTATGCCTGCAGCGGTCTGAGAATCAGGGCAATGAGAGCGAAGAGAGAGAGGAGAGAGAGAGAGAGAGAGAGAGAGAGAGAGAAGAGAAAGAGAGGCAGACAGACACAGACAGAGAGAGAGAGAGAGAGAGGCAGACAGACACAGACAGACACAGACACAGACAGAGACACAGAGAGAAAGAAAGAGAGAGAGAGAGAGAGAGGAGGAGGGAGAGAGGGAGGGAGAGAGATACAGACAGACAGAGAGAAAGACAAAGACAGAGAGAGAGATAGATAAAGAGAGAAAGAGAGAGAGAGGGGAGGGAGAGAGAGAGTGAGTGAGAGAGAGAGAGAAAATGACAGAAAGGCGGAGACAGAGAGACAGAGAGAGAGAGAGAGAGAGAGAGAGAGAGAGAGAGAGAGAGAGAGAGAGAGAGAGAGAGAGAGAGAGCGAAAGAGACAGAGACAAAGAGGCAGCTATCACGATAATAAAAGCAAACAAAAGAATAAATTTATATCTTCGAAGGCATAGCAAAAGCGAAACGATGGTTTTGTATGCATCCAGCACTCGCATGCGGAAGGTCTACATTATAAAGCACACTATAATGCCCATGGATGGTTTACATTTAAACACATGATTTGTAATTATATGAGTCATATACAGACACACAGACAAACAGACAGAGGAAGGACATAAACATTGGAGTGAAGGGGGTGAATCGCACAGAAGAATATGGGAATTGAAAAACAGCGGTAGAGCAAGGAGAGGAATAGGCAGAGAGACAATCAAGAGACGGAAAATACAGAGAGAAATACAGAGATAGAAAGGGAGATGAAGAATCAAACCGGCAGGGTTAAGAAAGGAATAGGCTCACAGACATTTATTTCTGTTGAAAAGTGAGTCTTTTCAGCTGTATGGGAATTTATATATACTGATCTGATAGCGCATTACGCATAAACAGACGAGTTGACGCCATTCTACTGGTCTTGTTGCACAGTCTGCATCTTTGGTGGGCGTGCATGCTGGCTACTTTAATATTCCCATAAGCTAGTCACTGACATGACTTATAGAACGCTTGGGCAGCCCCTCCCTCCTTTTTTTATGAAATGGCTATTGAGTTGTCGTCGAAAGCTTGGGAGGAAATCGTCCGGAGAGTCGAGAGGCATTGGTGCTCTGGATCCCAACCGCTCCCTCGTGGTGATTTGTGAACCTTTACATTTGACATTCTGCATGCGGATACCCACAAAAGGCCGTTTAGGCACTGGCAGATACGCACACATGTTGACCTGGGAGAACACACACACACACACACCTTCACCCTTTACCCACGACAGGGAGGTGCCTTTGCGGATCAAACCCAGGATCTCCACATTGGAAGTCCAACGATTAGACACGTAACTACCGCGTGCATCAATTTTACACGACTGTGCTCTGAGTCTCACCTGTCTCACCTGTCAGCGTCACCGGGTTCGGTGTTGGCCACCACACATCAGGATGCCACCATCTTCCTCCAGGCCGCTCTGTCTTGACTTTTGTGGACAATTTCTTGAATATTTAGGCCACTGATGTTGGTAATGGC
>JAPXFY010000017.1:32719736-32722236 GCA_030674185.1 Monoplex corrugatus
AGTCATATATTTATTCATTCTATTTTGTTTTCTTTCTTTTGTTCGCCAAAGAATGGAAAATCAAACGACCCCTGAATACTAATCGACTTCTCATTATCTCTCTCTCTGTCTTCCTGTCTTTCTGTCTCTGTCACTGTCTCTGTCTCTCTCTCTTTGTCTGTCTGTCTGTCTCCCTATCTCTCTCTCTTTTCTTCTTCTTTTTTGTTCTTCTTCTGATTTTTTTTTTACTTATTAAACAAGAGAAAATCAAACAACCCTCGTGTATTAGGCGACTTCTTTATTTTGTTTTGTTTTGTTCTCTCTCTCTCTCTCTCTCTCTCCTCTCTCTCTCTCTCTCTCTCTCTCCTTTCTCTCTGTGTCTCTTTCTTTTTTTCTTTCTTCCTTTCTTGTCGTCATAATACAAGCACCAACAGGGATAACTTATAGTCCACATGGGGTTGCTTAGATTATCTAATAATCTATCCTGCCAACCATACTATCCTGTACGTTTACAAACACCCATTTATTTATGATACGTAATTTAGTTTATGCTTTTGTTTTGAGCATATATTATGATAGATTTCTTTTTTCAGATAAAAGTATGATAATTAATATTTGGGAGAAAATAAAATTATATCTTTTGATATAACTTCACACATCTTTCTCTTTTTCTGAGTTCTCTCTGACCTTTGCTTCCCCCTCCCCCTCTCTCTTTCTCACTCAGTGTGTGTGTGTGTGTGTGTGTGTGTGTGTGTGTGTGTGTGTGTGGTGTCTGTGTGTGTGTGTGTGTGAGTGTAAATGTGCATGCATGTGTGTGTGTATGTGTGTGTGTATGTGCGTTTGTGTGTGCGCACACGCACTGGTATGTGTGTGTGTGTATGTGTGTGTGTGTGTATGTGTGTGTGAGTGTAAATGTGCATGTATGTGTGTGTGTATGTGTGTGTGTGTGTGCGCGTGCGCGCGCTCGCGTGTGTGTGTGTGTGTGTGCATGCGTGCGTGCGTGTGTGTGTGTGTGTGTGCGCGCGCGCTCGTGTAAGTATATACCTCTGTCTCTGTCTCATTCAAATGTCTATTTTCCTCTCTTTTTTAGTCACCCTCTATCCCCCGTTCCCTGTCTCACACCCTCTCCCTTTCCTTCTCCCTTGAGTTGAGTATTTCCAGCCAGACTTCTAACTTCCTGCCCAGGGAAATAGACGCACAATAAAATGAAAGATTGCCACAAAATGCTCTTAAACCCATTTACTCCGTGGCCCAATGAGGTGCACATAACGTGGTGGCTGTGTCATTAGCCGCAGTATAAAGAAATCAGGGAAAATAGACGGGAACCTGAAGACATTTCGCTTGCCCTTTGCTGCAGAGACAGTTTGGTCTTGCTGGGCATTTAAGAAGACTACTGTCAATATGAAAATAGTAGCCATTGAAAGTTTTTCAACCTTGCTTGGGCTTGGTCTCAAGCTGTCTTGGTGTTGTTTTCTGGCAGCAAGCTTTATTATAATATGCAATGGATACATTGCAAAGCACTGTGATAATATTGTCTGTCTCTTATGCAATGGATGCATTGCAAAGCATTGCGATAATGTTGTATGTCTCTATTTGTTTCTTTCTTTCTTGAATGTTTTTTTGTTTTTTTGTTTGCTGGTTTCTTTTTATTTTATTTTTGTCTTTCTTTAATTTTTTAAAACATCTTTTTCTGTGCTCTGATTGTTTTGTTTTTGAGTCTTTTTTTTATACTTTTTTTGTCTTTGTTTCTTTTAATCTTTCTATTTCTCTTTCTTTCTTTTTTCTTTCTTATTTTTGTTTGTTTGTTTGTTTCTCTCTTTTTTTCTTTCTTTCTTTCTTTCTTATTTTTCTTTCTTTCTTTCGTTTGTTCGTTCGTTCGTTTGTTCGTTCATGCTTTATTTCTTTTTTCCTTCTACTACTGAAATGAACTGAAAGATACTTGCTTTTTGTGTAGTGACAGGTTATGCTTGATGTTGTTTTCAGGCAGTTTATTTGTTAGCGGTTCAACATGGCTTATCAAACGCATCTTACAATCATTTTATACCCTGGCTAGTGTGTTTAGATAGTTCTGTTTTAACATGACAAGATTCTGACGTTGCTTTGTTCCTTTTAACGGACTTCAATAGTTGTCTTCTGTGGACGTATATGTTTGTTTACGCATTCATCTAGTTTGTTACACATGTTAAACATTATTTACTTTGGCACACACATTGCTTTGTTTACATTGTTTCAGGAACAAGAAAAAATGGGGAAAAAAGTTTTTACATAAATGTATTTACCTTTTTTTGTTGAAAATGTTTATTTATGGTTGTATCGATTTTATTTCATTATTATTACATAGTTCTTTTTAAATGTTTTTTTTTTCATCAGCATGTGTTCCGCAAGACACTGCCAATCAATTCCAATTTAACATTAAAAACAACAAAAAATGCTATTTAAATAATGTCAGTTTCTAACAATTTGAACTATTGCTTTAACCCCACCCCCCCTACTTCCTCCCTCTCCCTGTGTCTTTTTCTGT
>JAPXFY010000017.1:32724736-32747236 GCA_030674185.1 Monoplex corrugatus
AAAGAACAAAGTAAGAACCTAGGAGATAAATAAGTGTCATAGCCGCAGGAGAGAGGCAAAAGAGTTGTCTCCTATAGAAAAGATAGGAACAAACAGAAACAAAGAGACAGAGAGAGAGAAAGAGAGACAGAGAGAGAGAGAGGGAAGGAGAGGGAAAGAGGGAGAGAGAAGGAAGCTGGTGACTCCTGTCTGGTCTTCCTGCCTCCACCATTCACATCCTGCAGCGCATTCAAAACAATGCTGCACGCCTTGTACTAAAAAAGAAAAAAGCTGACCACACATCTCCTCTCCTGGCACAACTTCACTGGCTCCCTATATCAAAGCGCATACAGTACAAACTAGACACCATGTGCTACAAAAGCCTCAATAACGCAGCCCCCGATTACCTGTCAAGCCTACTTGAGATCTATGTTCCCTCACGTACCCTCCGCTCTGCCTCCGATCCTCTGACTTTTCGCTTTCCACGCACTAAGCTCAATACCTATGGTCCACGAGCCTTCTCTGTTTCTGGTCCACTTTCCTGGAACAAACTTCCTCTCTCAGTCCGTCAGCAACCTACTTTTGTCTCCTTCAAGTCCGCTCTCAAAACTCACCTTTTCTCCTCTGCATAAAATCCTGACCTCACTCAATCCCCTCTGCAGCCTGTCTCCACTCGGAGGGGAATCACATTGTAATATATAATTGTATATAATATGCTCTCTATAATTTTCCATTGCTTTTATTCTTTCTCCCCATTTATAGCCGTGTGCGTGTGCGTGTGTGTGTGTGTGTGCGTGCGTGCGTGCGTCCGCGTGTGTGCGTGCGTGCGTGTGTGTCTGTTTTAGCGCTTAGATTTGATTTTATCAAGATTTTGCGCTATATAAAATATTGTATATTATTATTATTATATTATTATTATTATGGTGATAAGGGTGAGAGAGTCAAATTGTTAAGTTTTTACTTTGCCAGCATGGTTGACAATGCAGGATGCTAGTGAATATGATGCAGTAGTCAAAGGGTTAAGTTTTTGCTTTGCCAGCATGGTTGACAATGCAGGAAGCTGGTGGACATGACGCAGGAGTCAAAGGGTTAATCAACGGCTGCTCTGCGCAGTTCAAATGTAATTGTGCCCCTGCGTACATTGCAGTTTCCAGTTTACTCGGTTAACGCTTTGACTCCTACACCCTGTCCACAAGCATCTTTCATCGTCAACCACGCTAGCAAAGCAAAACCTTAACCCTTGGCTCCCTCACCCTATCCATCAACTTCCTGTAGGAAGCTGGTGGATAGGGTGAGGGAGCCAAAGGGCTTAGTTTTTGCAGTTGGTGGACAGGATGCGGGAGTCAAAGGGTTAAGAGCAAAGCTTTCACAGCAGATGATGTTGAGGCAGCAGATGACGAGGTTGGTCTTCAGAATATCCTTGTATCGCTTTAGTGGTCTTCACGGTGTCCTTGCTTCAGCTCTCCATACAGAAACATCTTTGAGATGCGGTTGTCTTCCTGTTTTCCACACTGACAAAACGTCGTGTTCAAAGAAGCTGGTACCCCATAAGGTAAACCGCATTTCTTCACATCTTGACTTTTGGACACTCGATCTTGCTTCGTGATGTTCCAATCCTGCTCAGACATCTTTCGTGGAACCCTTCCAGTCAATAAGTGTATACATGACTGCTTTTAGACCGTTCCTGCTATTTCCCCTTCCCTCCTTTTTTTTTGTTTTTTGTTTGTTTTGTTTTGGTTTGGTTTGGTTTAGTTTGTTTGTTTATTTTATTTTATTTCATTTATTTTTGTTGTTGTTTTTTGCTATTTGTGATGTCCCAGAGAAGGGACTGCTCTGTCGTTGTGGGGAAAGCTGAACACTGCATCTGTCTCAGGTCTACAGTACATGACCATCAGTCTGCCTTCGTACAAAGACATAGCTAGAGATTTCCAACAACGTCTTCTGTTTGTCCCCGTCATTACTTCTCTATCGCTGCAGGCTTTTGTCATAGCTGGTGATCGAATGCCTTGATATCATCTTATTATATGAAAAAGGATGCTAGTATGGCTTAACCAACACATATTTTTTAGCTGTCGCATCTTTTTTTAGAGATGAGATAATGCCGATTATTATCGTGTTACAGAGAAAATTGGAAGAAAATATGATGGCTCCTGCACACACTGCACTCTATCCTTGGTGAGGTAGAAGAGCTGGTTGACATTAATCTGGAATATTTAAAGAGCATACACATGTAGCGATAGGCCCAGGGGATGATGGCAGGGACCGCATGCCCAAGGAAATAGGCAAAAAATGTGCAAATGTTTCGAAGTCATGCCATCGAACTGCAAAGATCATTCTGTACAAAAAAAGGAAAATAGAAGAAAAAATACAACGAAAATACAAGAAAAACAAAATCGAAAGAAAAGAAAAAGAAAGAGATAAAAGAGGAAATAAAATGAAAGAGAAGAAAATATGTCAGAAACAGGCAGACGGATAGATGAACAGACAGACAGACAGAGGGAAAATGTGAGTTATAGCCAATGTGGCAGTAGCTGGGAAAGAAGAGAATGGATGGTAAGAAGAAAAAGAACCATAAGAAAAGAAGAAGAAGAAGACCAAAAAAATCAAGAAGAAGAAGGAGGAGGAGGAAGAGGAGGAGGAAGAGGAGGAGGAGGAGAAGAAGAAGAAGAAGAAAATTAGAAGAAGAAGAAGAAGAAGAAGAAAATTATAAAAGAAGACGATAAAGAAGACGACGAAGAAGAAAAAGGTAGAGCCCAAGAGCGAAAACCACTTTGTCGAATCCATTTTGATGTCACATCTATTCCGTTGACATTTTATATCATTGCAAACAGACGCTGCCAGTATGATTCTGATACATGAAAAGTCTTTCTGAGCCACTCACATGAAAAGAAAAAGGGTCACAGAAATGGAAAACCATATTCCAGATGCAGTTCTCAAATATGCTGTTAAAGAAAAGAAAAGCACTGCAGTCGCCTACCTTGACAAATGTTCCAGATTTTACAGCCGCTATTTGTCCAGAAGCCAAAAACATTGTGCATCAACCCATGAAACCATCAAACATCTCATCTAGTCTCATCTATCTCCATCGTCATGAACGACGGTGGGAGCTCCACTCTTTGTCACAAACGAACGCCAGGTGACACGGTCTCTGCTCCTGTGTATGGTGTCATATAATCCTCAGTTTGTCGGCGTCAGCGATATTGTCCATGAAAGATTTTGTTGACCTTCCTTGTTTCCTCTTTGCCTCGACTCTGCCCTGCAGGACTGATGTCATCAAGTCGGTTCTTGTGTTTCTGTTCATGTGCCCAATATATTTCAGTTTCCTGTTGTTGATCTCTGGGAGCATTTTACGTTGGACAGTTAATTCCTTTAGCACGCTTTCATAGGTTCTTTTGTCTGTCCATTTTACTCTGAGAAGACGCCTGTAGAACCATATTTCTGCTGCGTTTCTTTTATTTTCGTCATCTTTCTTCAAAGTCCAGGCTTCACATCCATAAAACAATGAATTTCTATAAAAGAGGTTTAAAAACACTCATACATAAACAAGCACACTAATCGCAATGCAATAGTAAGCGCAACGGACCAAAGACTGGTAGGTTACGGCTTCAATGCTATCAGTCTTGTCAAAATCACTCTGAGATTTTTCGGCCCCAACCAGCTCCTACCCAGAGTTGAGCGTGCTACGGGCTCATTGGGAAGACTGGGATCACAAAGTCGAGTCTAATATATTTCGCAGATGCGTCTTTATGTCCCGACTAACACCACAGGTGTCTCTATCTCTCGAGGCTGGTTGACACCTAGATATATTATGGAAGAAGGCATAGATTAGAGCCCTGTCATCATCATCATCATTCTCCTGCCCGTGATGGGCGTAGAGGAGAGATGAGAGACACTCTTGAAGCCAGCCGTCGCCAACCGGTCCTGTCCTCCGCCTGTCGCACCAGCGTGGGGCCATCCAACCTGGTCCATTCTTTGATGTTGTCCATCCAGCATTTGGCTTGTCGTCCTCTTCGTCTGCCGCCTCCCAGTGTACCCTGGAGGACCGTTTGGGCAGTGAGTTGTGGCGTGTGACATGCCCGAACCACGACAGCTTCCTGTTCTTGACTGTTGCCAGGAGGGGTTCTTGTGGGCCTGCGAGTGTTGTTATTTGGCTCCACACAAAGTCGTTTGTCTTCCGATCTTGCCAAGAGATCCTGAGCAAGCGCCTGAAGCATTTAGTTTCAAACGTCTGGATTCTCTTGGTGGTCTCTGCTGTCATGGTCCAGCTCTCGCATCCATACAGCAGGATGGGGAGCACCAGGGACTTGTACAGCTTCATCTTCGATGGAAAGCCGATCTCTCTGCTCTTCCAGATCTTGTTTAGCTTTACCATTGCTGCTGTTGCGATCGCTAGTCTGGTCTTGATTTCTGTTGTAGAGCGACCGTCTTTGGTGAGAGTGGCGCCAAGGTATTTGAAAGCGTCCACTTCTTCAAGCTGTTGCCCGTTCATGTAGATTTCAGCATGGGTGTTGGTTGTGCTGTTGACCAGGACTTTGCTTTTTTCTGTGCTCACTTCCATTCCGTGTGCACCTGCACTTTCTTCCAGTCTCATGGTCAGGTCTTGTAGTTCTTCGTTGCTGCCTCCCATCAGGTCGATGTCATCTGCGAACCTCAGGTTGTTGATGGTTCTTCCTCCGATGGAGACAGTGGAGTGGAAGTCATGGAGGGCTTCACGCATGATGTTCTCCAGGAAGAGATTGAACAGCACGGGAGAGAGTAGGCAGCCTTGACGGACTCCAACTGTGGTCTTGAAGTAGTCCCCTATCTGGTTGTTGAGGAGAACTGCGCTGCTGGCAGTGTTATACAGCGCCTGGATGGTTTGGACGAGACCTTCCTCTATGCCAAACTTTCTTAGCACCTGCCACAAACCCTTATGCCACACCCTGTCGAATGCTTTTTTAAAGTGTATGAAGTTGTGGAACAGGTCTCTCTGATGCTGCAGATGTTTCTCCATCATTATCCGGCAGGTGAAGATCTGTTCTACTGTGCTTCTGCCCGCCCTAAATCCAGCTTGTTCTTCCGCAAGGTGTTCTTCCGCTTCTTTCTTCAGTCGATTCAATATGACTCTGAGCATGATCTTGCTGGTGTGGCTAATGAGACTTATTGTTCTGTAGTTCTGGCATTGGCGCATATTTCCCTTTTTGGGCAGGGGGATGATGAGTGATTGAGTCCATTCTGTGGGCCACTGTTTTGTCTCCCAGATCTTCTGACAAATCGATGTTACACGAGTGACCAAATCATTCCCTCCATGTTTGAGCAGCTCTGCTGGGATATTGTCTGCTCCAGGTGATTTCCCTGCTGGTAGGCTGCGGATGGCTTCTTCCACTTCTTCTCTCATCACTGGTAGCGGTGAGGATTCCCTCAATGGTGCTGAGTCCCCCTGAAACAAACTGTCATCTGGCTGTATTGGGAAGTTGTATAGTTCTTGGCAGTACTGCGTCCATCTGTTCAGAACAGCGGAGCTTTCTGTCAGCAGCTCGCCTGAGGTATCCTCGATGACTGACGATCTGTTTTGCTGCGTCTTGGTAAGGTTTTTCAGTGTGGTGAAGGCATGTTTGCTGTTTCCTTTTTTCATGCCTTTCTCGATGTTCTCACACTGGTTGTTGATCCATTGTTCTTTGGCTTCAATCATTTTCTTCTTTACAAGGTTGTTGGTTTTACGATACTGTGCGGCTTCTTCAGGGCTGGAGTTTTTCGTCTTCTTCAGTGATCTTCTGTTGTCGCAGAGGTCAAGGATGTCATTTGAGATCCATGCTTGGTGTTTCTTCCTCTGTCGCCCCAGTACCTCCTCTGCTGTTTCGCGGACTGCCTCACCAAAGTTGTTTGTGAGGTCGTTGATGTCGCTGTCCAGGAAGTTGAGTGCCGCGAACCGCCCCCCGAGCTGTGCCTGGAATGCCTCTTCTATCTCTGGATCTTTTAGCTTTTCCAGGTCAAACTTGATGCGTGGCTGCGCAGCTTGGTACTTCTTTTTCAATTTGATCTTCATTGTGAGCAGCACGAGGTCGTGGTCGCTGCCTATATCAGCTCCAGGGTATGTCCTCGTCTTTGCTTTATTAATGCTTGATTTGAAGCGCCGCGGTGTGAGGACAAAGTCGATCTGGTTGTGAGTCTTTCCGTTCGGCGCATGCCAGGTTGTTCTTCTTGACAGTTTGTGGGGGTAGAGGGTGTTGGCAATGGTGAGCCGTTGGGTGCAGGCAAACTCCAGAAGGCGAAGTCCCCTGTCATTAGTTTCCCCTGTGCCAAATTGACCCACTGTTCCAGCCCAGTTTTTTGTAGGCATCTGGGCCGACTTTGGCGTTGAAGTCCCCCTGAACTATGATGATGTCTTTCCTGGGGGCTTTTCCGATGGTGTCTTCTATTTTCTCATAGAATTCTTCAACCACCTGGTCTTCGTGGCTGGTAGTTGGAGCATACACTTGTATGATGGTGATGTTCTTTGGTTTGGCTGACACCCGAATGCTGATGATTCTGCTGTTGACAGGCGTGCAGCTCATGATGCATCCAATGACTTCTTTGCGTACGATGAAAGCTACGCCATTTTCATGTAGTGACTCTTCGCCACTGTACCACATCTTGTGTCCTTCCTCTGTGATTGCTTCTCCGAAGCCTGTCCATCTTACTTCTGATATACCCACAATGTCCCATTGGTAGCGTCTCAGCTCGTGTTCTAGTTCTTTTACTTTGCCGCACTGATGGAGTGTACGGACATTCCAGGTTCCAATGGTAGCTTTTTCCGTTGGCAGTTTGAATGATGTCTTTGCCCCAGTAGCTGACTTTTCACTTCCACCCTGGTGCTTGTCAGTGGTAAGCGCGGTCGTTTGTAACCCGGGCCCCGACCGATCCGGTATGTTGTTGGCTATAGTGTCTCTCATATCTTTTCTGTGGGCTTAGGTTAATCCTTGGTGGCGCCAATCCCCTCTCCAAGTCTCCTGCTGTGACAGGTAGTACTGGGCTACAGCTTGCCAGTAGCAGACCTATTTGTCTGACCTGACACTAAGAGCCCTGTAATGTAGTCTAAATCCAGAATAGAACTCAATGGATCATGATTATCATTCCCATTGTCATGCATCATTATAGAGTATGACCATTATGTTGCTCAGAAGGTGGAACGGTTAACTAAAACCAAACCAAAACAGAAAACAAAACAAAACAAAACGAAAACAGCATGGAAACCAACACAGAGGCTGGTTTAAAGATTTTGTTCTCAGGCTTATGCTAATTACGATGTTTTTTTCTTCTTCACGTTCTGATATTGCAGGAAAGGTGCAATAATAACAAAAAGAAAAGCAGAATGAAAAATAAGACAAAAATGATGAAGAAGAAGAAAAGGAAGAGGAGAATGATAAAGAAGAAGAAAAAAATGACGAGAATGACGAAGAAGAAGAAAAAGAAGACGAGAATGATAGAGAAGAAGAAAAAGAAGACGAGAATGATAAAGAAAACAAACAAAAAAAGAAGACGGGAATGATAAAGAAGAAGAAAAAGAAGACGAGAATGATAAAGAAGAAGAAAAAGAAGAGGAGAATGATAAAGAAGAAGAAAAAGATGACTAGAATGATAAAGAAGAAGAAAAAGAAGACGGGAATGATAAAGAAGAAAAAGATGACTAGAATGATAAAGAAGAAGAAAAAGAAGAGGAGAATGATAAAGAAGAAGAAAAAGATGACTAGAATGATAAAGAAGAAGAAAAAGAAGACGAGAATGATAAAGAAGAAAAAGAAGACGAGAATGACCAAGAAGAAAAAAAAGAAGAGAACATCACTTCGTGGAAAATCTCCACCAGCCTGAATCAGAGATCTTGGTTTAAAAAAAAAGATGACTAACAGGGAAAGGTGGAATGGATGGGTTGTATGATAAAAGAGCCAATGGACGAAGCTGAGACATCAAATTTGTTCATTTCTTCAGGACGTCACCATCAGATAACCACACTCAAATCACGTATCTTTGAAGCCATGTTTGATGTTTAACCCAAAACTGGTCTTCAATTTCCCTCTTTTCCTGATCAAATCATACGATATTAGTCCTCACTACAGACATTACTACTTGGTCAACTGAAAGCAGACGACAGGCTGCGGAAGCTCACATTAGCCGGCAATTAGTCTCACTTCCTTATTTCACCCTTGAAATGATAGGCTGATACACATATATTAAAAAAAAACTCGCCTGGAAATAGATAAATGCAAGAGAAAATTGGATTTGGAGGGAGCAAACTGTCAATGTGACTACTTAGATTATGTGAGATTTGACAGCATCAAACATCAACAGTGCTGACCCAGAATACTCCAAATAAAGTTGTCCCAGCATTCTTCGACTTTTCAAATTTTTGAAGATAAGTTCTCTTACTGGTATGGGACAGGTCTGAAGATCCGAACAGGGACTGACTGACAGTTATCACGTTGAATCTGGCTTTTCAATCTGCCTTAAAAGTGGGATGGGTTGTGGAAAGATAATGAGACAATTTGATATGGTCACGATACTGGATCAATCTCATAATTATTTAGCTTATCTGTCTGTGTGTGTGTGTGTGTGTGTGTCTCTCTCTCTCTTTGTCTCTTTGTCTGTCTCTCTCTCGCACGCGCACGCGTGTGTACGTGTGTGTGTGTGCGTATGCGCGTGCGTATGTGTATATGATATGCGGTCGTGTGTGTGTGTGTGTGTGTGTGTGTGTGTGTGTGTGTTTGTGTGTGTGTGTTTGTGTGTGTGTGTTTGTGTGTATGTGTGTGTGTGCGTGTGTGTGTGAGTGTGTGTGTGAGTGTGTGTGTGTGTGTGTGTGCGTGTGGGTGCACGCGTGTGTATTGTATTTTAATTTATTCTTGTTGCATATATATATATAATACATTTAGATGGTTTGATAGCTTGTTTATGATGACGACATTAGCAGCCTTATTAGTTCAGTTGCTTGGAACTGTCGTATTGTGTTCGACTGGAACATGGGCCACATGAACTATGGTGACGAAAAATCGCTATACTTTATCTTGACAGTCATATATTTTCATTTTTATGTGCCTTGGCGCATGGCGTTGGTGATCATAACCCTCCATACGAATCTATCTTCTGTCGCTGCAACTATATCTCCTATCCTGTCTACCCTCATCCCCTCCGCAAAACCGTCTAACATATTCTTCCTGGGTCGACTTGGTACTCTTTTCCCCATCCAGCTTTCCTGTTGTGACTAGATGCTCAAATTTCCCTTACCTCATGAAATGTCCTAGAACTGTTGCTTGTCTTTAACTGATCTTCTTCATTAATGTTCTTTTTGTGCTTGCCTCTTGTCTTTCGAGTCTGTCGCGTTTGTTTTCTTTGCTATCTACAGAACTTTTAACATTCTTAGAAATCACATTACAGCTGCCTCAGTCTTGTTCTGACTTAGCGTGTTGATTGTCCACGCTTCGCATCTGTATCCCCTACCAATTCATTTATTGGTGATGATGTGATAATGACGATGATGCTAATGATGACGTATAAAACTATGATGATAACAATCACCACAAGGTGGATGCAACACTTTTATGATTCGTCTTTAACTCTCTCACTCCTTTCTTCTAGTCACCAGCTTTCCGCTTTTCAAGCAAATACTTAACCCCTTTCATTCCTTCAACCTATCCATCGGCTTCCTTCATTTCTTTCGGAATGATGGCACAGCAAAAAACGTAACCCTTTCACTCCCTCAACCTTTGCATGAACGTCCTGCATTTTCAGCCATGACAGCACTGCAAAGAGTTAACCCTATCACATCCTACCCTATCCACCAGCTTTCCGCAAGGGTTACGTATATGGAAATGGTGAATATAACAACAGAGTAAAAGGATTTAACATACGCTTACATAATGTAAAAAATGCATCTTACACCCATACATCTTACCTTATACAAAAATGCATTTTACACCCATGCATGTTTTTAGGATCATTGCACTCAGGGAGGTTACCTTTGTGCTCACCTTTTTTTTTTTCGTCCCATTTTCTATACCACTTTAATGGCCACATAAGCTGAAACAGTTTACATTATGCGATGATGATGATGTCGATATGGATAATAATCATGATACTATGGAGTTCCATCTAGGATTGAGACTGTGTGACAGGGTTGTTTTCTACGCTTACTATCATAATATATCCTGGCGTCAACCAGACCCGTGAGATACAGACACCTGCGATGTTGATCAGAAGATTTGAGCAACACCCTCAATGACGCATCCGCGAAGTAGATGAGATGAGACTCGACTGTGTGGTTCCAGTCTTCCCAATGAGCCCATAGCACGCCCAACTCTGGGTAGGAGCAGGTTAGAGCCGAAAAATCCCACAATGATTTTTGAAGGTACTGATGGTGATTCGAACCCACAACCTTTACCGTTAACCATTACACCTCGGCGACTGGTCCATGTATCTTACCTTACGTAATAAAATGCATCTTACACCCATGTATCTTACCTTTTGTTGTGTTGGTGTTTCTGGGGTTGTGGTTCGGCTTCATTTTGCCGAAAAACTCGTACTTAGCGGCGAAGCCTTGCTCTTCCAGGTGAGCATCTGACTTGAAGACCACCAGCAGTTCCGTTGAGGGAGACACTATCTCTTGGTTGTTATGGAAACCGCAGTACTTCTCAATCTCGCTGCTTCCTTCTTCCAGACCTTCGTAAATGGTGACCACGTCCGGTGCTGACGTGCAGCTGGTGAAGACAAAAAAAAAAAAAAAAAAAGGTACAGGTAACGTAAGGAACCGTAAGGTAATAAGCAAAATAGTTCTAAATCCTTTGCAACATATTTCATCTTTGCAAGACGATTTTCATTACTCATACTGGAGCTGTATTTTTCAACGTCAGGAGCTGTGATGTGATGAAAGGAATGGTGAGTAAAACCATTAACTTATTTATATTCATTTTCATATTCATTTTCATAGGACTAAAATTTGCGATATTTGTTTGTTCTTATAATGTGGTTTATCTGTTTCAGTTCATGTTTTGTTTTCAGTTACGGACACAAGACTTGGTTTTAAAGTCGTTGGCAGTGGGTTTATTGTGGAATGCAGTTTTAAGATAAGCCCTCAGTGGATATGTTCAGAGAGAGAGAGACAGTCAGACAGAGACAGACGACAGAGCGAACGAGCGAGAGAAAGGGAGAGAGAGAGAGAGAAAGAGAGAGAGAGAGAGATAGGAGTGGAAGAGAGAGAGAGAGTGAGTAAGAGAGACACACACACACATGGAGAGAGAGAGGGAGGAGAGAAAGAGAGAGAGACAGACAGAGAGAGAGACAGAGAGAGACAGAGACAGACAGACAGACAGACAGACAGACAGAGACACACAGAGAGAGAGGGAGGGAGAACGGGAGAGAGAGAAAGAGAGAGGCAGACAAAGAGAGAGCGAGAGAGACAGACAGACTGACAGAGACAGAGACAGGGACACAGAGAGAGAGAGACAGACAAACAGAGACAGACAGACAGACAGAAAGACAGACAGACAAAAACAGAGAACATAACCCTCACTGTTCTTGGGACAGACGTATAAAATCCATCCATCTCCCTTGCAATGCTCGAACTTCGCGAAAGGTGATCAGGGTCAAATACCCATTAGTCCCACACACGTGGACGAAATGAGGACCGCACGTGCGGACGTTTACCCTAAAGTAGTCAAATCTCATCCACCTGACAACCTTCTACCATCATATGGGGCGTGTTCTTGAATTCGACCTGACCTGACTTAACCAGACCTGGTTTTATGTAAAAGGTAAAGGTTGTAACTGTATGCTCGTTGGCTCACCAGAAAAAAAAAAAATGTCCCCACTGCAAAGGGCTCAGAGCAATGTTACAATCTGTTAGACTAATGAACACTGAAGTAATGCTTAAAAAAAAAAAAAAAACAGCTGTGAAGAATAATTCAAAACTGTCTACTAACGTAACTTTGAGCTTATGTTGAATTGTTCAAGCACAATGATTCCTTTATTTTTTTAGTGACAAGTTTCGTACTTCACGCTCCCAGGACTAAGGGGGGTAACTGCGACACAATTTTTTTAACTAAGTGTAACTGTCTCATACTGTGAATTATACACCCGTAGTTCTCGCGTGTGTGTGTGTGGTTGTATTGGGCCCAGTAATACTTCTTTATTATTGGATACCAAAAGTCCGGAAATACTTGTTATTATCAAAGATAACATGTTAACAGCCAGGCCCAATAATACTTCTTTATTATTAGATACCAATAGTCCAACAGCACTTTGTTATAAATAGAGACCAGACTTCATCAGTACTTCCTTATTATTAGAGCCGAAAGTCCAGTGACATTGAATTGTATGTATTATGAGAGACAAAATTTCAACAATGTTTCTTTATTAATAGAGATCAAAACTTCACTGTTACTTCGTTATTTTCAGTGGCCAAAATTCTATCAATATTTCATTTCTATTCTATTGAAAGCTAAACGTCCAACAGTATGTGTCTTTATCATTGTACGTCAAAATGCCAGTATTTTATTATCATTAGAAACGAAAAGTTCAACAATATATTTTTTTTATTATCATTATAGTCCAAACATCGAGTCATACTTCTTTATCATTAAAAGTAAAAAAAATCTGACAATACTTCTTTGATCCTACAGCCCAAGAATAATTCTTTATCAAAGGTCGTTTTTTATCATCGCGGGATAATCTTCCAGCCGTACTTCTTCATTATTAAAAACCAAAATTCCAACAGTACGTTTTTATTGTCGAAGGCCAAAAGTCCGACAAATTTTACCATTAGAGACCAAAACGTCCATCAGTACGTCTTAAGTATCAGAGGCCAAAATCATAACCACACTTCTATATTTTTGAGGGCCAAAAATCTAACAATATTCTTGAAATCTCAGAGCCCATAACTCCAGGATATTTCTGCATTTTTAGAGGCTAAAACTCGAAACATACGTCCTTGTCATCAGATGTTAAAAGTCTCATCATTATTATTATTATTATTATCATTATTGTTATTATTATTATTATCATTATTATTATTGTTATTATTATTATTGTTAGAGGGAGTGGCCATTAGCTCAATTGATGAAAAGTGCCATGTAGATAACGCATGCGTCCTGGGTTCAATCCCCTAACAGGCCACTTTTTTTCTTTATCCAAAACCTTGCCAGGTCTGGGGGCTTATGCGCGGGGTAAAGGCGTGTGCTGTGATTATTTTGGATCCTCTCCATCACATGGCTTTAGTGGCAACAGTGCATAATTATGGAATTCATTCCAAGCATGGGGACGTTATTTTGAGAAACAGAAACTCAGACTAGAGGGCAGGAGCCCCGCGATACTTTCTTTTTATCATTGGAAAGAAAAGGTCCAACACTATTTCTGTTTATTGTCAGACGGTAAAAAAAAATCCAACCATACTTCTTTATTACTAAAGGCCAGAAGCCCCACAACGCTCCTTTCTTATTACAGGCAAAAATTCAAAAAAATATTCTGGGCTGAGATGTTAATACATCAACAATATATCTTAATAGATACACAGAAGTAGAGATACTTTAGCAATGTAAGTAGGACATATTTACCTGCGAGGTTTGTCAGATCTGTGAGAAAAAACAAAGGAAAAAGATTATGATTAGTTATATAATTGTGGTTCACATTTTAAAACTTTATAACTCAATGGTATTTGCCAACATAAAATCACATACTCGTACTGCTCTTAATCTTCTAATGCTGATAACTTGGAACACTTTTCTAATCAATTAACACGAGTAACAAGCATATTTTGTAATGTATATATATGCGTACCCAAGCATGTACACAGGTAAGTGTGTTCACACGCGCGACTGCACGTGCAGGCATAAAGTAAAATCAAAAGAAACAAACAACAACAAAACAGAACAACCAACCAGAAAACCAATAACTAAGGAACCAAACAACGCACACATGCACGCACGCACACGTGTGCAATATTCTTTTCTTTTTGTTTGTTTGTCTTGAACACACATTTACATAAAGGGTAATGACATATAATGCATTGTGAAACACACACACACACACACACACACACATACACACACACACACACACACACACACACACACATACACACACACACACACACACACACACACACACACACACACGTAAACAAACAAACAAATACACACACATACACACGCGGAACAAACACACACACACACACACACACACACACACACACACACACAGTCACACACACACACACACACACACACACACACACGCACGCACACACACACACACACGCACGCACACACACACACACAAGCAAACAAACAAATACACACACACATACACACACACACACACACACACGCACACACACACACAAACACAAACACACACACATACATACACACACACAAACGCACACACACACACACACACACACACACAAACACACACACACACACTCCTTTGTTATTTTTGTACACATGTACTCACATTATGGCTAATGACAATGATATGTTGTGAAACAAAGCGCTGTTGACCACGTGCATCTACTTGATGCCACCTTTCTCTTTTCTTATTATTTCTCGGTGTTTGTGTGTTCTCAAGGAATATTAATAAATGTGAATCTGAGTGACACACTGGCACGCATACACAGACAGAAGAAGCACAAAAATATGAACAAGAACTAGAGAGAGAGAGAGAGAGAGAGAGAGAGAGAGAGAGAGAGAGAGAGAGAGAGAGAGAGAGAGACAGACAGACAGACAGAGAGAGAGAGAGGGAGAAAGAGAGAGAGAGAGAGAGATGGAGACAAAGAGAGAGACAAACAGACAGACAGACAGACAGACAGACAGACAGGCAGATACAGACAGAAACAGGGAGACAGAGACAGAAAGAAAGAAAGAGAGAGATAGACAAAACAGAAGGAGGCTGGGAGACACAGACACAGAGAAAGCAAACTAAGGGACACAAATCGAAGAAATTCAATAGAAACAACTCATACCCAGTCTTCTCCCTTTACAGACCTGGCTCGGAAGAGAAGCATTTTTCATTTCCAGTCACTAAAAACTTCTTTTCATTTCATTCCATATATCCTTCTTCTCCCCTCTCCTCTCCATTCCTCCTCTTCTCCTCAACTCTCCAGTCTTCTTCTCTTCTCTCTCTTCTCTTCTCTTCTCTTTTCTTCTCTTCTCTTGTTCTTCTCTCTCTCTCTCTCTCTCTCTCTCTCTCTCTCTCTCTCTCTCTCTCTCTCTCTCTCTTTTCTTACACTCTCCTAGTGTATGCCTCGGCATGATCATAAAGACGTGTAAGCTTTTCTACCGGATAAGAGCATTGTAGAAGATTTTAGACTGGTTGGGGTTTAAACAACAAACAAAGCCAGAGCAAGATTGAGGCAGCCGAGATGTGGTTTCTAAGAAGGATGTTGAGAGTTCCATGGACAGCAAAGAAAACATACGAGGCAGTCTAGATGGAGGCAGACACAAGTAGATCATTCATAAGGAAAATTAGGAAAAGGCAGGCAACATTCATAGGCCATTTTATGAGGAAAGGGGATTTGGAACAACGTGATCACAACGGGAAAGCTGGAAGGAAAGAGAGCACCAGGTAGACCCAGAGAGAAGATACTAGACTGACTTGCAGAGTGGCTGAAGACAAGGAGGGTGGAAGAGATGCTCGAGGCAACAAGAGATAGAGACAGATGGAAGTCCATAATCGCCAACGCCATGCGGCAAGGCACCTGATGATGATGATGATGATGGGGTTTATAATTATTTGATCTTTTGCCTGCTTTGTTCGAAGAACAAGGATACAACAACAACAAAATCACAAAGAGAATCATATATTTTGCTTTTCATATCGCATCATATCGTATCGTATCGTGTCTTATCGTGCCGTATTAATATTATATCGTTCTGTACGGCATCGCATCGTATCGTGTCATATCTTATCTATCTTTCTATATCTATATCCTTCGTATCGTATCATATCGTGTCGTATCTGATCCTTCTGTATCGCATTGCATCGCATCGCATCGCATCGTGTAGCATCGTACCGCATCGCATCGTATCGTACTGTATTGCATTGCATGGCATTATAACGATGTGATATTCTATCGCACTGTAGTGTATAGTATTACAGTGTTTGCTTGACCTTGCATGGAACTGTATTGCAGTGCATTGTATCATTCCGTACCATACACATAATACATAATCTCTATCGCTCTGTATCGTTTTGTTACTGTGTTATTACATCCCACCGCGGTGCAGTGCTTAGGGGTGCTTTTCCACTGCGTTGTATCGTATGTTCAAGCATGTTTCCTTTAGGAGCTTACAATCAACCCATCTCCCATTCTTACGCACACCGTCCATTTAGACCAGCACCCTCAAAGCCCACACATGCACCTATACATAAACCCCTGTCTCCCAAACCCCAGCTACACTTCCTCCCTGCTTCTCTCTGTCTGCCCTACCCCACTTCTAAATTCAGACTGTATTGAAACCAGTGCATACAGTTACTCAAGTCCACCAATTTAGCACCTACCCCACTTTCCCATAAATATCTTTGGGGCCTGATTTTAGCCGGCAGACGTGATCTAACCAAATTCGGACCAATGCCCAAAGCCGTTGGATCCAGCCATTACCATATTCACACGCTCATTTGACAGGGCGGCTCGACAGTGAAAATGGATTGCTTTTTGCTTAGTAGCGATGCTAAGCGATGTAGGGGACAGCTGTGTCGGTTACACATGTATGTATGTGTACGTTTGTTTGATTGTTCCTTTGTTCGTTCGTTCCTTTGCGTGTTTGTTTGCTGGATGGACCGTTTTTGTTGCAATCTATCTATCTATCTTTCTATCTATCTATCTATCTATCTATTGTGGTGTGTGTGTGTGTGTGTGTGTGTGTGTGTGTGTGTGTGTGTGTGTGTGTGTGTGTGTGTGTTGTGTGTGTGTGTGTGAGTATGTGAATATGTGGGGGTGTGCATATGTATGCATGAGTGTGCGTTTTAGTAGGTGTGTGTGTGTGAGTGTGTGGAAGTGTGTGCGACTCTGTGTGTGTGTGTGTGAGTGAGTGTGTGTGTGTGTGTGTGTGTGTGTGTGTGTGTGTGTGTGTGTGTGTGTGTGTGTGTGTGTGTGTGTGCGTGCGTGCAGCGGCGGAAACATGTATGTTAGAAAAATTCATGATAAATGTGAACATGTTCGTTTGAGACAGGCAAGAGACATGTAGATTTAACACTAATCACTTGATCTCTTTTATCATTGATATGAACTTTCATCACAAATTCTATGTTTTAAATAGCTATGCTTTGTTGTCAGTGGACATTCTGATTTTACTTGAGAAAGACATTAAAGTCGAAAATTTGACCCCTCTACAACAAGGTGTTCGGCTGTTGTGCACAGTAAGAAGTATCTATCTATCTATCTATCTATCTATATATCTATCTGTCTGTCTGTCTACCTCCCTATCTATCTATCTATCTATCTATTTATCTATCTATCTATTTATGTATCTATCTCTCTATCTTCCCCCCCCCCTCTCTCTCTCTGTCTGTGTGTGTGTCTGTCTGTCGGTGTGTCTGTGTGTCTGTCTATCGATCTATCTATCTATCTATCTAACCGGCTGTCTGTCTGTAAACAAAATAAAATAAAACAAAATAAAATAAAACGAAACAAAGTAAAATGAAATAAAATAAAATAAAAATAAGATAAAATGAAATAAAATAAAATGAAATAAAATAATATAAAACAAAATAAATAAAATAAAATAAAATAAAACAGAATAATTCCAAATTCATATCACTTATAAACTTGAATCCGTTAGATAAAGGCTTTATAACTCTGTAGTGTAGTCCCGATTTGTACGCCAGATCGTAAACTTTTGAGTGTTTCGGAGGTTTCAGAGTTTCTGTTCGTTTATTCAATTGTGTATTTGCCTAAGTTTCCTTTCTCCCTTTAATAATTATTTCTTATTTTAAATTTGTAACCCACGTTTTCTGTCTGCGATATGTTTATGATGACTGTCTACAGTTCTGATATGTTTTGGCTTGTTTGATTGGTTGAATTTGCTATTATTATTATTATTATTACTATTAGTATTATTATTATCATTATTATTATTATTATTATTGTTGTTGTTGTTGTTGTTGCTGTTGTTGTTGTTATCATTACTACGATTATTATTATTGTTGTTATTATTATTATTATTATTATTTTATTGTTGTTGTTGTTGTTAGTAGCAGTAGCAGTAGTATTAGTAATAGTTGTGGTAGATGGAGGAGGAAGAAGAGATGTACAAGTATCATCATCATTAGTATCATCATCATCATCATCATCATCATCATCATCATCATCATTTATCATCATCACTATTTGTTTTTGTTTTCTTACGCATGTAAATGTGTTCATTGCCCCTTGAGGAAAGAGAAATCACAGAAAACAGATCGCGTTGGGCACCAGACCAGCTATATGCTGCGCGTGTTGGCATCATGCTTCGCGCTGACCCCACTCCATCAAAATCGGAACCTCTAAAACGCCACACGCGTCTGTGCATAGCGGCATTACATTATTCCTTCAATCTGTGTAACTTTACTTGCGGGTTTCTCAAAGGCCTTAGAGGAGAGAGAGAGAGAGAGAGAGAGAGAGAGAGAGAGAGAGAGAGAGAGAGAGAGAGAGAGAGAGAGAGAGAGAGAGAGAAAAGAACCTTTGTGGGGTGGGGTGTTGGGGGGTGGAGAGGGGGGACCTTTGCCAGTCTAGACATTTTCTTGGATATGACTTAACTCTTTTGACTCCCGCGCCCTGTCCACCAACCGCAAAAAAAAACAAAAACAAAAAAAACTTAACCCTTTGACTCCCTCAAACTAACTATCCACCAGCTAGCTTCCTGCAGGAAGTTGGTGGTTAGGGTGAGGAAATCTAAAGGTTAAGTTTCGCAAAAAAAAATAACCCTTTGACTCCCTCAAACTATCCACAAGCTTCTTTCAAGAAGCTGGCGAATTGGAAGAGAGAATCAAAGGATTCAGTTTCGAAAAAAAAATAACCCTTTGATTCCTTCAAACTATCCACCAGCTTCTGCAGGAAATTGGTGGATAGGGTGAGAAAATCAAAAGGTTAAGTTTCGCAAAATCTTAACCCTTTGACTTCCTCAAACTATCCACCAGCTAGCTTCCTGCAGGCAGCTGGTGGATAGGGTGAGGGGATCAAAAGATTAAATTGTAGTTTTGCTAGCATGGCTGGCAATGCAGGATGTTCGTAGACAACGTGCGGGCATCAAAGGGTTAAGCAAACCAGGAGCGGTCACTCCCCCTTAAACTCTATCCCCTTAAAGGGAGACAAACACCTTCCTACGCCATACCCATCTCATCAACAGTTTCCTTCAAGCTCTGAGAACTTGCTAACCCCCAACCCCCCACCCCAACCCCCATGTCACATACAAGGGTAAAGAGGATTCTGTTTGAGGTAAATATGTGTGATGTCTTGAGTGGGTAGAGGAAAATAAGGGGTCGGTGTATGCGTGTGTGTGTGTGTGTGTGTGTGTGTGTGTGTGTGTGTGTGTGTGTGTGTTTGTGTGTGAGTGTGTGTGTGTGTGTGTGTGTGTGTGCGTTTGTGTGCGTGCGGTTATGTATGTGTATGTGTGTGAGTGTGAGTGTGTTGTGAGTGTGTGTGAGTGTTGTGTGTGGGGTGTGTGTCTGTCTGTCTGTCTGTGTATGTATGTGTGTGTGTGTGGGGGGGGGGTGCGAACGTGTGTACGTGTGTGTGTATAATGTGTTGTGTGTGTGTTTTGTTGTATGTGTTTGATGTGTGTGTTGTGGTGTGTATGTGTGTGTGTGTGTGTGTGTGTGTGTGTGTGTGTGTGTGTGTGTTCAACAGATGAGACAGACAAGACAGCAGACTGCGAATCAGCAGACAGCCAAAAAAACATACTATTATTTAAATAAAATGCTTGTATGCTTTTGGCTTTTCTTTGTTTGTGAAACTTTAAACTTTTATAAAAAAAAATCTGCACGCACAAACACACGCACACACACACACACACACACACACACACACACACACCACACATGCACACACCACACATGCACACACACCACACACACACACACACACATCACACATACACACACACACACACATACACACGCACACACACACATGCACGCATGCAAATGCACACACACACACACACATGCACGCACATGCACCCACCTCGTTTTTCCTTGTTTGTTACCAAACAGATATTAGACGAATATTTACCAACAAATGTTATACGACTTTGTTTGTGAATAAATCACACGTTTCCATACAAGACATATTTTTTGCTTTAGGATCATCGCAGTTAAGAAGATTTCCTGTGTGCACCCCCCCCCCCCCCCCCCCTGTTTTCTACGCCAATTTAACGATCGCAGAAGCTGCCATATTTTTTTTAATGAATGCAATGATGACTGTGACAACGAGGATGATAATCATGATGTCATGAAGTTCCATTTAGGATTGAGACTACGTGACAGGGCTGTACCTACGCTTACTATCATTATGTACCCTGACATCAACCAGGCCCAAGAAATACAGACACCCGCGGTGTTGGTCAGACGATTTAAAGCAACACCTTCATTAACAAGTCAGTGAAATGAGTGATACTCGACTGTGTGGTCCAAGTCTTCCCAATGAGCCCATTAGTGCTGCACACTGAGTAGGAGCCGCCTGGAGGTAAAGTACAAAACGAAACAACAACAACAACAAAAAAGCCCAGAACAAAACAAAACAAAAACACAAAACGCAAAAAAACACAAACAAAAAAACAAAAAAACAAACAAACATACAAACAACTAAACAACAAAAAACCGGAATGATATTTGAAAGGACTGATGAAGATTCGAACCCACAATCTTCCAGTCAGAAGTCCGTTGCGCTAACCACTACACACGGCGACTGGTAAATCTTAATGATTGTATATTCATTTCATACACCACCACCACCACCACCACAACAAAAACAACCATTAATAAACAAACTAATGAACATACCTCAAGAGCTAAATAACTAAACAAATGATAAATAAACCATACCCTCTGGTCAAATCTCCCATTGCTTTCGTTAGAAACAAAATATTACTTCACCTTCCGTCAGTATGGTGCAGTTGTATATTAGTGAAGACCACTCGTATTCTCTCCCCTTCCAGGGCCCGCAACTTGTATCGACACTTGGAGTTGGGCTTGTAGGTCTGAGGGTAAAAGGGAGAGAAGAACTGTCCCGTTTTCGACTTATGGCTGCTGTTGCTGGCAAATTCGTATGTGCAAGGTTGGCCTTTCACTTTGTGGCCTGTGGTTGTGTAGTTTCCTGGCAAAAGAGGGCAAAGACATACATTATGTACGTGCTTGATGCTCTTATTTTATTTATTAATTGTTTTCAAGAAATTATTGCTATCAAAGATACAATTTTCTTCAGAGATGTAATTACCGCTTATGATAACGATTGACATGAAAGCAGGATAACGTCATCAGAATGATAAATAATACCCAAGTTAATTTTTATTGGTAATATCATTTTCATTCATTCATTCATCCATTCATTTATTCATTCATTCATTCATTTATTCATAATGTTTTCTAAGCTTTCACGGATATTCTAATCTGCACACTAACTGTACGAAGATGACCAATGATGATGAGAAACGTATACACTTCACAATGATGATGATGATGATGATGATGATGATGATGATGATGATGATGTGATGATGATGACGACGACGACGACGACAATGACGACAACGACGATGATGATGATGATGATGTGATGACGACGACGACGACGACGATGATGATGATGATGGCAATGATAATCTTGTCAATGACGCTGACTATTAAAATACTGCTTATGTTGTTGTTGCTGTTGTTTATTAGCTATGCAGTCAGTGTACGTACTCAGGCTAAAACTCGAAGGACTCGGAGGCGGTCTGGCCTCCCTAGACGTGCGGCACGCGGGCCCACCGACGTGTGGACATGTCCTGGTGCCCACGAACCAGACCCCCAGCTATGGGTAAATAGCACCAATGCCTTCCGATTATCTCGGGAGAGAATAAGGCTAAGGAAGTAAACCCTGAAAGAAAATCACCCCTACTGCCTTGTAGGTTGTCGTAAGGCTAGCGGAGAGTCATTGGCAAGGAAGATCAGGAAAAGACAAGCAACATTTATAGGCCATTTTATGAGGAGAGGGGAGTTGGAGCACCTGGTCACTGCAGGAAAGCTTGGGGGGGGGGGGGGGCAGAGAACGCCGGGTAGACCCGAGGGAAGAGTGTTGGACGGATTTGCAGGGCGGTTGAGGGCAGGGAGGGTGGGAGATGTGCTTTCGGCGATAGGGGATAGATGCATATGGAGGGCCATGATCACCATCGCCATGCGGCAGGGCACATGTTGATGATGATGATGAGGAGGAGGAGGAGGAGGAGGAGGAGAAGGAGGAGGAGGAGGACATGGTGTGTCATGTAGGCAGCAAACAAAACCAGAAAAAGCAGTCAACGCTGACAAGATTTTGAAATAGGATCGACGGATAGATAGGGGTGGGTG
>JAPXFY010000017.1:32759736-32764736 GCA_030674185.1 Monoplex corrugatus
CGCTCAGTGCAAAGTAGGATTCGGTCTAAAGCAAACAACCCCACAACATTTTTTTTTTTTAAAGATAGATGGGTCTTCGAACTCAAAACCTCCCAGCCAGTAATGCACTGTGTGGATCATTTCGAGACGTTAAGTGGTAACCTTCAAATTATATCTGTGATAAGCACAAGTGTTGCTGATGGTGGACAGACCCAATATACACAGAAGGGAACAGGACAAGATGTGAGACAGATATACAAAACTGATGAGGCGAGAGCGTTTCATTCTCTCGTGTTCTTTTCTCTATCCCCGGCACACACAGATCCCCAATCCCTCCCCTTCCCGTCTCCTTTCTGGTCTTTATGTGCCCCATGGGCGCAGCCCCGAAGCACGAACTTTGGGTAGTCCAGAAACGCGACCCGGGGCAGATCAAAACCTGACCACATATTATCCAAAAGCGTGTCGGTCGATTGAGTGGATCTTCCATTCTTTCCAGCTGTTTGCACGTGCGATTTTAAAATAAACACTGATCTAGTGACACAGCATGCAATTGTAACAAATATATACCGTACACATAAATGAAGAAAATTAGGAAAAGACAAGCAACACTGATAGAACATCTTATGAGACAAGAGAAATGAAATAAGAGCACCTAGTCACAACAGGAATGCTGGAGGGAAAAAGAGCACCAGGTAGATCAAGGGAGAAAATATTGGACGGGCTTGCAGAGTGCCTAATGACAGAGAGGGTGAGAGATAAACTTTCAACAACAAATCATAGATTCGTATGGAGGGCCATGATCGCCAACACCATGTTAGCCCGGCTAGGCAGATGACATTGATAGATACATAGAATACACTTTATACAGTATATGGCAAAACCATTGTTATCATTGTCCCCGCTAGTATCATCCATTGACGCTTTGGACGCTTTTTAGCTATCTCAAGGAACGCTTTTGATCTACCGTCTTGAGTACATGCGCTATTGGACATAATGAAAAGTTTTCATTCTTTATGGCTGTAACCTGCCCTGCAAATTTAGACCAGTGGCTACATCTACACAGGAAGTAGGCCAGATTAACGCATTTGAAAAGGTGCAAGCTGAGTTTAATCCCTTTTGGGAGGTGGGGGGGGGAGGATACATGATCGATCGTCTCTGTATTTGTTTGTTCGTTGTTGTTGTCGTTGATGTTTTTAAGGTTTTTTTTTATCTGTTCGCAGTTTTCACTTGTTTGTTGTTAAAAAGAGATTGTGTTTGACTAAATATTTGTGTGTGTATGGGGTTGTGGTGGTGGAGATGTATGTGTGCGGGAGATGTGTCTCAGTGTGTAGTGTGGTGTGTGTGTGTGTGTGTGTGTGTGTGTGTGTGTGCGTGTGTGTGTGTGTGTGTGCGTGTGTGTGTGTGTGCAGTGGTGTGTGTGTGTGTGCAGTGGTGTGTGTTTGTGTGTGTGTGTGTGCTTGTATGTATGTGTGTGTTTTGTGTGTATGTGTGTGTGTGTGTGTGTCTGTGTGTGTGTATGTGAAAGACAGAGAGTGTGTGTGCATGTGTGTTTGCATGTGTCTGTGCGTGTCTGTGTCCGTGACAAGGACATGTTTTAGCAAGACTTTCTAAGCTGTTTCTGGATGGATCTTTACCACATTTTGAGCAAAGATGTAGAACTGACGACTAAAACACACAAGAATGAACAATTTGAACGTCATGGCACCAGTCTACATCACGCGGACTTACCAGAGTACCTAAATTCATCATGTTTTAGGGTGGTGTGAGAAAACTAGTTGATAATCTGCATATCTGTCTAGAGCTAAGTAATGTTGAAAAAAAAGGCATTATCCACATTAGGTTTAGGATTCTGGTCAGTGATTTGGTTTGAAGTATGCTAAACTTAATTATACCTTTCTTTGACCATAACCTGAGCGGTTCATTCTGTCAGAAGTACAATGTAGCGATGTCACCTTTATCAGTTGGAACAGCAAAGAGACATGGCCAAGTTCATGTCCTGCTTCTTATACTGGTGTTCCTCTCAGACGCCCTCTCTGTTTTCCAGGACCTGGAGAATGACTAGCTCTCCCGACTGATCAAGACCTTCCAGCACCTCAGAAAATAAAAACAATCATAGAAGAGTCGTCCTCCAGTAGATACCCGCTCACCGTGGAATACCAGGACATGAGGTTTAGATGACCTTAGCAAAAAAGAGGAACCCGTAGACACCAACCAGACAATAGCGTCAACTTCACAGAGAAAAGCACCAGCACCAGATCACTCCTTAAAGCCACGGATGGAAAGGGATGACCACCACCTTCTATCCAGAAAGCAGCAACTTATCTTGATGAGGCTTCACACTGGCTACAACCGGCTCAACGCCCATATGAACCGGAAGTTCAGACAGACACATTTACGAACATATCTCTGCAGTCAAGAGGATCAGATAGCTGAGTATACACACAGCGATGAACGTCACCTTTATCAAGTGGAACAGCAAGGAGACATGGCCAACTACGATTACAACTCCTCTGACTCCCAAGTTTCAAAGCAGTCAGTAAGGAACTGGAAAAAAAAAAGAACCGGTCACATTCAATGCTAGATGTGGCTTGATCATGTAGGCAGTCTCTCTACACTGGCTGAAGAAGACGAAGAACTCTCTAAACATCTTTTTTGTTATTTAAAGTTAGCTCACGAGCAACATCAAGGTCAAGCTCAGCATGTCATGAAATAGCCATTACAATGGTTACCCATGCTGGTACATGTGCCTGCCTTTTGAAAAATAAAAATAAAAAAAGGCCAACACACACACACACAACAGCAACAACAATAACAAAACAAATATGTGCAATTTTTACGTGGAACACACAGCTATCGCACAACAATTTCCAAACCGTGGGTTCCATGCCATTCCTGCAAACCGTGCAACGTCGTCCACACGGTAAATACAAATGACCATGAAATGCATGACAAAGTGCCAGTGCAATACTACAGCAACACTACTGCGCGCTTGTGCAATGCATTAATTCTCTTGTGCACAGGCGTCATTCCTGCAGAGCGAGTTCTTAAGGTTACAAAATAGGTATAAAAACAACAAAATCACACAGTAGTGTGGACGCCCCTGCCAAGCCTGGGTCATGCACGTTCCAAAAGGTACAAATGAATTTTGTGTGACTGATACGATTAAATGGATCGTACTGAATCAGCTAACTACAGCAACATAGATTCCACTGTTTAATTAATAATAAGAAAGAAAACTTCGTTTGAATTCTTGTTTTGCATTCTTGCTTGTGTGTGCTGCTGTGTCTTTAAGTCGACTATTATGTGTTATTTCCATTATGTGGTCCGAAGTCGTTGATGTACTCATACATAGCAGACGCAGCATTTGTTTTGGACGATTCTGTAGTTCTTTATATGAAGAAGTAACAGTGAAGAAGCGTCATACAATGGATGTTAGTTGAAACAAAAATTCACAACTGTACCTCTGTCGTAGCCAGACACAGCCGTGGTGGTAACGAAGAGGTTTACTATTTGTATTCTCTCCCTTTCCAACGAACTTTGCTTATTTATAAATGTCATTTTGTCATGGCGCTTTTCATTACCACTGCGTTAATTATGGACCGCGTCCTTCTCCACACGGGTGAAAGTCAACAAGGAAAAAAACGACGAAGCAGACAATCACCTCCCTAGCTTGTCACGCCACTCAACACAGGCTGAAACGTTTAACCCAGTTTCACTTTTTTCTTTTTCTTTATGTATACTGGAAGAACTATACACACAAAATGAAATCATAATCCCTTGATCTATTTCTTGTTTTCTTTACCTTTTTTTTTAATATATCCCCTCTTTCTGCCCAGCCCTATGTTTGGTAGAAAGTTATCTCCACACATTATCAGATCACGTGAGTAGATTGACAAAAAAATATGTGGTAAATCAAGGATCATGAGGACGTAACCGTCAATCAAAATCAAATAACAATATACCTAGACAGAAACAAACATACAAACAAACATACGAGCCCAAAAAGATACTGACAGCTAGTGTTGGGAGGGCGTAAACAAAAATAACAAAATTGTGCTATAGTTTTGTGCTAACATTTCGGCTTTTTCAAAGTATTTTGAGCACTGAATGTACAGCTTACATTGCCTGATGATTTTGTGAAAAATTGAACTGTAGTTAGATGCACCATCTTAAAGCATATACTCACGCTTGCCCATAAACACACTAACACACACACACACACACACGCACGCATTGTGCGCACACACACACACACACACACACACGCACGCACGCACGCATTTCGCACACACGCACATACACAGACACACGTACACACATACACACACGCATGCACGCACGCATTGCGCGCACGCACACATACATTCACACGCACAACACACACATCACACAAGACGCACACACAGACGCACACACAGAGACAAACAAACAAACACAAACAACACAAACACACACACACACACACACACACACACACACACACACACACACACACACACACACACACACATCACACAGTTTTCCCTGGTGGCCAGACCCGACCCCTGGCTATTATATCCACACAGGAAAGAGATGAGATCAGCACTTTTGATGAGGTGCAAGCTGCCCTTTTCCCATGAGAACACAAATGCTCACGATCGATTGTCTCGTTCACTTTCTGTCTCAGCGTCTCTGTACCTGTCTGTCTGTATGTATGTCTGTTGTCCTACCTATGTTTCTGTGTTTGTATGTTTCTCTGCTTTGTTTCTCTGTGTGTTTAGTATACGGAACTAAAAACAACGTACACTTATTTGTTCGTTTGCATTATGATTTCAGTCTTTCATTTTCTTGAAAGGTTCTTTTCCTTCAAATCGATCACGATGTATATTCATAAAAAAATGCAGAAACATCCGCTGATAAAGAAACGCGAAAACGTCCAGTGATATACAAACACAAAAACATCTACTGAAACAAACAAACAAAAAACAAACAAATACAAACAAACAAAACAAACAAACAACAACAACGAAATCCACATGAAT
>JAPXFY010000017.1:32769736-32774736 GCA_030674185.1 Monoplex corrugatus
ATTGAGACAAAAGCCGATCTTATCACTTTCATTTTCATTCTCATCCCAGCCCGGCATACCAGTGCCAGATCTGGTACCTGACCAAACCCGTAAGAGTACAAAAATGTGATTAACACTTACGATATACGTGGCTTGAAAACAAAAAGCTGTAAACAAGATCAGACTCGACATGATCAGAGAAAATGAACGGTGGGAATAACATCATCCACCATCACATTTATCAACATATTCATCAGCTAGACAAGTTAAAAAACTTGCGACTTATGACGCTCTCAGTGATACTACTTACTTGATTTGTCAGATTAAATCTTTCATACTTCGAAATAACTATGAGGCAAATTTTAAGATTGTACTTTGATGAATAACAAGATTCTATGAGGTTAGTATTTAGTAGACTACAAAACGATGTTCTTATTGTCACTGTTCTTCGATCATCGAAGAAAAGTGGAAGAAAATCCAGCCTTGTTTACACACGATTCCAACGACATAGTAGATTGGTTGAAAATATAGATAGTTACACATATTTACAAAACCTTATATTTCAGAAACAAAATTTTAGAGCACAAATTCTCCCTTTGTTAAACTAGCAAAAAATGCCTTGACAGCAAACTTACCATTAAACGAAAATATCGTTTACACAGCCGCAGCTACAAATAGGCAATCATATTACTTCAAGCAATCTTAAAACTTATGAAGTTCCCATAAGATTAAGCAATATCTAGTTGAAAACTGATCATATTTTCTTCTTTTTCAGAACGCGAGATTTATTACCTTCTACACCACTGAGAGAACAGACTTGATGTCCACTGTCCTCCAAGGTAAAGTGGAAGGAAAGAGAAACAGAGGACGGCCACCTGCATCACTTGCTAGAAACATCACAAAATCAGTGGCAAGAACTCCAGGAGGTGGTCAGACTTAGCCAAGATCGAGAGTGCTGGAGGCAACTTGTGAGGAATCATGTGCAGCGGCCACACTGTCCGGTGACGCCGACAGGTGAGACAGGTGAGACACCATGAGGAATATACAGTGACAGAAAAAGAGACAGACAGACGGACAGACAGACAGACAGAGACAGAGAAAGGGGGGTGGGGAGAAAGCAGGAGGAGGGACATAGAGAGGGAGAAATGAGAGAGAGAAAGCAGGTAGAGAGAGAGAGAAAAAAAACAAAAAACAGGGAGAGAGGAAAGACAGAGAGTGAGAAACAGTGAGACAGACACACAGACAGAAACGCAGACAGAGACAGACCGACAGAGACAGACACACAGAGAAAGACTTTCGCCTTCAAATGATGAAATCATTCAGGCCATTGCCAATCATGAATGGGGAGAGAAAAATTTCAAGAGAAGTTTGAGAACATTTTGAAGACAGTACACTTTGGAACAATCACACAATCACATAAAAACACCACACAGCTAAGACACAAACACATACATGCAATAAATGCACATTATATGAGAGAGAGGAGAGAGAGAGAGAGAGAGAGAGAGAGAGAGGAGAGAGACGCAGATACAGAGAGAGATACAGAGACAGAGACAGAAAAACAAAACAGTCAGTTAAACAGATAGACAAACAGAGACAGACACACAGACAGAGAGACACACAGACAGAAACAGAGAAAGACAGAAAGAGAGATAACAGAGAGAAGGAGAGGAAGATGGAGTTGGGGGTGGGGAAGGGCGGTTACTCTAAAGTAAAGTGACATAAATGAAAGCGGTCTGACATGTTACGGGTCATGTGCCTCAAGCAAGAATTGCAGACAAACAAATCAAACTCCCAAGAGAGATGAAGACACAAAGTTAATTTTCTACCATTTGCTTAACAGATGGGTTTTACCTCGAGTTATCTCATCCGTACCCTCTAGGTACTCTGATTGGCTTCCTCGTCTGGGATGAAGTTTGTATGTGTTTGTATGTGTGTGTGTGTGTGTGTGTGTGTGTGTGTGTGTGTGTGTGTGTGTGTGTGTGTGTGTGTGTGTGTGTTGTGTGTGTGTGTGTGAGTTTGATGTGTGTTTGTGTGTGTGTGTGTGTGTGTGTGTGTGTGTGTGTGTGTGTGTGTGTGTGTGTGTGTGAAGTTTGCATGTATGTGTGTGTGTGTGTGTGTATGTTTGTGTGTGTGTGTGTGTAAAGTTTGTATGTGTTTGTGTGTGTGTGTGTGTATGCGTGTGTGTGTGTGTGTGTGTGTGTGTGTGTGTGTTGTGTGTGTGTGTGTGTGTGTGTGTGTGTGTGGTGTTTGTGTGAGCCTGCACATGGAACAAGTGCCCATGTGTACAGCAGTAAAAGCTTTACCTTTGATCTTCTCTGACGCAGAAAGTTAGCGAAATGAGCGGACTATATCATCAAATAAATCAATACAAAGAGCATTAAGTACGTGTCAAGGTGACGTCATCTGTGTTGCAAAATGGCATCCTCTTAGCTAAAAGGATTAAAAGCTTACTTAACTTTGAAGTGGATATTATGAAACTCCATTACAAGTCTTGTTACATAGCTCAACATTTTGCATGCCGTTTGAAGTCTGTTTTCAGTCAAAGAACTCTGAGTGCCACCACTCTTTTTCCTGAAAGTTTCCCACTCTCTCTCTCTCCCATACAAATAATGCGCTGTACGTTCCATACCCATGGCTCATTCACTCACTCAAGAAACATATATATCCTCTCCTGCCCTTCAGTCCCAATGCGTGTTTTCTCAAACCAAATTGAGAATGTCTTTTTTGTCATTTCCCAAAGACAGGGTTTCTCACTGGAAGAGCCAAGGACAGAATTTACGAGAGGCAAATCAACATTATGATCGACAAAGAGGGTCAGCTTCTCTATAAGAGAACTTGGTATAAAGTTTGGTCCCTTTGAAATCTAACACAGCTATTCTGAAGATCGTTCAACTCATTACAAGGTCAACGTGACTGGTGTCTTTTAGAGAAGAAATGTTTCTAGTCATACTTATTTTATGACAAGTAGAATAAAACGCACACTAAAATAATACAACAGCAAATGAAGTTGTGCTCTTGTTTGCTATGAACATGGCACTGAGAAGAGTAAAGAAGTGAACTTTGAGTTTCTCTTCATAAAATGATGTTGCTCTGTTTGTATATTTATTCTTTGACTCTAATGTATCATTCATCATGTACGTAAGCTTTATGTAATTTTTCGTTTCACTGTCAGTGAACTAAAATATAAGATTTATCTCAGATCATGTAAGTTGTATCCTTGTTCAACATTGCAAGCAGGAAATGCTTCATTTTCCTTGTTCAAAAGTTCTCTAAAAGAGGATTTCAAACGTGTGTCTACCATCACTGCTGGCTAATTAAACTTGTACAGAATGAGTTTGATTTTATTTATCATGGCGTTAGTGGTCCGTTGAAATATTGTACCGTCACTCACAGTGTCTTTTGAAAGAAAGGAAAAAGGAAACGAGAAAGTTGTTTTCTTTTTCTCTTTCTCACTGGCAAAATAACTACACCAGTTGAAGATACGTTTGGGCAGACATGTTAGACAGCCTGTAGAATCTAGACGAATAATGGTGTGGAATAGTAATTCAGAAGATGAATCTTTTGTGTAGCTAGGTAATAAAAAAATCAATAAAAAATCCCTGTTACCAAAGTTAATAAAATAACGTTTCTGTAACAGATACACTAACGTATGACAAAATTGATAGTGCTGCATTCAAAGCAAATAATTATGTGTGAACAAAACAGACGATAATGTTTTCTTGATAATTTCGTTTGCCTCGAAACCAGACATATAAAACGGCAAATATCATAATGTTTTTTACAAAGAAGATAAGGATTTAACAGAAAGATCCACAGGTAACCTAAATAAACAAGAGACACTTGGTTTTGTGCGCATTTTAAGCACCATCTACTCAAATGTTGATGAATTAACGTATATTATAACTATAAAATCAAACAGAGCAACAGAGACCAAGTTTGAACAGTACAAAAGTAAAAAGATTGCCTGAAGATCTATACAATGTTCGAGAGACACATAGCTGAGTATTTGAAATTTAGAATAATCACAGACATTTAGTCAACACAAGGCTTAAAAACAGTCTCTAAAGCACAGCGTAAGAAATGTGGATATAAATGGCTCATTGCTAGAATTACGAGACAAGAATAACAGAGACAGTCCCACCATGCTTTTGTCAAGTGCTTTTCAATTGCAATTTATAACTCCTATTTTTAATCGTCCATGTAATATTTTTAATTTGTATGTTCTACTCTTTCTTTGCCTTGTTCTTGGAAGTTTGGTTGAGGTCAAAGTAACCTTCTCATAAATGTAACGCCCAAAACACTCCGATATGTCCTCACACCCATCAGTAAAAATTTAACTCTTGAAAACTTAAATTCTTACCACTCCAGGAACCCTATCCTAGCCTTCGTTCTCACCCCTCTGCGATCCTCACACCAAAGTGCCGACGCCATTTTTCGTTCCGTGCAGACAGCAGTTGTTATTGGACATAACAGGAACAGAACGTAAGGGAGACAAATCAACATTTTGACAGAGAAAAGCTGGTCTGCTTTAAAAGCTGGATGTAAGACCCAGTCCTTGTACAGTCTCCTTCCAGCCACAACGTCTTTTTATTGGCTATAAAGTTTGTGTCACTGATCTTTCATCTCAGACCACAGTGCATAAGACTTATGATGTTCCATTTCTATTAAAAAGTTTCCACACACAAAACTTTGAATAAATAAATTAATGTGGAAGCGCAAATGCACTTTTTATCTTTGTGTCACACTGTGACGAGAGGTTCTTTCTTTCAAAATGATTAAAACGAAAATAAGAAAGTGATTATATCTAACACAATGATCACAGCTTACATGTACAATCAGACATAATAAGCAACATGATTTGGCCTGAATGCTTCCTACCATTGATTCTTCCAAAAAGCCACCCTTGTTGCTGAAGTGGTGGAACACCCCAATAATAGGATTCACTTCTCTTCGGTTCTCACATCGAAGTGTGAATGCCACTTTTCATTACCTGCAAACATGGTCCGTTACTGAATAAT
>JAPXFY010000017.1:32779736-32782236 GCA_030674185.1 Monoplex corrugatus
CTCTTCCTTTTTATCCTGTTTAAGTATTGTGCATGTTTTGAACCGGGTCACAGCCCTGATATGGCTCTGTGCAGTCGGATGGGCTTTAAACAAACAAACAAACAAACAAACAGACAGTAAATGAAACGTTCACTTTTGCTTGAATCTTGCTTAACTAATCATGCTAGAGAGGTGGACGGACTTATATCAGAAAATATGAGAGCATGCATCATTCCAGTATGCAATTTATTTCGTTGTAGCTGAGTTTTTTTTTCCAGAACTGCAAGTAAAATCTTGACAGACAAAGGCATGAGAAGCCAGCAAATTTACAAAATAACAGCAGCAACAACAACAACAACAACAACAGCAGCAGCAACAATAGCAACAACAAACAACAACAAAACCTCAGTTACAGTCACATGTCAAGATGGTTTGACCCATGAAGCAAAATGATGACACCAAAAACAAAATTTCGAGAAACTAAGGCAACTGTAGCAAAAACACAAGGGGAACCACTCCGATTGGACGTAGAGCTTACAGAATGTCAATGCCCTTTGCTTTCAGTAATGCTCTTTGTTCACTGTTTTTACTGAAGTAATCGTCTGTTTGAATCAATCTGCATATAAACTCTCGCAACGTTCTGCTGGTTCCTTTGACACTGCAGTAAAACACTTCACTTTCCAAACCCCCTCATACACACAGAGAGATACGCAGACAGATAGACTGGCAGAGTAAAAATTGAAAGAAAAAAGATAGACATACGCGCTTGCTCGCGCGCGCACACACACACACACAAACACACATACACACACACACACACAAACACACGCACATACATACACACACACACACACACATACACACACACACACACGCATACACACATACACACACACACACACACACACAGTCTGCACCTGCCCGCCACCGTGACGTCTCTACGAGTTTCACACCAATGTGTGAACGCCATTTTCATTCCCTGCAGACAGCGCTTGTTATTGGCCGAGACAGGGACAAGAGTGTAAGGGAGACAAATCAACATTATGACAAAGAGAAGCTGGTTCCCCTTTAAAAGCTAGGTGTTAGATCCGGTCCTCCAGAGTGTACCTGACAGCCACTAGGTCTTTTTACTGGCTGTAGAGTTTATCACAGAACTGCCTGTGAGACGACAGTGTGTGTTTTCTATGGTGTACTTGTCGTGATGAAAGGAACCAGCTGTAATTTTCGAAGTTAAAACTTAAGAAGTAAAACACACACACACACACACACACACACACACACATACACACACACACACACACACACAAAGAGAGAGAGAGAGAGAGAGAGAGAGAGAGAGAGAGAGAACGAAAATAAAACAAGAAAAAACCCAAAACTAGTATCAGAGCAAAACAAACCAAAAACAGCAAAAAGCACTGAACAAGTTTAAACACACTTTCATTATTTTCTCTAGAAAACCACGTGTACTAAATAATTCAAAACTACCAACAGTAAACGTGTTTCTTTGTGGCCAGATTCGAAGATTACACAATCATGTTACAGTTTTCTTTGATTATTTTCATGAAAAGATATGATAATATTCTTAATGCTTGATACAAGTCATTTTTATCATTTTATTTCAACATGGCAATCTGTCTTTTCTTGTGAAACTGGTAGAGTGGATGATCTCAAGAATCAAGTGACACGTAATTACTTAAAGGACAGAGAAGGGATACGCTATGAGTATCATCAATACAATTTAACACTTCACTATTTTTGTTACATTTCAACACAGAACAACACTAACACAACACTGTCACATTCATATCATGGTGTCTCGCTACTTGTGAGACAAACATAATAAATCCTTCAGATATAGATACAGCACATGCACACAATCATATGGGAGACGACTGTTTCTACCATTCCAAAAATATAGAGAAAGTGATAAGCAACAGTTTTGCTTTGCCATAAGACTGGAGTGTACTTGTCATCAAATAGTATGTGCACACACTTTACAGAAAAATATTGATTTCTTTTTATCATAGATACAGCAGACTACCATAGGTTGCACTGGCCATGTTATCTATATTCAGGAAAGCATCAGGGAAAAAAAGAACAGTTCGGTTCATCTCCGATTTCACTGAAAGACTTGAGTGGTAGAAAATAGGGTTAGACAGCAGTGCGAACATCAGGGAAACCAAATGACAGTCCTGAGGTCTCAGGTGGCATGAGGGTGGGTGGGGAGTGCCAGAAAATAACTGTACCCTTGTGGAGCAAGAAGGAAAGAACAACATTGGCAACGATGTTCAAAACGATAAAACTAAAGCAACAATATAGGTAACACTACATGACATAAAAGAAGCAGAAGCATATCATTTCCATCAACTGTAATTTACAAAGGAAAACAAAACAAAACAAACATTCTCAGGAAAAATTCCTCCCACTTAGAGATCTCATGTTCCACATCATTCAACAGGATAAGAAAGAATCCATCAAAACTGGTCGATATGTTGTTGTTGGAAAAAGTCAGGACAAAATA
>JAPXFY010000017.1:32787236-32789736 GCA_030674185.1 Monoplex corrugatus
TTTTGCATTCATTCCTTCCTTCATTCATTTCTTTCTTCCTTCCTTCCTTCCTTCCTTCCTTCATTCATTCTTTCTTTCTTTCTTTCTATTTGTGTGTGTGTGTGTGTGTGTGTGTGTGTGTGTTGTTGTGTGTGTGTGTGTGTTTTGTGTGTGTGTGTGTGTGTGTGTGTGTGTGTATGTGTGTGGTGTGTGTTCATATTTGTCACAGTCGATTTACTAAATGGTATTCAGGCTGTTCTCCATAAGGAAAGTACGTCGCCACAGTCGCGCCACTTTTCTATATATATGTATGTATTTCTGTTTACTAAGAATTTTACTAAGGGCAATTCCTTTGTTGTCATGGGGTAGTTAACATGCGCTGATCGCGTGCTGCAACGAGGGACCAAGATTATCATCTAATCCAAAAGACTAGCGTCTAGACTACCATTTACGATCTAATGGAAGAGGGAAAGAAATCCCTGTCCAATATGTGTTTCGAACCCAAGGCAGATGCTTTGACCGCAGGGCCAAGTACAGTGCTCCCCTAAACTAACTTTGGACAGACATGTGCGTGTGTCTCCTCTGTTTTCGTTCTGACTGCGTGATTCTTTTCACTTCGGTCTGTGACTGTGTGACTGTCGTTTAGCTTGTCCCCATGAGCTAGACCCGTGACAAAAAGAACGGGATAAGCACTAACATTTACAGAAACATCGTCTCACACAAGACACAGAGGCAGGGAATCACAGTCTATAAAAAGAAAAAAGCACCTTAGTGAAGGCAGATTTAAGTAACTGTTGGCTAGTGATGCAGGGTGAACATTAAGTATCACTTTTTTTTTCGAAAGTCGTTCTTTTTTTACTCTTAGTAATGTTAAGACGTAGAAGCAGGTTGCCAGGGTTACGGAGTGGGCATGAAGTACACACACTTACCAGCTTTTTTTTTTTTTTTCGAATGTTGTCCTTTTTTTTATGTAAGCTATTTACTGGTCTTTAGAGGACAAGGTGAAAGCTATGTAAAGTTTTTGCCTAACTTGGAACTCCAGACAGGGAAAAAATCCCGTAATGTTTTATAGATATTTATTTATCTACATTTTTTTTATTCCTTACATGTAGATCTAACCACATAAATAATAATACAAAATTGCCTCACTGAGTTGTTGTTGGTACAATTGTTCTTGTTGTTGACTTGCTTAATTAATACGTCAAGTAAACTTAAGTGTTCCTCTGTGCTCATCTATCGACTAACTCTTTGAAGGCTTTCTCTGTCTCTATCTGTCTGTCTATCTGTCTGTCTGTCTGTCTGTCTGTCTGTCTCTGTCTGTCTCTACCCCTCCCCCTCTTTATCTCTGTCTCCCTGTTTGTCTCTCTCTCTCTCACTATCTCTCTGTACCCCTCCCTCCCTCTCTCTCTCTCGTTCTGTCTGTCTGTCTCTCATGCACGACACACACACACACACACACACACACACACACACACACACACACACACACACACACAACACACACACACACTCTCTCTCTCTCTCTCTCTCTCTCTCTTTGCGTGTCTCTTTTTATCAGCTTGTCCTTTTCTGTCTGTCCTTTTCTCTGTTTCTCTACTTCTTCCTTCCTTTCTCGAAATGTCAAGTTCAGCACCACAGCGGAAAGCAGCTTGTGCTCATGACCCAGACGCGTCCCTAAGGATTCAACAAGAAGACATTAAACTCTGCCTTTTCCACACACACACACTGATACTAGGGAAATTCCATCCATGAAAAGCAGAGACTTAGAATGTCTTGAAGGCACCCCAGGGATGCAGGATCTCGGCGGCTGTTTGCATGGATTTCAGGCTGGGCATGCGGTACACAGTTTTATCACCTTGGTGCCAAGTTTGGAATTCTTACTTCAGCCCTTAATACCCGTCTGGAGACCCGGTCGACGACAAGTTAGATTGCGCGCCTTGCAATCTACCCGCGCCTTACGCAGGGTTTGAACGAGTGAGAAAGACTTCCGGTGGGTAGTTTTTAAATGTGCGTGTAAACTTCAATATAAACACCTGTAAACGGGTACTTGGTGTAACATTCAATGTAGCTGACTGCGGATAGGTACTTGGCGTAACATTCAATAGAACCAACTGAGGATGGTGCTTGGTGTAATCTTCAACCTAACCAGCTGTGAATGGGTACTTAGCGTAACCTTCAATCTAGCCAACTGCGGATGGGTACTTGTTGTAATCTTCAACCTAGTACTAACCAGCTGCGAAATGGGTACTTGATTTTAACTTTCAATATAGCCAACTGCGAATGGATACTTACTTGGTCTAAATTTCAACCTAACTAGCTGTGAACGGATACTTGGTGTAGCCTTCAATATAACTAGCCATGAATGGGTACTTGGTGTAACCTTCAATATAACTAGCCATGAATGGGTACTTGGTGTAACTTTTAATATAACTAGCCATGAATGGGTACTTGGTGTAACCTTCAATATAACTATCCGTGAATGGGTACTTGGTGTAACCTTCAATATAACTATCCGTGAATG
>JAPXFY010000017.1:32822236-32827236 GCA_030674185.1 Monoplex corrugatus
CTTGCCATTTCAAGACCTTGTCAGCACATAAGGTTTTGCGAGCCTGCCAAGTAATTACTAGTTATATGGGGGGAAAGCGCATATGAAACTGTCCTTGTGCAAGGGATCCCTCTTGAACAAACCTCAAACTCCGATCTTCTTATCTCGCCTGTAGTTACTTCATGATTTATCTGCTTGTGTGCTGCAGTTCCTCTATGCTAGGTTATGTATATATATATATATATGGATTATATGTGTAATATATATGTATATTATATATACAAACTATATATATAATATATATATATATATATGTATATATATATATATATATGTATATATGTATACATATATATATATATATATATATATATATATATATATATATATATATATATATGTACGTTCACATACACAAAGTTATGTGTATAGATATCCGTATACATACATACATGCGTATGTATATATATATATATATGGATGCATATAGATAGACAGAGAGACAGAGAGATAGATAGATAGATAGACAGACAGACAGACAGACAGACAGATAGATAGATAGATAGATAGATAGATAGATAGATAGATAGATAGATAGATAGATAGATAGATAGATAGAACGCTGAATGCAAACAAAAGGGCCTGTATCTTGGGAAATACACATATTTCTCTCCCTTCCTCGGGCAGTTTTTGTGTAAACATTTATATTTGTTTTTGTTTTATATATTGCGTCATGTGCTTCGTTCAATCTAAGAATGAAAAATAATATTTTGAGTTTTGAGGGGTTTTCAGTTTGTTTTTGGGAATCCTTTTTTTTTTGTTCTATTATTGTTTGCCCCCCAAACTCCGTCCTTCCCTCCCTCCATCCATCCCTCCCTCCCTCCCTCTCTCTCTCTGTATGTGTGTGTGTGTGTGTGTGCGCTCACATGGATGTATATATTTGAGCGTGTGTGTGTGTGTGCGTGCGTGTGTGTGTGTGTGTGTGTGTGTGTGTGTGTGTGTGTGTGTGTGTGTGATGTGTGTGTGTGTGTTTGTGTGTGTGTGTGTGAGTGTGTGTGTGTGTGTTTGTATGTGTGTGTGTGTGTGTGTGTGTGTGTGTGTGTGTGTGTGTGTGTGTGTGTTTGCATGGGTATGTGTGCATGCGAATGCTTGCGAGTTTGTGTGTGTGTGCATGTGTGTGTGTGTGTGTGTGTGTGTGTGTGTGTGTGGTGTGTGTGTGTGTGTGTGTTTGCGTGATTGTATGCATGTGTGCGTGTGTGGTGTGTGTGTGTGTGTGTGTGTGTGTGTGTGTGTGTGTGTGTGTGTCTGTGTGTCTGTGTGTGTCCGTGTGTGTGTCTGTGCGTGTGTTTCGTTCTGTTCTGGTTTTGATCAAAGATAGCGTAGTGGCTTGCAAAATGCACATGGGAGTATTGCATTTTACAGGCGTATATTCTATATACTTTGTAGAAATAGTTCAAGAAGACTTCTCTTGGCTGTCTGAAATTCGACACTATTTCTGTATTCCCATTCACTTAGTCAAGTTGCTTAGTGTGTCAGGATGTCTCTATTATTTTGTTGGTGGTTTATTATGTTTTCTTTTATTTTCATTCATATTTTTTTGTGATACCTTTAGAGACGCTGTCAATATCAAACCACAGGAAGTGACGCGTGTGAATTAGAAACAAGGGCGAATTTCCACTGAGTGGTTCCAGTTTTCTCATTGAACAACCCATACCACACTCAGATCTCGATAAGGGATGGTCAGGGCTGTTATTTATTTATTTATTTGTTTATTGTTATTACTTTCTGCTCGTCTGATATGTCATCTGTTTTAGCTCATTCTTTAAAGACATCTGTTCATTATTTATTCATATTCATCAAGTTCACAAGAGATAACATAAGCGTAGTTCGGACTGTCCTTGTCATGACACAGTCGATTAGGATTTTTTTTAGAATAATCTGAATACTGATGATTTATCATGTTTGTACAACAACAACAACTAGAACAACAACAACAAATATTTTGCAAGAACACGAACAAAAATACAAGTGAAGAAAACAACAACAACATCAATAATAATAGTAGTAATATTAATAATGATAATAAACAATAATGATAATAATGATAATAACAATAGTAATAATAATAATACAATATAATTATGTAAGCTGACGTGTAATAGATATATAGATATATATTTAATACATTGTATGTATATATATATATATATTCAATAGATTGTATAACTACATAAATGAAACGATGCACAAATTAATATATTCAATTATTTTCAAATTAATTCACCTTACAAAAAGGCGACTTTAAATAACACCCTTATCAACCATAAATGAATACTAACATTACGATTCTAGCTTCTAGTATGCAGAAATCGACAATATTTTGTGATACACAACAGTACAAACTTAAACTAAACCATATATATACAATTTTGCAGTTTGATTAACGATGTGTCGTACCAGCTACAGAAAAAAAAATTAGCACCGCATTTCAAATTAACACTGCAATGCCATGAGAAGAAAATTCAAAGCAAACATTGTACAGATCATCAACTCTGCAGCTAAAGAACTTCATTTTTTCCCCCATCATATTTTTGTTGATGGTTAAGATGAAAAAAAAAAGTTAACACTAATATACAGATAGACGCCCTGTTAAAAATGATATCTGCAGCTGTGGATAATACTAGTGCTGCATTTACAACAATCCTGTTCCTGATATTCACTCTGCTGTTACCTCGATCTATATGATATGTGCTTTCGTAATTTAAACAGTTCTCCGGAGCTGCAAAGGAAAAAAAAAAGGAAAAGAAAAAAAAGGAGAAAACGATTAAAATAGTTATTGTGAAACATATTCATGTCATCATCATCATCATCATCATCATCATCATCATCATCATCATCATCATCATCATCATCATCATCATCATCATCACCATCATCATCATCATCATCATCACCATCATCGTCGTCGTCGTCGTCGTCGTCGTCGTCGTCATCATCATCATCATCATCATCATCATCATCATCATCATCATCATCATCATCATCATCATCATCATCATCATCATCATCATCTTCATCATCGTCGTCGTCGTCGTCGTGGTGATCATTATCATTATCATCACTATCAGCAGCAGCAGCAGCATCACCACCACCACCACCACCACCACCACCACATCATCATCATCATCATCATCATCATCATCATCATCATCATCATCGTCGTCGTCATCGTCATCGAAATCGTCGTCATCGTCGTCGTTATAGTCATCATCAACATATTCATAAGCAGCAGCAGCAGCAGCAGTTCCACCACCGTCATCATCATAATCAACAAGATGCAAGTGACAACATCGTCATCATGATCAATACTTTTATCGTAAGCACTATCATCATTACCACATTATAAAAAATACAAAAAAATAGTATCATTAACAACAACAATAACAACAACAAAAGCAGCAAGTTACATCAGCAGCAGCAGCAGCAATTCCACTTACACAACAAAAAACAAGGACAGGAATAAGAACAAAAACATCATCTTCATGTCATCATAATCAACACTTGTATCATCATAAACAGAGTCATCATCACCATCATAATCACCATCTTCATCGTCATCATCATTGTCATAGTCATCGTCATCAACATAATTATGCTAAACAGTATCAGCAGTATCAGCTTCCTAAACAGCAACAGCAACTACAACACCACCAACACATCATCGACAACAACTAAACCACCACCATCACCACAACGACCAGAACAACAATATAAAACAACAACAACAACAACAAAACCACTCAGTAGCAATGACAGCAGCAGTAACAGTCTGATATCAACAATAAGAAAACCAAGAAAGAAAGAAACAAAAAATAACAGAAACAGCACCATCCACCAAAAGAAGATCAGCAAACCGTAGCGTCACACACATGCACAAACACACACGCGCACATGTACGCGCACACACGCACACATACATATATACATGCATACATACATACATGCACGCATACATACATTCATACATACATACATACATACATACATTCATACATACATACATGCATACATACATATATATGTACATACATACATACACATACACATACACATACCTACCTACATACATACATACATACATACATACATACATAAGAGAGAGAGAGAGAGAGAGAGAGAGAGAGAGAGAGAGGGAGAGAGATTGAGAGAGAGAGGGGGGAGAGGGGGAGAGGGAGAGGGAGAGAGAGAGAGAATCACGATGTGTTATGCAGCCAATAAATGAAGGTGTTTAATGGCAAAATAAATCAAAAGAAACGTACTAATTCAAATGGGGGAACAGAAATGAAATAAAAACGAAAAAGACATAATAAATATTCTAAACAAAAAAAACAAAAAAAAACCCAACAACCCCCCCCCCCCCCCCCCGAAAAACCAAAAACAAAAACAAAAAACAAAAACACCCCCCCCCCCAAAAAAAAAATGCATGGATAGAGTGAATGAAATGAATGGACGAATGAGACAATAGAAGAATGAACGGATATATACTTAGACTGAATGACTGACTAACGGAATGCCACTGCTTTTATAACTTATTTTCAACTGTATTCCATTCTGCAGCTATGCTTTTAATCTAACTCCATCCTCTGCCTCTCTGCCCCCTCCTTTCTGTATGTGTGTGTGTGTGTGTGTGTGTGTGTGTGTGTGTGTGTGTGTGGTGTGCATGTGTGTATGTCTGTGTGTGTCTGTATCTGCGTTTGTGTGTATGTGTGTGTGTCTGTGTTTGTATGTAAGTGCGTGTGTGTGTGTGGGGGGAGACAGAGTGAGATAGGGGAGAAAAAGGGAGAGAGATAGAAAAAGAAAGAGAGAGAGAGAGAGAGGGGAGAGACAGACACACAGACAGACAGACAGACAAACAAACGGACTGAGACAAGGACAGAGAGACAAATGGGGAGAGTGAGAGAGAGAAGCAGACAGATAGACAGACAGACAGGCAGACAGATAGACAGACAAAAACAAAAAAC
>JAPXFY010000017.1:32842236-32847236 GCA_030674185.1 Monoplex corrugatus
CACACACACACACACACGCACACACACACAAACACATAATTCCCCACCCACAAAAAAGAAAATAAACAAACAAATAAAAAGTCTTATACATACACACATGCAGACGTAAAGAAAAGACAAAATGAATACTCAACAGACAACACAGATAGTTACAATCATCATCGATCTGTTTGCATATTTCATGTTCATCATGATTCCGTTCTTGTTTGTCGCTTTAGTGCTGGCAATGGCTTTGTTTTACGAGCGATGTGCTTCTCTGCTCTGCCGATTTCTTTTCTGTTTTTTATTTATTCTTTTGTTGTTGTTGTTGTTCTTTGTTTTTTTTTTCGTAATGAGGGGGAAGGGGTGCAGTTGGGTTGCGTTGGGATGTGAGCTTTTGTTGTCTACTTCTAACAACTGACGAGTCATTTCCCTGAGAACTGTTTTCTAATCAGTGAATCTTCAGCCACTTCTCTCAGTGCTTCTGATTCTTATTGAGATGATGAAATTAAAAAAAAAAAACAGAGGAGAGAGAGAGAGAGAGAGAGAGTGAGAGAGAGAAAGAGAGAGAGAGGCAGACAGGCAGGCAGACAGAGACAGAGACAGAGAGCAAGACATAGAGCGAGACAGAGCGTGAGAGAGACAGAGAGACAGAGAGAAAGAAGGAAAGAGACAGACAGACAGACAGACAGACAGATAGACAGACAGACAGGCAGACAGGCGGACACACAGACACACAGACACACAAACAGACTGACAGAGACAGTGAGAGAGAGAGAGGAGAGAGAGAGGGGGGAGAGAGAGAGAGAAAGGAGAGAGAGAGAGAGGGGAGAGAGAGAGAGAGAGAGAGAGAGAGAGAGGAGAGAGACAAAGTGACAGAAAGACAGAGACAGAGATACTCTGTCTCTCACGCACACACGCATACACAGGCACCCCCTCCTCCACATATACACATACATGCACAAACAAACAAAACAAACAAACAAACAAACAAACAAACAAACAAACAAACAGACAAACAAACAAAAAGACACAATAGACTCGTGTACATACACAAACAAAATTAAGCTTTACAGAAAAAAAGACTGATTACCTTTATTATCATTTTCTTTCTGTCCTTCCAGCTTCATCAAGATGTCCCTGTGTTTGTTGCTATTATGCTGGCAACGAAGTTGTTTTATGAAGAATGCGCTTTTCCCATCTGTCGTGTTTTTATCATAGGATTAAGCATTGTTGTTGCACAGTGTCGGCAACTAATGAGTCTTTTCTCTGAGGATTGCTTTCTAATCTATGTTCAGTTAACCTTTCCTTTGTGTCTTTAATCAATCATGTTTACGGAAACGTTGAAAATGAGAGACAGATAGAGAACATAGGGGGGGGGGGGGGGGCAGCTGGAGGTGGACACACAGCTACTTGGATAAGGTAGTGCGAAAGCAAAGATGACTCACGCAAAAACTTTGATAATGGCGACAGGACATCGATGGATATAGAATGATATCCCTGCATGGCTTCACTGGCTTGTTTCTCTCAGTACTCCAATTTATGTATTTATTTATTTTTTTGTCAAATGATTGTCATGTCGAATAACACAGAAAAATAGAAGCTAGATTAGAAGGAAAGATAGAAAGAAAGAAACAAACATAAATAGACGGATTAAAAAGGGAAATAACTTTTACACCAATTCAATATCTGCAAGAGCATCAAAACTAACTGCGCAAGAAGTGGGGGGTAAAATGACAGCCATACATATTCTTTACAAACACACATACTACACACGAAGACACATAGACGGAGAGAGAGAGAGAGAGAGAGAGAGAGAGAGAGAGAGAAGAGAGAGAGAGAGAGAGAGAGAGGGGAGACAGAAAGACAGACACAGACAGGCAGGCAGACAGACAGGCAGACAGACAGAGGCAGGCAGACAGACAGACAGACAGAGAGTGAGAGAGAGCGATGGAGGGAGGGAGGGAGAAAGATGGATACAGAGAGAGAGAGACACACACACAGACAGAGCTTTACTGACATAGAGAGAAGGAGAGAGAGAGAGAGAGAGAGAGAGAGAGAGAGACAGACAGACAGAGACAGAGAGAGAGACAGAGACAGAGAGAGAGACAGACATACAGAGAGACAGAGAGAAAAAAATAAAGAGAGAGAGAGAGAGGCAGAGACAGAAAGACAGAGAGGGAGAGAGAGAGAGAGAGAGAGAGAGAGAGACAGAGAGAGAGACAGAGACAGAGACAGACAGACAGACAGACAGAGACAAAGACAGAGACAAAGACAGAGACATAGTGAAAGAAGGAAAGAGAGAAAAAGAGAGAAAGAGAAACAGAGACAGAGAGAGAAAGAGAGAGAGAGGGAGAGAGAGAGAGAGAGAAGGAAAGAGAAAGAGAGAGAGAGTGAGAAAGATAGACACAGAGAGAGAAATATAGACAGAGAGAGAGAGAGGGACAGAGAGAGGGACAAAGAGAGAGAGAGAGAGGGAAGAGAGAGGGACAGAGAGAAAGATTGAGAGAGAGAGAGAGAGAGGAGAGAGAGAGAGAGAGAGAGAGAGAGAGAGAGAGAGAGAGAGAGAGAATGACAAATACGCAAACAAAAGTAAGCTTTACAGAAAAAAAGACTGATTACCTTTATTATCATTTTCTTTCTGTCCTTCCAGCTTCATCAAGATGTCCCTGTGTTTGTTGCTATTATGCTGGCAACGATGTTGTTTTATGAAGGATGCGCTTTTCCCATCTGTCGTGTTTTTATCATAGGGTTAAGCATTGTTGTTGCACAGTGTCGGCAACTAATGAGTCTTTTCTCTGAGGATTGCTTTCTAATCTATGTTCAGTTAACCTTTCCTTTGTGTCTTTTTAATCAATCATGTTTACGGAAACGTTGAAAATGAGAGACAGAGGGTGAAAATCGCTGGGGGGGGGGGGGGGGGGCTGTGGAGGGAGAGAGACAGAGAGAGAGAGAGAGAGAGAGAGAGAGAGAGGCAGACAGACAGACAGACAGACAGAGAGAAAGAGAGACAGAGGCAGAGACAGAGACAGAGACAGACAGACAGACAGACAGACAGACAGAGACACAGAGAGAGAGACACAGAGAGAGACACAAAGAGAGACCTAGATACATACATACATACTTACTTACATACATAGATACATACATACATATATACATACATACATACATACATACATACATACATACATACATACATACATGCATACATACATACAAACATGCGTACATGCATACATACATACATACATACATACATACATACATACATACATACATACATACATACATACATACATGCATACATACATACAAACATGCGTACATGCATACATACATATATGCATACATACATACATACATACATACATACATACATACATACATACATACATACATACATACATACATACATACATGCATACATACATTTGTACATACTCGACTGTAAAGTATACACAGTATAAACGTACGTATATACATGGATGCATGGGAATATGAATACATCCATACCGCATACACATGCAAATATTCGTGAGATTGTATACGTACACACACACACACACACACACACACACACACACACACACACACCACACACACACACACACACACACACACACGCACATACACACACATACACACACAACGCACTTGTAAACCCATACAAACATACATACACATATGCCTGTACACATTACACAAAGAAAACATTTTTAAGGAAAGGATAATGAACAGCTATATGTATCATCGATTTTAGTTTTATCAGACATTTCGTCTTCATCTTGCTTTCTCTCTTCTTCATCGTTAATGCGTTAAGCAGCCAGCTCATGTTATACAACTGCGGTTTCGTTTCCATTATCTATCGTTCCTTTGTTTTGTGTTGTTGTTTCTTCTGGTTTTGGTTTTGGTATTGATGGAGGGCATTCTGTTATGTAGTTCTTGTACGTAAACCACTCTGATCTTCGAGACTAGAGTTTTTTTGTTTTTTTGTTTTTTCTTTCTTTGTTTGTTTGGGGTTTTTTTTGCTTCAATCTGTGTGTGTTTAACCTTTGCTTGGCGTTTTAATCATGGATCTTTCAGCGATATTGAAATTGAGATGGGGCAGAATAAAGGAGATGAGAGCAGCAGGGAGGGAGGTATAGAAGTAGAGAGGGAGGAACGGGGAGGAGTGGCTAGAGAGAGAGGGAGATAGATAGATAGATAGATAGAGAGATGGGAGAGAGAGAACAGAGACAGAGAGAGAGACAGAGCGAGAGAGAGAGAGAATGAGATAGAAAGAGTGATAGAGAGACAGAGAGACACACAGACAGACAAATAAACAGAGAGAGGGAGAGCGAGAGAGAGAGAGAGAGAGAGAGAGAGAGATAGTGTGTGTGTATGTTTGTGCATGTTTGTGTGTGTGTGTGTGTGTGTGTGTGCAGAGAAAGAGAGATAGTGGAGAGACAGACAGACAGACAGACAGACAGACAAAAAGAGAGACAGACAGAGAGAGAGTGTGTGTGTATGTGTGTGAATATGAGTGTGTGCGTGAGTGTATGTGTGTGTATGTGTGTGTGCGTGTGTGTGTGTGTGTGTGTGGTGTGTGCGCGTGCGTGTGTGTGTGTGTGTGTGTGGGTGTGCGCGTGTGTGTGTCTGTTTGTATGTGCGTGTGTGCGTGCGTGTGTGTGTGTGTGTGTGTGTCTATGTGTGTGAGTGTCTACGTGTGTGTGTGTCTGCGTCTGTGTCTGTGAGGGAAGGGACACAAACTCAGACTCAGATTAGGAAAACTTTTTTCATGTACAACAAACGTCCTTGGTTCTACGATGCACACAATGCCTGCAATGTGATGAGGGCAATGACGGGGGGTGGAGTGGAATGGGGGGTGGGGTGGGGAGAGGTCTTTTTCCACACGTGTTACAATTTCACAGCGAAATTGGAAATCTGACGCTGCGCAACATGAACACATAACAAAATACCCGACACTACCTGTGCTTCAGTTCCCATCTGTACACATTGTTACAACAAACACTTGGGCA
>JAPXFY010000017.1:32852236-32859736 GCA_030674185.1 Monoplex corrugatus
TATATATTATATATATATATATATATATAGATATATATATATATATATTTAAACACACACACATACACACACACACACACACATATATATATATATATATGTATATATATATATATATATATATATATTATACTGTTCAAAAAAAGAAACGCATAGTTATAAATATTGAGTTCCGGTCCAAGTATGAGTGTGTGGATATCCACTAAACTGCCGAAAGTGTTCACCCGATTTTCGGCCTCGCGTCCGTCGGTAAATTCCCGTGCTGTTCGTGACGCATGCGCTTGGAGTGGCTGAAATGCCCAAACAGCAATTTTCGGTTGCACACTCGCCGTGCGTGGATGAAATCTCTTGAAACGTAGTGAACATTGAGTTCACACCATGTCCTCCAAATCCCATAAAAGCGAAAAGACTTTCCTCTCCAAATCAGGTCTAAAGTCTGCCCAGAAGAATGGCCCCCCTGAGCCGAGAAGACCGCCAAAACGCGTTGGGACGCCTACAAGGAGGCCAGAGCCAGAGCGCCGTTGCCAGGCATTTCCACGTGTCGCAGAGCACCATCAGCAGGCTGTGGGCCAGGTTTCACGCCACAGGCTCCATCGCTGACCGGCCACGAGCAGGCAGACCAAGGGCAACAACTGTTCGCCAGGACCGCCACATACGGGTGCGCCACCTGTGGAATCGGTTCTTGGCGGCCTCCTCTACTGTCCATGAACTCCCCGGGCCCCGCCGAATTTCCGACCAGACAGTGCGGAACCGCCTGCACAACGCTGGCTTGAGGGCATGCAGGCCTTACAGAGGAGCTGTCCTCACTCGCCGCCATCGCCTGGACCGATTGCAGTGGGGCAACCAGCATCGTCGGTGGACCGTTAGGAATCACTGGAGGCACGTTTGGTTCAGCGACGAGTCTCACTTCTTACTCCAGCGACATGACAACCGGAGACGGGTGTACCGAAGAGTGAATGAACGCTATGTGCCGAACTGTGTGGATGAGGCACCTCCACATGGTGGTGGAGGCGTCATGGTATGGGGAGCGATCAGCCTTGCTGGGAGGAGTCGCCTGGTGCACGTCCCAGGGCGCCTGAACGCCGTGCGCTACGTGGAGGAGATTCTGCGCCCACACGTCCTTCCTCTTCTGGCCGACCCTGACGCCGTGTTTCAACAGGATAACGCTCGTCCTCACACGGCACGCGTCACCACCCAGTTCCTCAATGACAACCACGTTCGCGTGCTTCCCTGGCCAGCCGTGTCACCAGACATGAACCCAATCGAACACCTTTGGGATAATCTGGACAGGCGCGTGCGCAGTCGAGAGGAAGCGCCGGCGACTCATGCCGAACTGCTGCAGGCGCTACAGGAGGAGTGGGAAGCCATTCCTCAGCAAGACATCCAACGTCTGATCCACTCTATGCTGAGGAGGTGCCAGGCACTTGTTGATGCTCAAGGTGGTCATACCCCTACTGATCCGATCGTCTCTGTGTTCGCGCCTATGGACTGACCAATTGCTGTCATGACCGAAATGAACTGCACAGCCTTTATGCTCTGTCCATGCCAACTTTCAAAATGGAATTCGCATTATTTGATTTTCTATACCTTTCTCATTTATGACATTAAATTTGCAAGTATCAACTATGCGTTTCTTTTTTGAACAGTATATATATATATATACAGAGAGAGAGAGAAAGAGAGAAACTGAAACTGAAACTGAAACTGTTTATTGTCATTACCCGAAAAGGTCTTTTGACAAGGGGGATAACAATTTTCCAGTAGTGCGACACATAATCCACTCTTTGTATGTGCTCAAATTCTTCACACATAATCAAAAAAAATATCGAACATCCATTCCTTGAACAGTCGAACATATTCAAATCATATATAATGAACAATCATCCATTTTTACCACTACTACATAATGCAAAGAAAACAACAACAAAAAATATCAGAACAGTGTTCCCACATTCAGGCCAATAATTTGTCTAGGTTTAGACAAACCAAAATCTTTTTCACACACCACACCCACTCACACGCATCCATATACGCTCACACGCGGGCGCGCGCTCGTGCGCACACACACACACATCAAAACTGTAATATAATGAAACATCTGGGCTAGACCACCCAAACCTTACATTTAGTGATAATAATATAATCTTCACATAACTGCCCCAAAATACTCTGTTAACAAGGGACATCACTATGCCTTTTATTTATTTGTTTTTTGGTTTGTTTGTTTTTTTTGTTTTTGTTAACATGTATAGTAGACCCTTAAGTGTCTATATACCCTTTCAATATCCACTTCTAACATATTCTACAAATATACCATTATTTTCATATTATTAGCTACTCTTAAATTATCGGCAAACAAAGCAAAATAAAGCAAATGAAAACAGCTCTTTACAAAACAGAGTCTATAATAAAGCGGTTTCTTTTGGAGTTAACGTGATATAGCCCACATCAGTCAAAAGAGATTAAATTAATCCCAGTATGATATTGTCTAGCACTATTGTCGGGCTTGTAAGTGTTTATGTCTTATTTTTTGTGCTTCCGCAATGTATAGTGCCACTGATTTGATTATGACTTCGTCATCAGATGACAAAAATAGATACAACATCTTGTCTTTTGGCCATGTCGGATTCAAAAACTTTGCATTTTCCACGTATTGTGTCAAAAATTTGGCATTGGAATAAAAAGTGTTTTTCATTATCGACATTGTTTCCACATAAGGGGCAAGGATATACTGTGGACGTCCCAGGTTGAAACCAATTTTTATTTGCATTGAAACCAAGTGTTCTTAATCTAAATCTTGCGTAATTAGTTCTTTGCCATTTATCCGTAACAACACTGAGATATTTTTCGGTTTGAAAAACATCTTTAAATGAGAAGAACCAACTATATTTTTCTTTGTTTTCCATATCTGAGTGCCAATTTTGTTTAAACGAACAAATAAGCCTGTCTTTAAATTCATTAATAAACTGACACTCATTTCCTACTCCCTGGGACAACCACACGATTCCAAACCCAAGTTCTGATAAAGCCTTTTTTACCTGATAGGCCCAGTTCTGTTTTCCTATTTCCATTTGAGTAACCATCATTTCATATGCCTGTTTACATAACCGAGATTGTGGAAGCCTTAACAATTTCAACCAGTATTTAATACTCTTCACAAAGGTTCTAATGTATAAAGGATATCTTCCAGTTTCTCCATATAAAACAGTATTAGAAGAGTGAATTGGTACAGTCAAAAAACGTTTTATAGCATATGTATGCACTTTTTCCATATGTGGATTTACAGTAAGACCCCATACTTCAGCTGCATATGTAAGTAAAGGTTCTATCTGTGTATCAAACATTTTCCAATATAAATTACAATCAATAGAATTGAGCTTCCGTAAGGATTTTAGAATTTCAATAACACCTTTTTTCCCTTTATTACAAGATTCTTCCCATGCATAATTTAAACTTAATTTTGTCGAAAATATTATTCCTAAGTATTTATAAGAATTAACAACTTTAACCTCGTTAATTCCATAGAACCATTTTTCGTGTTTTGATAAATGTCCACCCTTCCTGAAAATCATAATATTAGTTTTATCCATGTTAACTGTTAAAGCTAGTCGATCCGATTCTTCCTTTAAGACATTTAACTGGTTTTGTAAGCCTTTGACTGTACCAGAGAGAAGAACAACATCGTCTGCAAACAGCAATAGGAATATCTCAATAACCCCAGGGATAATTTGAATGCCATGCCTGCCTTTTCTTGACAGTTCCACTGCTAATTCATTAATGAAAAATGAAAACAATTGAGGACTCAATTGACACCCCTGTTTCACTCCTTTAGGGCATTCAAAATAATCTGAATATACACACTTCTCACGCACGCATGCAAACACTGAGTTATAAACTCCTCTTAGGGCCATATATAATTTTCCATTCACACCACTTTTACGTAATATATTCCAAAGATTATTACGATTCACAGAATCGAATGCCTTCCTAAAATCCACAAATGCAACATAAAGTTTCTTATTTAAAAGTAAATGCTTCTGCACAAGGGAGTACAGTGTGAAAATATGATCAATTGTACTGTATTTTGCTCTAAATCCAGCTTGTTCTTCAACTATTTTCTCTTCTTTTTCTGCCCACTTTGTTAATCTCTTATTCAAAATATATGTATAAACTTTACTCACTATACTTGTTAGAGCGACTCCTCTATAATTATCTGGATTATTCACATCTTTTTTATGAATTGGGATTATTATGGACTTTGCCCATTCTGACGGAAAAATGCCATTATCAAAAAGCTTGTTACATAAATGGACAAGGAAATCAATTACATTAGCATTTGCATGTTTTAACATTTCGCTGATTATTTGATCTGGTCCTGCGCTCTTTCCTGCTTTCAAATGCCTGATACTCGCAGTCACTTCTTCTTTAGTTATAGGCTCATTGAAAAGGGGCTCAAAATTATTTTCTTCCTCTACTATATTACTCTCTTGTGCAGTATTTCCCCGATATCATTGAAAACACTGCAGAAATGATTGTACCATTGTTCAATAGAGATTTCATTGTACACAAAGGCCTTTCTATTAACAGATCTTATTATTGACCAGAATGTCCTGGAGTCATTGATGGAATCTTTGAGTGTTCTTATTTTCTTATCTTCGTATTCCCTTTCTTTCGTTTTCCTTAGTTTAACACTCTTTTCGTGATATGACATATGCTTCTCTTTTTTCTTTTATTTCTTTTTCTGTTTTGCATCTCTGGAATCTTTTCAGTAGCCTCTTAACTTCTTGTTTCTTTCTTTCACATTCCTTATCAAACCAATCATTCTGTTTCTTTTGTCCTTGTCTCACTGTTCGTACCATACACGCAGCTGCCCCGCATAAAGCCTTAGTAAACTGCTCCGAACTGTCATTCACATTATAATCTAACAAACCGAAAGCTGTCTGTAGACAATTGTTGAACTCAGAACCATCAAGCTCTTGTACAAATAAACTTGCTAATTCTTCAGACCATACAATTTTTTCTTCCCCTTGTTGTCTTGCACTTTCTACATATGTATGATTATTTCCCCTTTTCCATATTACCTCAACAGGTAGATGCCATGAATCAACACAGTTACCTACCCGTAAATCAAAGCATGAGACCAGATTATATGGAACAAGAAAATAGTCAATCACACTACACCCGTTTGGAGACACAACAGTGTATTCACCCTCTGTATCTCCATCACAAAAACCATTCAAAATAACCATATCCAACATGAAACATAAGTTCAACAATGTTTTGCCAAAACTATTCACAGTTTCATCTTTAGAACAACGTACATCACATTCATTATACATCCTGTCATACTCAATGTCTTCCAAATAAGTAGTCATGTCTTCAGGCGAAAACTGTTCGTGACCTGTTCTAGCATTGAGATCTCCCATAATTATAAAATGTGTTTTTTCTTTTTCAAACTGTTGTAGCATTAATTCTTCCAGCATCAAGATCCCATCTTTAATTAATGTTTCGTTATATCTAGGGCTTCCTTCTGGCGCAACATAGCATGCAATCAAAATCAGATCTTTGTCTAAATCAAATACATTTTTGTTTACTCTGATGGCAATGGTGTTATCATAATCTAACATTATTTCTTTCACACAATTTTCTAAAGTTTTTTTCACCAACAATAAAACTCCACCCGAATTCCTGCCATGGTGTGACAATTTCTTAGCTGGAGCGTAAAACTTCAAATAATCAGTGAACAAACAGCTGAAATCAAACGAAGTATCAAGAAAACATTCAGTAAGACAAACAAAATCAAATTTTGTTACATAATTTATGAAGGAAACGTTCTTCAATTTACTGTACAAATTTTCAACGTTGTAATTCAAAAAGGACCACTGGTTTGGATGGCCATGCCTGTCCTATGGCTTTCTGGAAGTACCGGAACGCAAGCTCCTGTTGCCAAGGTTACCGCCTGCTCCTCTGCCGCGGGCCGTGCTTGTTGACGTCCGTCGCGGTTGGCTGCCCATGCTCACCCTCTCACCCGTCTGTCGGTCTGCCGCAGGACTGCCGCGTGATGCACGTGCGTCCGTGTCTGTAAGACGCCCGGTGTCATGCCCTGGGAACTCCTGTTGGCGTCACGCTGAAGCTCGGCCCGGTTTGCACGTGAGATGACAGGCGGGGAAGAGGAGGAGGAAGGGGAACCACCACTCGCGACTCTGCCCCCGTTAGAGGTGACAACTCCTCTCGTCATCTCCCCATCTTGAGGGGGGTCCCCACCAGCGACTTCATCCCGCCGATTGGTGAAGGTGGGCGTGTCTCTCACGTCGGAAGAGGAGGTGTGTTTAGGTTGTAAGTCTGAAACTGTGTCACCACTCACAATCTGAGCATAAGATCGCTGTTCTGGTGGTCTTGGTACAATCACCAATTGTCCCTTTTGGAAGTATGCTCTTTTGCCTTCACTACGTGCTCTTGCAACGATTTGTGCCTGTGTTCTTGTTAGGTCGTTTGCGACCCTGATACCTTTCACATCTAGTTTTCGTCGTATGTCTCTGTTTGTAATAATCAGCATTTTGTCTCTCCACCTGGTGAATTTGACTATCATTTGTTTGGGTTGCCCTTGTCTTGTCTGTCCAGTTCGATGTGCTCGTACGATGTCATCAGTAGTCCAGACTTTAGGGTCGTCAATACTATTGAGAACGTCAATAACTGCGGTAGCACATGAGTCAAACGTTTCCCTAGATTCTTGCTGAGAAATCCCGAAAAAACGTAAATTATCTCTTCGTGAAAAATCTTCTAACCTGTCTGTGTCTGACTTTAATTGGGCAACATCGTGTCTCATATCCCTGATTGTCTCTGTGAGTTGTTGTATTTCCTCTTTCTCATCATTAGATTCCTGGAACAGTTGTTGTATGTCGCCACTCATATCTGTCACTGTCTCCGTCAGGTTTCTGTGATCTTTCTCCAGTCTGTTGCACCTGTTGTTGATTTCCTCACATCGTTCTTTCACTTGACGTAGCTCGTCTTTGATCTCTCCAAGATCATTCCTTATCAATTTGGTTTGCTCAGAGAACTGTTGCTGCATCACTTGCATGAGTCTGTCAACCATGTTATCATTTCCGTCCTCTGTGTGTGTGGTACTGTCAGTGATAGGGCCGGGATTTGTCTCTATGTCACCGCAGAGGAGCAGCCTTCTCACGCAAAACACGATGTGCTGCACGCACACGGCCGAGAAAAGCAATGGCACGTGCATGGCTACCTGACATACACCGTCGGTGACACATATCTCCTCTTCTGCCCCCAGTCTTGTTCCTTTTATTTTTTCTTGTTCAGCTTGTCTTGCCATTTTAAATGACAACATTTCATGTGCATTACAAAAGAAACTGTCAATGAATGTCACAAATGCAATAAATACCACAAAGGCGACAAGAATATCCAAAGATGACCAGACTGTGTTATTGACACTGGCCTTGCTCACCTGTACGCACCTCAAACTTTTTCGAGCACACCTTCTTG
>JAPXFY010000017.1:32887236-32889736 GCA_030674185.1 Monoplex corrugatus
TGGTCACGGAGTCAGAAGGAAACAATGCTGTCAAAACCACAGGACAGTTAGTGTGATGTTATCCCTCGATGATTATAATATCAAGAGCCTGGAGATTATTACAGAACAACTGAGAATTGCTCGCAGAGGAAAACATATTTAGAAATGACGAAAACACGATTGAGCAGACGTTGATCAAAGAAAACATATGACGCATCGTCAACAATGTCTCCGTTGATTTGAAGAAGTTGTTTGACTGATCAGAGTAAGATAGCCTCTGAATTGTATTCGCAGGTGCATCTTCAACATTACCTCCCTTGAGTTTTACAAAGCGTTTGACAGATCATCTTAAGACAGTCTGTGGAGTGTATTTGAAGATTGAACATTAAGTTTTGATTCAGACTACTGAAGGAAATACAAAGATCCTCAGCAACACAGTACACCTAAACAACCAGTCAGAATGACCATTTGTGACAATAGAAGTTATGCACCAAAGGTGTCTACTGCGTCTTATTCTGTTGAACAGCATTCGCGATAACCAAGGCGCAGAACTCACACAGCTATTACACTTTCAGTTCCACTGCTGGCAGACCTGTCTGCGACTTATACACTTTGATGACTACGAATACCTTCTGAGAGCAACAGCATTACATTGCACCAACAAAGCTTTAGATAGCAGCGTCCTCCCACGTGCAAATCATCAGGATAAAGTGACCAATGATCGTCAGAAGCACGGGTGACATATATGCAGGCGTTCACACAAATGACCAGAAATATAGAGGACGCATTTAAGTACACATGGCCAGACCGGCAGGAGTGTGACAGCTGCTGAACACATGATAGGCATCTGGATTGTAACAGACATATCAGCAATATTCAGGCACATCATTACATAGATGAGCCACTAGATCAACTTCATCATCAAATTTAGACTCGCATACTTATTCATCGCTGCGAAATATGGACGCTGATACTCGGCAAAACAAAAACAAATCCACTCCGCTGATATGAAAAGCATGAGGAAACTACTCAACATTTCTTATCTCAAACAAAATATCAGAAATCAAGCAAAGCCATATCCGCACACTAGCGAACTCACAGGAAGATCTGTTAGCGAAAGCAAAGGCATAATGGTGTATCTGTATTTTTACCGCTTCATCCACCACAACATCTTCTCCAAAATGGTCTATATGAAGGCAATGCAGCAAGAGGCTGACGCCAGAATAAACGGAGAAACAACTGAGCAGCAAATGTGAAGACCATGGACAGATCTCAGCATACCAGAACTGCTTTACTGATGAACCTAGCACCTCATCTATGATCTGCTACGTCAAAGAACTAAAGCAAAACTGAGCATACAACCACGAGAATGCTCAGATGTCATCAATATATGATTGCAAGTTGTCCAGACATCCAAACAACAACACGATTTCATTCAGCTGTGCATCTGTCTAGCTGATGCAGTCTTCTACGTATGCAGAGGAAGTCTAGTTCTACACTAGGTGTCCAATAGTACACATGTGATGTAATCCTGCTGTCTTCACTAATTTTAACCTTCACCTAGGCAAGTTCTCAGCTATCGATTTCTTATGTTAGCTAAGGTACACATTTATAAATGATTTTTATGCAAACACGAATCAATATAATTGAACAGTAATAGAAATGGTACTTACCAGGGTTGACAGGTGTGACGATAGTGACCAGGTAGTGTAGGTACACAGTCAATACAGTCACCCAGATCGGCATCTGCAACACAAAATATTCGTCATGCATTTATGCTATTGTTCCATACATACATTCATCATTCTACTGTTATATTACCATACTTCCACACAAATACTTTCCTCAGTACAATAATGATACCAAAGCACAATTAAAATGCTCGTCTATTTCCTTTTCTCATTCTGTACATAACAAAGAATTAGAATATTCATTTGCAAAGATCTGTATATAAATCGCTGTAACATACACATTAGTGCGCTCTTACCTTTGCTCTGTGATTTAAGAAAAAAACAAACTTGTCCAATCTTGAAAACATGTTTTCATTTTAGCATATAACATCGTGTAAGCCAGTCAGTGCATATTGGCTTGTGGAAACACGAAAAACCAACCAACCAACCAACCAACCAATCAACCAACCAACCAACCAACCAACCAACCAACCAACCAACCAACCAACCAACCAACCAACCAACCAACCAACCACAAGCAAAACCCCAAAGCACACCCAGAGAAACAGAGTGCATTTTCATAATGTTGGGGTAAAAACACGGTCATACACGAAAAGGCCCAATCGAATATTTGACTGCATGTAGAACCCACGAAAGAAAACGAAATGGGAGCAAGGTGTGCGGGTGTGTGTGTGTGGTGTGTGTGTGTGTGTGTGTGTGTGTGTGTGTGTGTGTGTGTGTGTGTGTTGTGTGTGTGTGTGTTGTGTGTGTGTGTGTGTGTGTGTGTGTGTGTGTGTGTGTGTTATATATGATATATTGTGTGTGTGTGTGTGTGTGTGTGTGGTGTGTGT
>JAPXFY010000017.1:32897236-32909736 GCA_030674185.1 Monoplex corrugatus
CATAGATCCCAGATAATGTGCTTAACTCTAAGTTTAATCTTCATAGATCCCAGATAATGTGCTCAGTTCTAACTATAGTCTTCATAGATCCCAAATAATGTGCTCAGCCCTAAGCATAAACTTCATAGATTCCCAGCCTTTATTGGCAAAACTGAATGAAATAACCATATGGATGATATCTACAATCTTCAAGCAGCACTGCATACAGTCATATAGAGTTATCATCCCCTATACATGAAATATATATATATATATATATATATATATATATATATATTATATATATATATATAGAAACCAACCAAAGAAATATGCACAGCCATCATGTATAAACACCTTATTCTCCTCTCGCTGTCCATACAGACATACTTTTGACAAAACCAAACATGCTTGCTTTGGCCCTTTGACTCTGGCACCCTGTTCACCAGCATTCTGCATTGTCAACCATGCCAGCAAAGCAAGAACGTAGCCCTTAGACTCCCTCACCCTATCCACCAGCTTCCTGCAGAAAGCTGGTGGATAGGGTTAGGAAGTCAAAGGGTTAACTTTTTTGCAATTGGTGGGTATGGTGCCGGGGCTAAAGGGTTAAACAATAAACATCCCATTATCTAAGCAAAGTTCCAGAATCAAAATATTGAACATTCATCAAGCACACTAGACACACGTGATCAGCCACTGGAATTCCAGACACACTGGACAAATACTCAGAGTCTCATCCAAACCCCAAATATCAGCTGAAGCTGCGTCACAACATCTTCTGCATCAGATGGACCAATTTATGTCCACCTCCATATTGCACTGACGTTTTTGTCTCTCGTCTCTCTATCACTGTCATGGTATAAACGCACCCTTTACTGGCACCCTTCCCTGTGCTGCCCAGTTTTGCTTCCAGAAAACTCTTACATTATACAACGTTCTTCAACTCCTCAGCGGTATGCACTGTTCATAGCTATCGCCATACAGTTCTGTCTCAGGAATGAAGTTTAGATTTATTTGCTAGCAGAAACTGCAGCGAAGATAAGAATACGGTTGTACAAGATTTGTTAATTAATCAACCAGATAGGTCTGGCGCCACATAAATATTGTAAGTCTTCCTATTCTTCTTCTTCTTAGTAGAAGTAGTAGTAGAAGTAGTAGTAGTAGTAGTAGTAGTAGTAGTAGTAGTAGTAGTGAAGTAATAGTAGTAGAAGTAGTAGTAGTAGTAGTAATAGTAGTAGTAGTGGTAGTAGTTGTAATAGTAGTAGTAGTAAGTAGTAGTAGTAGTACTAATAGTAATAGTAGCAGCAGTAGTAATAGCAGTGGTAATAATAGTAGTTAGTAGTAGTAACGGTAGTAAAGTAGTAGTAGTTAGTAGTAGTAGTAGTAGTAATAGTAGTAGTAATAGTAGTAGTATTAGTAGTATATGATGTCCTACAGTGCTGCATATGGACCAGCATCAGTGTGCTGATCAAGATTGGGTATGGGATTATTTATATCTAAGGGTGGCATTAAGTATTTACTTTGCTAGTTTACCTAGTGTTAGAGATTAACATGAGGATATGATAATTTTGGGGGATGCATATGAGAGTTATGTGAAAACTAAAGTTGGGACAGCTCAGATTCGCTTGTAATCATATTTTCTGTATTCCACACTCAGCATTGACCACAAGTAAGACGTGATCTACGTCCAGCTGTGCATATCTTATACAGCATCCTTGTCTCCAAAGTCAAGGGCTAAGTATGCAAGCAAATCTGATAAATCCCAACAGCAGTTTTCACATAACTCTCATATCCATCTCCAAAAAACTCTCACATCCTCACGTTCATCTCCAGCACTAGGTAAACCAGCCAAGTAAATAATATGTGCCACCCTCGAGTCTAAACAATCCCACACCCAATCTTGATCTTCCAATACACAGAAACCAAGTAAGCCAACATGCACGTTCATCAACCGTAGTCTTATCCTAGTCCAGAAAAGCGTATACAGCTGAACCCACAAGACACATGCACGATCTCCAACTACACGTATCCTGCATTCCCATCAAAGCGTACAACACATATAACTCAGCGACCTCTAAGCAAACTAGACATTACGCTCTTCAAGCAGGAGTTTGGACAAGAATTCAGGGATGCTGTTATCGGTATTGGCAGGAGTAAAACCACTGCATCGGATGCTTTTGGAAGCAGTTGCACCAATCTATATCTCTCAGCTACTCTCCCTGTATGTTCCTCTTCTTTTCCTCACCCACGTATTTGTCTGTGTTTCCTTCTTGCCCCCCCCCCCTCCCCCTCTGCCACCAAGTCTAAGAAAACTTGAACATTCTGGTTAATCGTTGCTCCCGCTTTCCGATGACTGGTGTAAATCTTTCGCTATATTTTAACCTTCTATTTTTTTTTCTATTCTGCCGGATAGATGTCGGAACACATTTCAAATCAATATCATATCTTAACATATATCATTGGTTATTCAACGTGATATTGCGACTAAGGAAATGCCATGACTGTCAAGCCAAGTTTGCTTAGGAACGCGTCACAGAGTGTACATAATTGCATATTTACTACGCCGCATGCGCTAGATACCATTGGACGGTGATATATCACAATCATGGAAATTATCGTAAACCTATACATGAGACTCACATGCCATGTATCGCTGCACGCAAAATCACCCACGAAAACGATGTAACTGTTCCATGCTTACCCTTTCGGAAATACCAGGGGGCTCTTTTAGTATGATTATAGTATCTCCATCTTCTTTGTAACTGCGTGGTTTGTGTCACCTGATTCTTTTCTTTTCGTTTTTGTTTCATCATTTTTTGTTTTCATCTTTGTTTTGTTTCATCTCTTCTTTAACGTTTTTTTTTTTTCACTGATCTATTCACCGTCAAATATTTGTGGTCTCTCTCTGACTGATAATCGATATAAGCTGATGATGAGTAGCAATGTACATGTATATACACCAAAAATACATACATTCGTATGTAATATAACAAAACGAAACAGGCGCACGTTTCTGCCGAGTAGCCTTTGTCAAGCGTACTCAGAAGACAATACAGAAAAAAAATATACACACAATTTTGTATATAAAAAAAACAAAAACTGCGCTACATCTTGATGAGCAAGAGAAAATGGCGGATATGTCATACAAGCAAAGATGGATCAGTATGTGGTTCTAGTCTCAGAGAATATGATACTACTCTGCATGTATTGCGTGCCATTTGACCGAGATATGTAATCATCATAGCGGATATCATACACATGAACAGGAGCCTTATGTATCATTGCCTCTCAGACAACACTCTAAAAAGAACAAGAAAAAGGAGCTCCTAAATTTATTTAATTAATATGCTACTGTCGTGATACATTATTTGTTTTTTCACCTTCGACTCCTACGAATCCATGTTATAGAAAACAAACCAACATCGGAAAAACATTCCTGAATTTCAAGAGCAAGTTTTCTATTGAAACGAACTATGAATACAGTCAAACCTAATTCGATTAAATACAACACATTTCAATATGACCTTAAAGAGGGAATACTGTGCAATGCTTGTTTGTTCAATCAGTTTTGAACTGCCACTGTATCAAACACAATCAAAATGCTCTGATGCCATTGTGGGGTTTACACTAGCGGGTGGCCTGCTGGCAACATGATACTACTATCTTCATTAAACCGTAATAGATAAAACGTGGTTAATACTAGGGATGTGAAGTGTTTCCAGAGATGGGACGACCAAGGATTCAGAGCCATTTTGGGGTCCACCCCTTCTCTCCTTCTCTTTTTCTCGCTCCAAATATACAGTATGAAAACGGCAACTCTCGGAGCGCCGTTGTAAAATACAATTCCCTTCAGAGCTCTCTCAGTCTTACCCTGCTCCCTTTCCTCTCAGTTTTCTGTATGGATTTTTATTGTGTGTTTGAATGCGTTTGGCTGACACACGACCTTAATTTATCATCTCATCTGAGGATGAAGTGCCCTGTGGGAAATCACACTTAGATGCAATCCAATACAGGTTATGGGGATACATATAAAACCCTTTCCCTACTGAGACCAGAACGACATATTGATCCATTTCTTGCTTACATGACATGCTACGACAAATCCACTGCCTCACATCAGTCTTCTGACTATACAAATTGCACATACGTGGCGTATTGAAATTGCCTCATTTAGATGGATGCACAAGCTACTTCACAAATAAATGGTCCAATTTACCTACTGACAACATATCTTTGCATGGTGTAAGAATCAGTAACATACATGGATATGGACAATGTTATAAGTAAAGGACAAAATAAATGCGTAGGCGTGTTGAAAAATTTACTGATAAATAAACAGAACAAGCAGAATAAATATAATAAACTCATTAATTGAAAATTCTTTAATTTATTGATAAACAAATGAATAAATACAATAGACAAATAAAATAAATAAATAAATAAATAAATAAATAAATAAATAAAAACAGACTACAAAAATAAATAAAGAAATACGATATAAAAAGGTAAATAAATAAACGAATCAATAAATACATAAGCAAATAAATAGATAAATAAATAAATTTTAAAAAAAGGAATAATAAATGAATAAATGAATAAATAAATAAATACATAATAAATAATAAATAAATAAATAAATAAATAAATAAATAAATAAATAATTAAATAAATAATAAATAAATAAATAAATAAATAAATAAATAAATAAATAAATAAATAAATAAATAAATAAACAAATAAATTTTAAAAATGCGATGTCAGAGTCCTTCTAGAAAGAAGCGAACACACCGTGTTGACAGATCTTTCTTGGGATCTCACGTAAAGCAGTCACTTAGCAATAAACCACGCAATTCCAAAGAGTAGATTTCAAGGCAGCTCTCTGGAGATCTATTCTGTCAAAGACCCTGGACACGAGCTGAATTCCTGGCCCAGTGTTGCACGCATGCATTAGCATCTTGATGGAGTCTTAACGGCGATGAAGGTCTGGACAAATACCGGCGGCAGTCCTGCGCCTGTCTACCCATGACAAGGTCGCCATCTTGGTAAGGTACCCAGGGGACGTAACTTTCATTTCGTCCTGGTAGTGATCCAACCGAGTTCTAATTCTTGACAAAATCGAACGTTACTTGTCTAGAATCGTCATCAGTTCATTGCTTTTTCACGTTGCTGTACATTGCGTGTCAAGATGATTCTTCGAGAATGTATGTCACAGCGAGATATAGACATACGCAGAGAGAGGGGGGAGGAGAGAGAGAGAGAGAGAGAGAGAGAGAGAGAGAGAGAGAGAGAGGCAGACAGACAGACACAGACACAGACACAGACAGACAAACAGAGACATAGACAGAGACAGAGACAGAGAGAGGGAGAGAGAACACAGAGAGACACAGAGAGAGACACAGACAGAGAGAGAGAGAGAGAGAGAGAGAGAGAGAGAGAGAGAGAGAGAGAGAGAAAGCGAGCTAGCTAGCTAGAGCTGAGTATCAGAAACTGGAGAGGAACAGATAATTCAAAAGGCATTAGGAATATACAGTGAGCTTAATGCAGGCATATTCATTTGATTGTATAATATAACAAAGAAACACATGTTATAGTTGCTGTTATTCCTTACAAACAATGAGCAGAACATCAGGCGATAAACCTCTCCTTCCAATCTATTTCTAGAATATGCAGCTTACTATCAGTCATACATAAACGAACTTGGACTATGAACTTCTAAAACCACTAAGAAAGTATATAGTTGACCAATCGCACTAGCATGCAATTACAATTATATTCAAACATCCCATCCGAAGTCTCCAAAATGAACGACTGATCAACCATAAAGCAAACCGGGCATGCACAATTGCATGTTCTGATAGACTGTTGAAATATTCAAATCTACAGTGTTATGTAGATTAATGCTATTGTCTAAAGAAAGATATGAATAGACATGACAAGATGATAATAATAGACACTCGTGTTATCAGCAGTGACAAAGAGAAAGCTGCATTACAACATCGAAAGCCATTGCTACAATGCACTAGCCTTACTCCCATTACTCTTCCTACACCACCACCAAGACCTGAGACCCTGCTCTCTCTCTCTCTCTCTCTCTCTCTCTCTCTCTCTCTCTCTCTCTGTGTGTCTCTCTCTCTCTCTCTCTGTGTCTCTCTCTGTGTCTCTCTTTCTCTCTGACTCTCTGTTTCTCTCTGAATCTGTCTGTCTGTCTGTCTGTCTGTCCTCTCTCTCTCTCTCTCTCTCTCTCTGTGTCACACTATATTTTATTACCGTCTCATCCTTGCCCGTGTCATACAAACTCTCCAAAATTATTGTCACATAACCAGTGTACCAAAATAAACACCAGAAATCAGAAATGAGTAGTCAACAGGTATGTGTATATACTATTCCCATCCCCTGTGTAATTTCCTACTAAAGAAGTACACGTGTTCTGAATTCCAGTGAAAACATGTCCATACCACCACGTTATTCTTCAAATTTCACAAACAGCCACCTATCCCCTAAAAAAACAACTAAATAAAACAAACAAACAAACAAACAAACAAAAAAACAAAACAAAATAAACACGAAAAACATAAAAAGAACTGCATTATGTGCAGTTCATAATATTGATATTAATAAACATCACGTACGTTCGTTAACGTTTCAAATTTTGGTACTGACCTACTTTGCAAATGCATGTGACATTCAGTTATAAATAATGTACGCCCCATTTTTTGTCTCCTGAAAACACAAAACTTACAATCATGAGGAAACACAAATCTGCCGAGATAAACATCTTAAATCTTTACATTTCTCTTCAAAATATAGAACTGTTCTCTTGAGTGATTAACTATATTTTGGTAAGAACTATTTTCAACAATAAAGGCACAATAACTCAATCCTGTTTCCTAAATATCTATCTATGTATCTATGTATCTATGTATCTATCTATCTATCTATCTATGTATCTATGTATCTATGTATCTATGTATCTATGTATCTATCTATCTATGTATCTATGTATCTATCTATCTATCTATGTATCTATGTTATGTATGTATGTATGTATGTATCTATCTATCTATCTATATCAAACATTTGTTCTTCAGCTGTGAGCAACCCATATTTTCACCAATGTTTCAACTTTTGTAAAGCAAACAAATGAGCAGTCAAAAAGTAACCAATCTTCAACCAGAATCTTGAACACCGACTACAAATATTCAAAGCTACTACATCATAAAGACTTCTGATCTGCCACTGACAAGAGTAAAGCCACGCCAAGACATTTTCTGCATCAGAAGCTTTTGGCAACAGCTGCAGCAATCTATATGTCCCCTTGCCTGCATCTTCCTCTTGCTCTCCCCACCGATCCATCCACTTCTTTTTAGCTCCTTCCTTGCCCTTTCCCCTCTGCCGCCAAATCTCATTCCAAGAAAACTTGCACATTCTTCAACGCTGCTCCAAGGCTGGTTGGCTGATGGTCGGTGTAAATCTCACCAAGTGTCCCACGTCAGATCGTTTCCTGTCATTTTCTCCTGTACCCAACTTTTTGTAAATAAACAAGCTCTAGACAGATGTATCTGCTCATCTAGCCTGGCATTGCGTGTAATCGAAAGTAGGTACTGTCGCTTTCAGTTTTCTTCGGTTGGCGTCACAAAGTCACTTGATACTTCACACGATATGTTACATGATTATGCTAGCCTGTTACAGAGACTACAAACTAATCATAGAGACAGCTAAGTTTTTCAGGGAAGCACGTTTGCTATATATCATTATATCCTAAAAAAAATGTTGTGATCTTGTTTTGCTGCAATATTTGCTATGCTCTCCTGATGTCATCATGCCTGCCCCCTTCCATCCCATTTCCCCTGGAGCCCTAAAATACTAATGTTAAGCTTTTTCATCTCCATTTTCACATTCTCTACTTTTTCCCTTTTGCAGCAATGTCCTCACATTCCATGTTGCGGTTTTGGTGGAGAGAAAGAGAGCACCAGGTGGACCCAGACAGAAAATATTGGACGGACTTGAAGGGTGGCTGAGGACAGAGAGGGTGGAAGATGTGCTTGCGGCAACAAGGGATAAATACATAATGGAGGGCCTTGATCGTCATCTCCATGCAGCAGCGCACTTGATGATGATGATTATGATGATGATGATGATGGTGATGATGGTTTTTCTATGCTTGATAAAATAACTCTGTATACTTTTCCATTTTTGTCTTCTAACTGTACACCAATATCGTCTTTTCATACCTTTGTTTTAATGGAAAAGATTTTATGTCCGCAAGATTTTCACATTTGGTTTATTATTACACAACAAGGATTTACGACAGCTGAAGGTTGTTCCTGTCATAATATTTCAGCACTTTTTGTGATAAGAAAAGGAAATGTATACATGCAAACGAAGAGGAAGAGAAGAAAGTTGCACTATTCTGACACAGTCTCTTCAGACACGATCTTAGATTTCACACTGTATAACAATAAGATATATTGTGGACATGCTTTGACACAGACTTAACACGCTGCATAACATCTTTTCTACACTGGCACGAAACTATGATTTTATGATCACTTTGGCCACGATTTCAAGTTTTTAACATTTTCAGTATATAGATGTCTTTTTTCTTCCTCTTTCTCTATCTTGTTCTACCCCTTACACTTAATATCAAGCTCTTTCTCTGTCTGCCTGGCTATCCGTCTGTCGGTCTGTCTCTGTCTATCTGTCTGTCTGTCCGTCTCTTTCTCTCTCTCTTTCTCTCTCTCTGTGTCTATCTGTCTCTGTTTCTCTGTCTGTCTGTCTGTCTGTCTGTCTCTCTCTCTCTCTCTCTCTCTCTCTCTCTCTCTCTCTCTCTCTCTCTCTCTCCCCTGTGCTTTTCCATTCCTTTTGCTCCAGCCCTCAAACTTACTACTATGGTAGAAACCAACCTCTGACACACAACATTCAGCGACATAAATCCAATGAGCAGATAACGATTCCATGCATGTAACGTCAAACTTTGCTGCCAAGAACCGGAACTCTGTTATACAACTACCAGCTCGAGATGAAGGTTGCATTCCCTGAGTAACGTAGCAAGATGGTGGCGACATTGTCATGGGCAGACAGGCTCAAGACTGCAGCAAATATTTGCTCAGACCTTCATCATCCTTCAGATTCCATCAAGATGCTGAGGCATGCATGCAGCACTGCGCTAGGAATTCACTCTGTGTCCGTGGCCTTTTAGAAATTGGATTTCCAGAGAGTTGAACTGGAATCTGTCCTTCAGAAATTGCCTGGTTGATCGTTATGCTGCTAGTTACATGCAGCCCATGCCTAGATTTGTTCCCCTGGTACGAATATGTCCGGTAGCGCATATAAAGAAATGTCATTTAAATCAAACTGTACACAATGTAATAACATAGATGTAAACATAACCATTATAGAGTAATGACAGAGCATCACCGCCGCTGATAAGTTTAAATATATATAATTGACAAAGGAAACAGTCCCTTACAGTAATATTATGAACATGATTATGGTTTTAGACAAAAACATCGGTGTACACAAGTGCACCCATGAAGCACATAATCAGTAAAGCAATACATCAGCAGAATGTAAGCAACTTGAATTGCCAGAGGGAAAATACACCAACGACAACCATCAGAACAATTATTTTTTTTCTATAAACAATGCGGGGCAGTAGTCTTTAGAGTTTGGGCCAATCAAGCAATGATAGATCTTATGCACAGCTGAGATCCTGAGAGGAACGGGATTTGTTTGTCTGCCCTATCCCGTCCACTGGATTATATCTAAGGGGTGATCTTCCATGGATTATTTCATCCTCAGATGAGAAGATAAAAACAAATCCTGTGTTATCCAACCCCACCGAAACAAACAACACAATTATCAAAGAGTACAGATCAAAAGACTACCCAAACATACAATACTGTTCTCAAAGTGTACAGAGGATGGACACACTTGCGGCTTTCTGATGGAAGAAATATATTTCAACATGCCCCATAGCTGTCTTTTTGTACTGGATGGTAGTATCAGTTTAGTGTTTCACAGCTCTTGTTTCCCGGCCGTCCCTCCATACTAAGACAATGTCAGAGTTTAGTGTTTTGCGCAGGTTGAAGAGAACACATGGCACACCCCTTGGCTCATTAAACGGAAGCCATATAATAATAATATTTACAACAACAACAACAATGATAATAAAGATAATAATAATAATGATACTACTACTTCTACATGTACTATTACTACTACTACTACTACTACTACTACTACTACTACTACTACTACTACTACTACCACCACTACTACTACTACTACTACTACTACTACTGTTACTAATGATAAAAATTATGATAATGATAATGGTAATAACATTTATAAGGCGCCAAATCTTGATTCAAGAATCAAATCAAGGCGCACTTTTATCGTTCATCAACCCATTCATCAACAAACAACGAAACCTCCAGGGGACAAACCACACGAGGGCGATGAAAGGAGAGGAGTAAGATGTGTGACTCGTGACCAAAGGCGTCAACACCACTCTCTCTCTTTCTCTCTTTCTCTCTCTCTGTCTCTGTCTCTCTGTCTCTCTGTCATACCACACACACACACTCTCACTTTCTCTCTCTCATGCACGCTAACACACACACACACACACACAACACACACACACACACACACACACACACACACACACACACACAAGCACACACACACACTCCGTCACTCTCTGTCTTTCTGTCTGTCTCTGCCTGTCTGATGTCTGTCTGTCTGTCTCTCTCTCTCTCTCTCTCTCTCTCTCTCTCTCCTCTCTCTCTCTCTCTCCCCCTCTCTCTCTCTCTTTGTTCCAACTTTTCTTTTTTGCTGAGGCTTCAGAAAGGTAAAAAGGCTAACTGGAAGCCATATGGAATTCTTCGAATGCAATAAATCCTCCCTGAATATCCTGAATAAAGCTGCAAAGTGGGGGACATCTGTATTTCATCAGAATTATTGTCACGTTAAGATGGACAGCAAGCATAATGAGATTAGACTGAGGCTGAACTCAAGAAAAAAATGTGAGTCCATAGCTCGAATTAGAAAGCTTAAAGTATTGGAGGTATATTCTTTTCGTATTTCCCAGTTGCACACACTGGAATATCTTCTTGTTCTAAAGTAAAGAACGAAAGAATGATTATGAGAAAAAAAAAAGAGAATAAATACAAAACAAAAGCAAAAACAAGGACTCTGTGATCACTCATCACTTACGAACATCTCATATATTTAACTTTGCCCCCGCCACGATAAAACAAACCAAGCAAAATAAGAAAACAGCAAAACACAAGCAAACAAGTAAATAAACACTACAGTTACAATGTTTTCCATATCCCGGATTTAGCCTCTAAAAGTAAAGAAAACAATAACAACTAATTACAATTATAAATGTTTTCAATTGTTTAAAATAAAATCATAACAATAAATAATACATAATCACAATATTTCTATATCCCATATTTAGTCTCCGAAGCAAAACAAATCGTAACAAGAGAATAATGTACAATATGGGCTTCATGTGAAGCTAGCAATGTGCTGCTAGATATGAATCCTGGCACAGGATAATGTTATAGAGTCTGTCACCCACCTGTCCAGTGCAGCTTCAATCTTTACTCTGAACTTGAATCCTAGGCTGTAGGCTCGCAGGGATGGATGGTTGACTGGTATCCTGATTGAGAGGCAAGACTGCTTGATTCGCTGTTGTGTGATGTTACGGTTGATGCATTTTGTATCAGTCATCTCCAATATGTCGTCATTTTAAATACTGTCTCTTCTAGTCTTGCATGCTGCTCTTCTAAACCTTCTGTTAAGTGTTATACTTCTATTTGCCATCCCAGTTCAGAAACTCAACCAGCCATGCAGATGTAGCCTATGCATCCTTTAGCTGTTAACAACCCATACACGATGTCAGTCCCCCAAAAGAATATGCATTTCCAAACAAATCTACAATGATAAATATTTAACGGTCACACGTTAGTCCCCAAAATATACAACTGATCAACTATGTAAAAAAAAGTGATACATGAAAGACGAACAGCTATCAACTGTAAACGAAGTCTTATTATTCAATCCTGATTATCAAAAGAGTATTGATGATGATAACAGTGACAATGATGCTACATTGTTCAGCGGCAGAAGTCTAAAAGCCACGACATCAAACTTACCATTGTTTGCATGTTGGGTGTTTTCATGTTTCCATAAGCCAGCCACTGACGAACCTGTGGGATCTTTAACGAGCACAATTGATATTCTGCCCGCGTGCATATACGAAAGGGATTTAAACACTGGTAAGTCTGCATACATATTGAGAAAGGAAATAGGAAGAATCTCCACATTTTACCCATCAGGTGGAGGTGTTTAGGCAGATCAAATCCAACACTTTCTGAATAAAATCCGACTTTACCTATTAATTTTGTCTACCGCATACCTCAAATCGAGAAACCTAGCCAGCAAATACGCACAATCATATAGAAACTTCTGATTCCAAGCAATCGTAGTCAAAAAGCATACAACTGACC
>JAPXFY010000017.1:32924736-32929736 GCA_030674185.1 Monoplex corrugatus
ATTAGTGAACAGTCGCAAATGGATAAGTTTGGAAGTCAATGTACCAAGGTCATACGGAGCACAAAAGGAATTGTCTAAAATTAGCACTTTTTTTTTTAGGAAAGTGTGTGTGTGAACAGCAGTTCTTTTTGAACTTCTTAAACATTCTGAATTGTGGGTTGTTTTTTTTTACCGTTGTAACTGTCTTCCGTTGTTCTCCTTGGCTGTAACTTGTATTCCATCTCATACTTTTCAAAATCACAGTCAGTTTGAAAAGTGGAAAATTGAATCCATGTAATGATTTTTTTTGTGCAGAAAAAGTAGTTTGTAGTCTGTGCAAGAGGGATTTATCGCAATCGGACAATTTCTATATGCACTCCACCAAATTCTCTCAGTAATTATTATGCAGACTCTGTGAGCCTCCAAAAAACCCTATGCCCTGGCAAAGTCTTGAAATGGGGAGATGATAGGACGCATGAAACAACAAACTGACACCACCAGAATGATGGAAACATGAAGCTGGACAGTAAACACGTGATTGTTTTCTTTTTCTTTTTTTTTAATACTATTTCAAAGAAGACTGATAAGTGTGTAACGTCGTGGCTTAGTGGTATGTAGAAGAACCATCAAGAAATTCGTCGCCAAAAGTCATTTGAAGTCATGAGTAGAGCAGTTGCCTGTTCACCTTGTCCAGTAAATGTCAATCTCCTCCGTCTCACAGTGTTATACGAACTAAAGGTGATGTCACACGTACAGTCCGAAAAGAAGAGAAAGACCTCAAGATATTAGATGTTGAGCCAACCTCTCTATCAGGAGAAATAATCAGCCCAGGAAAAGAGATTGTTAAAATGGCTTGACCATCTTGCCTTTCTTCTTTTCGTTTTCTTCTTCTTTTTCTCACTTACGTATCTTCCTCATTTCTCCTGTTTTGTTTTTCTTCTTTGTCTTCTACATAATTCTCTCCCCCGTGTGGGATTCACGCAATTTCAGATGAAGAAGATTCATAATTACACGTGAAGACATACACTGCTACCCTCAATGGCTCAACTTTAATGGAAAGAAGACATACAAGGCCTATATGAGATGAAACGAAATCAGTGCTCCTGACATCTTCGCAGATGTGAAATCTTAGACCGTTCTCTGTATTACTGAAAAGAGACGTAAGTTGGGAGTTGGTTCAGACCGAAACTAAAATATTTCGAAGAAGACTGATATGTGTATAATGTTGTAGCTTGGTGAGATGAGGAAACACCGTCAAGAAGTATGTCGCCCAAAGTCATTTGAAGTCATGAGAAGAGCAGTAACCTGTTCACCTTGTCCAGTAAACGTCTCGACCATAGTGTTAAACGAACTAATGGTGATGCCACATGCACTGTCCGAAACATTATTTCTGTCAAACAGAATAAACCTGGATAGTACTGTGTCAGTAGAGATACACGTAAAAAGCGTCAAATCTACGTAATCTTTAACGTGCACTTTACTCCATCATTATCGTCATGTACCCTGCCGCATGGCGTTGGCGACCATGGCCCTCCATATGCATCTATCCCTTGTCACTGCAAGTACATCTTCCACCCTCTATGTCCTCAGCCACCCTGCAAGTCCGTCCAATATTTTCTCCCTACGACTACCAGCTTTCCTCTTGTGACCAGGTGCTCTAATTCCCCTTTCCTCATAAAATGCCAATAAATGCTGCACTTTACATGAACTTACACTTTTACAATGAAATGCAATTATGCAATTCTGCTCAGACCACACATTTCTGAATAGCTTTTCTTTGAAACAAATCGATCTGAAAACACGTACATTTGTCTAAATTACATTTTATCCGTCTAAAATCTTCTTTGCTTTGTCGTCGCATTTTTTTTCATGCGACTAATTCTGTGCATATTGAAATCAAATGAACCTTACGGTGGCTTTTGTTATCTGAGAGCCCAGCCATAGCTTTTTCAACGTAGAGTTTGCTTTCAAACTGCAAGCTAGCAGTGATTAAGGAAAAATAAAACACGATTGGACGATAATTGAACGATTCTAACACACAGTAAATGCTTTGTTCCATGCATTTCTTCTGTGTTTATTTGTTTGTTGTTCTTTCTTTCTCCCTTCCTTTCTTTCTTGCTTCTTTTTCTTCTTTTTTTTTCTTTCTTTCTTTCGTTCTTTCTTTTTTCTGTCTTTCTTGCTTTCTTTGTTACATGTTCTGCACGGTTTCTGAGTCTCTATCTCAACATCACTCATTTCGGCTCTTACACATATCCAAAAACAGAAAAAAACTGAGGCCCCACTGACAGCAGAGCAATAAAAGCCACACGATCTAAGAGAATAGTTTAAGACAATACTTTATAAAGTTATGATTGATGAGAATGGGGGAGATAGTGATAGTGCTGTACGAATAGAACTGTATTTCGAATTGAGACTGTGAGACATTCACCCTCTTCATGCATTCTATTTCAGTTTCAGTTTCAGTCTCTCAAGATGACGTCTCCACACTCGGAATGAATTCCATATCTTGTAACGTCACAAGTGCCATATGATGAAAAAGATCAAGAATGATCATGGCAAAAGGCTTAAAAGCCTGTACATAAACTAATAAGCTGTCCATGTCCTGAGTTCTACCTAACCTACGGTAGCATTCTGGCGTCAACCACGAATGAAAAATGCAGATACCTGTGAAGTTGGTCAGCAGGGAATTTTGCACAGCATAATCAATGAAACATCCATTTAGTGGATGACACGTAATTGTGGGGACCGAGTCTTCCCAAGGATCCCATGGCACGTTCAACTCGTCCGTTGATTAACTCTTTGACTACATCATCCGATCTGTCAGCATTCCACATTGTCAGCCATGACAACGAAGCAAAAACCAAACCCTTTCACTCACTCACCCTAACTACCAGCCTCCAACAGGAAACTGGTGGATAGAGTGAAGGAATGAAAGGGTTAATTTTTTGCAGTGGGGAATAAGGTGCGGGAGTAAAAGGGTTAAGAGAGCGCCTCGCTGATAACAAAGGGATCATGAATCTGTTGTATGTATTTACTTATTTATTTATTTATTTATTCATGTATTTATTTATGTATTTATTCATTTATCTATTTATTGATTGTTTTCTTTGAAACAACTTGGACTGGCTTTATTTATCGATAGAGTCGTGAAGTCAAGATCTCATGACTCAGATTCAGTCCCATTCGGCAACGTATTGGCAAGTGCCTTTCCGATCTTAATGTTGCTGTAATCCTTCTGGCTGTGCCAGCGTTCCGTAGGTGCCGTTCTCTTCCCTATTCCAAGACCTTGCCAAGACGCAGGGCTTGCACAAGGATAAAGAGGGCTGCCATGCCAGAAAACTGGAAGCAGGTATGGATGGAGCGAACAATTATGGAATCGTGAGAGTGCAATGAATCCTTCTTGAACCATCACCAAACTCAGTCTTGGTAAGTCCTTTATTTATCTATGTGTTTATTTGTTAAGTATTTTTTCAATTTGTTTATTTGTTTATTTATTTATCCATCCATTCTTCTCTTTGAAGGCAAGATATACACGTACACACGCCATTACAATGTTACCAAGATTATTGCGCTCATAGGCGGTTACAACACTAGCATAATAATCAAAACCCATAGGTCACGAAGGACCTCAGGATCTGGCCAGCTCATGGGTTTGTGTGCAGGCTTAAGCCTTGTGTCACGATCAATGTGGGATCTTCTCCATCACATGGCACCGGTGACGTCAGCGCATATGGAATTCATTCTGAGCGCGGAAACTCATCTTGAGAAATTGAAAACTGCGTAAGAGGAAGGTGGGAGCGGAAAATAGCACGCATACATAACTTTTTTGGACAAATAACGATTCGAACACTAGTCGTCCCAGTCAGTAGTCCGTAGAGAGTAACCGTTTTGCCACGTTGAGGAATGGCATTTATGTCAAGGTTGTTTCTATGGAAAACGCTGGTTCGTAGTTTACGCATTGATTTCGTACGCTACTGGCCTGTTGTGTTATATGGAAGTGAAAGATGAACTCTTAAAGCTGCAGATGAAAACAGAATCATGCATTGTCATCCATCCCAGCAAAACAAAAACTTAACCCTTTGATTCAAATGATGCATTGTCAACCATCCCAGCAAAACAAAAACTAACCCTTTGATTCCCTCACCCTACACGCTTGCTTTCTGGACAGGGCGCGGGAGTCAAAGGGTTAAGTAGAAGTGTGGTAGAATGTTTCAGACGTTCTCACTACCACTACCACCAATAATAACAATAGCAATAATAACAATACTACTACTACTGGTAATGATAATGAGAAGAAGAAGAAAACGACGACGACGACGACGACGAAGAAGAAGAAAACGACGACGACGACGACGAAGAAGAAGAAGAATGCGAAGAAGAAGAATGCGAAGAATGCGAAGAATGCGAAGAATGCGAAGAAGAATGCGAAGAAGAATGCGAAGAAGAATGCGAAGAAGACTCGATAACATTTCTTGTCAAAGAAAAAAAGAACCCTCACTTCTTGACGACTGGAAGCAGAAACAAGCCCTATGGAACCGTCAAGTCTGACAATTAAGACGGGTGAATGATCAGAGGTCCACGCTATTTTTCAGCCACAAAATCCACGGTCTGGCACCATAATGTACACTCTGTGTCAGTCGGTGGAGAAACACAGTATTAGATTAGGTACTGGAACCGCGGGCATACGGACGGTACGTTGCACCTTTCTGAGCGCAGTAAGCTGCTGCCGGCACAGCTGTCCATTTCCTGTTATCTCCTCCATCTCCAACACCGGACATACACTCTATCTAGATATGGCTGCGCTCAAATGTAGAAGAAGAGAAAAAATAAAGAAAACTAAAAGTATGAGAAGAAGAAGAAAAAGAAGAGGAGGAGAAGGAAGAAGAAAAAGAAGAGAAGACGAGCAGCATGCAGTAGAAGAAGTAAAAGAAGGAAGAAGAATCGAAGAAGAATGCGAAGAATGCGAAGAAGAATGAAGAAGAATGCGAAGAAGAAATGCGAAGAAGAATGCGAAGAAGAAG
>JAPXFY010000017.1:32934736-32939736 GCA_030674185.1 Monoplex corrugatus
GTTCAAAGTGACAACGGGTTCGATATGTATAGGATATTTTTTGTGCAGCATGTAACAGGAAACCATATTTTCATGTAAAATAAGACAGACACGTTAAGTTTTTAAGATTTTATTGATTATGCTTAGGTTTGACATAACAGAAACTGTGCAGTATCATTGAAAGCATAAGAATCGTGGGGAAAATGTGCTTGGTTTGTCTGTATGTAAAATGACCAACAGAGTGAAATGCTCTTCATTCTATTGTGTCTTATTTCAAATATTGTACGTGATCAGTATATCCCACTGAAGTTCCAGAAAGTGTCAGTTCTCTCTCTCTCTCTGCCCCCTCTCTCTCTTTCTGCCCCCTCTCTCTCTCTCTTTCTTTCTCTCTCTCTGTCTCTCACTCTCTTCTCTTTTTTCTTTCTTTCTCTGTCTGTCTTTGTCTCTTGTTATCTTAGTCTCTCTCACTCTCTCTCATTCTTTCTTTCTGTCTCTGTTTGTCTGTCTGTCACTTTCTCTTTCTCTCTTCTCTCTCTCTTTCTCTGTCTGCCTCTCTCTCTTGTTATCTCTCTCTCTCTCTCTTTCTTTCTTTCTTTCTTTCTTTCTTTTTCCTTTTCTGATTCTCTATCTTTGTGTGTGTTCCTCTCGATCGGTCTGCTTGTCTGTCTGTTTCTCTGTCGCTCTGCCCCCTCTCTCTCTCTTTCTTTTTTCTCTCTCTTTCTCTCTACCGGTTTCTTTTTGCATTGTTTTTTTCTTGTCTTTTCTTCTATTTTCCATTGCCAGGAATGCAATATATTGACAGAAGGCAATATGTATGGGCAGTGTGAGGTCTTCCTGGCTTTTCATGTTCGATCGCCACGCTTGTACTCGTCATGCAGTATTGATATTTTTTCCTTTCCTACAAGTCTTGTCCGGGATGGCCTTTCCAATTTCTGAACAGAGTATCTACTTTTTGTGTTTTAAGTTTTCTTTTTCTCAAAAACCCAGGACTCAAAGACTATAGGTGATTTCTTTTTTTTGGATAAAAGACTACAGGTATTAGAAAGACGTGTTTTAGTCATCTGTTTACATATGTACTGTCTTAAAAAAGAAAATTTGTGATTATTGGGGAATGTAGACATATGCTGGATTCTGCCATATATCATAAAATGACGTGATCCTCATCATAATTGCTTTTCATAGAATTGTTTATGTGACCTCTGTGTTGGGCTTCCTTTCTTTGCTTTGTTTGGTTAGTTGGTTGGTTGTTTTGGCTTGTTTGTTTAGTTGTGCGTTTCGTTGTTTGTTTGTATGCTTACTTGTTTGTTGTTGTGTTGTTGTTGCTTTCCATTGTCCAGGCTCCTAAAGTGTTCCTCTGTCATTTTTCTCACGTTGGTCATTTCAACTCTCCTACTAATCTGCAGTACCACCGAAACTAGCCAAAAAGTGCAGTTGTTAGAAAGATTTTGACGAAGTTAGAGTTGAGTGTGGGCGTGGGACGGATACCGTTGTGCAGGGCAAATAAGAGAGAGAGAAGAGAGAGAGAGAGAGAGAGAGAGAGAGAGAGAAGAGAGAGAAGAGAGAGAGAGGCAGACAGACAGGCAGACAGACAAAGAAAGAGAGAGAGAGAGAACAGAGAGACAAAAACAGAGAGACAGAGACAGACAGAGAGAAAGGGAGAGAGACAGAGAGACATACAGACAGACAAAGAGACAGAGAGGAGAAAGAGCGGGGGAAATAGAAAGAGGGAGGGAAAAGGAGAGAGATGCAGAGAAGAAAGGGACAGGGAGGATGAGAGAGAGGGTGAGAGATGGAGGGACAGCAAGAGGAGAGAGAAAAGAGGGAGGGAGAGGGAGAAGGAGAGAGAGAAAGATGTCCAATTATCTGTGTGATTGGCAGCAGGATGGTGCAGGAACACAGAGCAAAGGATAAATGGTTCCATGGAATGGGGGCGAAATGAATGAATAGCAGCGGAATTAAAATCAAGATTGTTATATGAATCAAGTGAACTCTCTCTCTCCCTATCTCTCTGTCTGCCTGTCTGTCTGTCTGTCTGTCTCTCTCTGTCTCTCTGTCTGTCTGTCTCTCTGTCTGCCTGTCTGTTTATCTGCCTGTCTGTCTGTCTGTCGCTCTGTCTGTCTCTCTCTGTCTCTCTGCCTCTCTCTGTCTCTCTGTCTCTCTCTCTCCGTCTCTCGCTCACAAACACACACACACACACTCACACACACACACACACACACACACACACACACACACACACACACACACACACACACACACACACACACACACACACACACTGAAAATAAATACCCCAATGATTAGGCCAGTCAAACACACAAATGAATGCACGCAATGATGAATGGATGAACAAATCGATTTCTGAAAGGTGAACTGCATGGCCAATTTAATTATCACAAGGATCATTAAAAAAAAAAGAAAAAACTACAAAAGACAAGAAAGGAAGGAAGAGAGAAGGAAGGAAATAAGGAAGAAAACAAAACATGAAATAAAAGGGATAAGAAAGAACTGATGGAAAGAGAAGGCATGAAAGAAGACAGGAAAGAGAGATACAAAGGAACGAAGAATGAAAGACAAACAATAAGACGAGTGGAAAGGAGGACGAAAAGACAGAAAGACAGGAAGAAGCATAATTATAAGGAAAAACAAAGATACAGTAAAGAAAGAACAAAATAGTCACAGACATAAGATCATGACATGTAAATAAATAGATAGATGAGTTGATACAAAAACAAGGAATAACTCACTCACTCACTCACTGACTCAGTCATTCACTGGCTCATTGTCTGATTCACCAAATGAGTCATTCAGCTACTCATTCACTCACTGACCAATATACACATATACTAGAACGGTTCAATTATTCATTCCTGATTGACCAAACTGAGATGAACTGTTGACTTTTCATTACGAATGAAAGATACGATGATGACAACACAATCCATGCGTCAGCTCTCCTTTATATCTCCTGAAGTTTCTTGACAAGCTTAATTTCAGATTCAATTCATTGTTGATGGGCCGTTATTAAGGTTTTCTATCATAAATAAACAGACAAACAAACAAACAAACAAACAAACAAACAAAGCAATGAATGAATGAATAAATCAATGAATAAATGAATAATTAAATAAACAAATAAATAAATAATAAATAAATAAATAAATGAATAAATAAATAAACAAACAAATAAATAAATGAATAAATAAATAAATAAATAAATAAATAAATAAATAAATAATAAATAAATAAAAATAAATAAATAAATAAATAAATAAATAAATAAATAAATAGTGGAAAGAGACACACTTCAAATTAAACAAACATATCATAATGGCAAAGGAAAGCATGTTTCTATTCAATAATCACTGTCTTTCTATTCTCATTTAAATCTCATCCACCAATACAGTTAGATTGATTAGCATTATGGTTGTCGTCGTCGTGATCATTACCATCATCTTCACCATCATCATCGTCGTCGTCGTCGTCATCATCATCATCGTCGTCGTCGTTGTCATCAGCATATTAATTACCATCTCGATTATCACCACCATCATCATCGTCATTACAGATACAACCAGCCAGCCTGCCAGATAGTCAGACAGTCAGCCAGCCAGCCAGCCAGACATACACACACACACAAACACACACACACACACACACACACACACACACACACACACACACACACACACACACACACACACACAACTACAACACACACATACATACACACACACACACACACACTCAAACACACACACACACAAATACACGCACATATGCACGCAAACACAAGCTACACAAACACCACTATCCCACAAACACCACACATAAACATCATCATTGCTCACTACCAATCTAAGTTTCCCTTCTCCAGTTAACCCAACGGCACTGTCATCAAGAATATTCCTTGCCTATCTCACTCAAATCACCACCACATTGCTAAAACTGATTCGGGAAATAAGGAATGGAAGCAATTTGCTCAGCATTGACAGGGTCACCAGCAAAGAGAGGGAAAAAAGTACACACAGAACAAAACTCACAGTACACACAAGCTTTCTTCCTAAAATGATGGGGCGATATTAGCTCACCCACAGGGACGCTGAAAGCAGCTCAATTCTGTGGCATATACCACTGAATGCCATCCATATGCAATTGCCTTAAAAACAGGAGCTGGATCAATTAGACATTGGAAAAACAAAAAAAGAGATAATAAAATGGAAAAGAAAATGCTGTGGTGATTGAATTTGCTTGGAAGTCTTAACTAGAACCTGAAGTAAATCCTGGTATAATGAAAAACGGGATAAAAGACAAAATATAATAATTCAAAGTATTGGAAGTCTTAACTACAACCTGATGTAAAAACACACGCACAACACACACACACACACACACACACACACACACACACACACACACACACACACACACACACACACACATACACACACACACATACGCACGCACACACACACATACATACGCACACACACTCACTCACACACACACATACACATACACATACACATACACATACACACATACACACACACACACACACACACACATACACACACACACACACACAAGTCGCTCAATTCTGTGGCAGATACCACTGAATGCCATCCATATGCGATTGCCTTAAAAACGGGAGATGGATCAATTAGACACAGGAAAAACAAAAAAGGGATAATAAAATGAAATGAAAATGCTGTGGTGATTGAATTTGCTTGGAAGTCTTAACTAGAACCTGAAGTAAAACCCGGTATAATGAAAAACGGGATAAAAGACAAAATATAATAATTCAGGGTATTCCAGTTTCTAGTAGGATATAACCACAAATGGAATCACAAAAAATGAAAACAGTATGTTAATCAGATGTTCTCAGTCATTCACACATATACACACACGCACAACACACAGACATACACACACACACAAACACACACACACACACACACATACACACACACACACACACACACACACACACACACACACACACACACACACTCACATGC
>JAPXFY010000017.1:32967236-32969736 GCA_030674185.1 Monoplex corrugatus
GAAGAAGAAAGAAGAAGAAGAAGAAGAAGAAGAAGAGAAGAAGAAGAGAAGAAGAAGAGAAGAGAGAAGAAGAAGAAGAAGAAGAAGAAGAAGAAGAAGAAGAAGAAGAAGAAGAAGAAGAGAAGAAGAAAGAAGAAGAAGAAGAAGAAGAAGAAGAAGAAGAAGAAGAAGAAGAAGAAAGAAGAAGAAGAAGAAGAAGAAGAAGAAGAAGGAAGAAGAAGAAGAAGAAGAAGAAGAAGAAGAAGAAGAAGAAAAGAGAAGAAGAAGAAGAAGAAGAAGAAGAAGAAGAAGAAGAAGAAGAAGAAGAAGAAGAAGAAGAAGAAGAAGAAGAAGAAGAAGAAGAAGAAGAAGAAGAAGAAGAAGAAGAGAGACAGACAGACCGACAGACAGACAGACAGAGACAGAGACAGACGGACAGACAGACAGACAGACTGACAGAGAGAGAGAGAGAGAGAGAGAGAGAGAGAGAGAGAGAGAGAAGATATGGAAGAAGGTAGGTGTGGTTGGTGGGGTTGGTAGCCGAATTGCTAAAGTAGGATGGATAAACTTTGGACTTCCATTCGAAAAAGTCTTGAGATCGATCCGCCTGGACACCTATGCCTTGCGTGGAAAAGATGGAATTATTTTCCTATTTCACTGGTCCCCATGTGTGCAGACCTGCCAGTGCCAACCTCGACCCCCACCCCAGCCCCCATTCCTGCGTGTGTCTATGCTCATACAGACTGTAAATGTAAAATATGCAGAAGATTCTGTAAGTCATGGCAGTGGCAGGTTTATAGAAATATGAAAACATCCAGACTGTAGCACATCGACAAATGCAGAACGTGAGACAACATAGTGGGATGTGGTTAACTTGCCTAAGAGCTTGAGTTCTGCGTATTTCACTATACAAAGTCTGACTGTGTTTTAATGCGCAGTGAATCCAAAATGAAGTTGAGAATAACGCTTGACTAGATTATTATGTATCTATAATCTATGATATGCAGACAGCTTGACAGAAACATAGACTAAACGCATACGTACATGTTTTCTCTCTCTCTCTCTCTCTCCTCTCTTCTCTCTCTCTCTCTCTCAGTCTCTGTCTGTCTGTCTGTCTGTCTGCCTCTGTCTCTGTCTCCGTCTGTTTGTCTGTCTCTGTCTGTCTGTCTCTGTCTGTCTGTCTCTTTCTCTCTCTCTCTTTATCTCTCTTTCTTTCTTTCTTTTCTGTCTCCGCCTCTATATCTGTCTCTGTCTCTCTCTCTTTTTCTCTGTCTCTCTCTGTCTCTCTCTGTCTCTGCCTCTCTCTGTCTTTCTCTCTCTTTCTCTTTCTCTCTTTGTGTCTTTCTCACTCACTCTCTCTGTCTCTCTTTATTTCTGTCTCTGTCCCTCTGTCTTTGTCTCTCCCTTTCTCTGAATCTCTTTCTTTCATTTATTCTTTCAATCTTTCTTTCCTTCCTTCCTTCTCTTTTGTATTTCTTTCTCTGTCCCTCTGTCTCTCTCTGTCTCTTTCTCAGTCTCTTTCTTTCTCTGTCTCTCTACGCCTCTGTCTGTCTCTCTGTCTGTCTCTCTGTCTGTCTGTCTGTCTGTCACACACACACACACACACACCACACACACCACACTCTCTCTCTCTCTCTCTCTTTCTCCAACAAATACACACACAGGATACACATAACTCCTTCCTTAGAATAGCTTTTAGAGACTTCTGAGACTCTGGCATTCTGAAGAAAATGGAAACTTGGTCCTTAATTCCTCTTTAGCCTGAACTTGACGTCTGGCGACATAAACCTCTGACAGAGAGAGCTCCAGCTTTTTTTTTTTTTCTTTCAGCAAAGATTCAAATTTATCAACACTTAGGTCACAGACAGAGTTTTGGAACTAGCACTGGAGGTGAGTGCACTTGGACAGCCTTAACGTAATCGGATAGTTCCATATTCGCTCCCACCACATCTGCCATCTAATTTTGTGAAGTCCAAAACGAGCGCAACCGCACGCGTTAAGGTAACAGGAACCGGAAAGACATGAAAATAGAATCAGAACCCATAACCATTCAATTCTAAATCTTTTGCGCTAATCCCTGCTGCACTATGGAAGCTGATGTTTGACAGAAAAATCTTGACGTCTTATCCATCATTTAGTCTTAAACCATTCCAGCACATAAGGTATAGTGCAGATTCAAGCAGTTTAGAAAAAAAAAATAAGACAGAAAGAAAAACATGAAAAATAAAACCAGAACGCGTTCTTAATGCATGTTTAGTCAACTGGCCATTGTCGAGCGTAAATATAAGAGCACAAAAAGTACACAAACAACAAATACAAATCGTTTTCTTGTGTTTTAACATAATTATTGACTTTAACCTTTTGACTCCCGCACCCTGTCCACCAGCATCTTGCAATATCAACCATGCTAGCAAAACAAAAACTTAACACTTTGACTCCCTTACCCTATCCACCAGCTTCCTCACCCTATCACCAGCTTCCTATAGAAAGCTGGCGGACAGGGTGAGGGAGTCAAAGGGTT
>JAPXFY010000017.1:32972236-32974736 GCA_030674185.1 Monoplex corrugatus
TTCACTGTTTATTTTATTGCAAAATGCTACGTTCTTTTCTACCGAAAATGTTTACACAAGAAAACTATTTTGAAACTCATTTAAAAAAAGTGACATCAGATCAATCTTTGATACTTAATATTTCAGAATCATTAGTTCACAGTCCTGTTAATGCATTACTTTAACTTTATGCATTTTGTGTTTTAGTGTTAAATCTTCCGTTCACATTGTTGAAGTTAATTGTTACTAATGTTAGAGTTAAGATTTCGTTCCATTTTACTATTTTTCCACCTATTTATGACTTTTTCCTCTGTCTCCCCTCTGCCTTAATCCAACCCGTCCAACTATCGTTCTCCATTTTATTTTATTTATACTTTTTTTTTTATTCCCCTCCCCCCTCCCCCGTCTAATATCACTTACAGTGAAAAGTCGTTAAATCAAAGAACGAACGAACAGACACAGACACAGACACAGACACACACACACACACACACACACACACACACACACACACACACACACACACACACACACACAACACACACACACACACACACACACACACACACACACACACACACACACACACACACACACTACACACCACAACCACACACAACTGAGTCCAAAGTTCAGACTAGTAACTCTTCGCCTAAAGTGATATTTTAAGACTTCTGAGACTTTGGCTTTCTAGCGAAAAAAAAAGATTAAAAAAAAAAAAAACAAGCCTACTCCCTAATTCCTCTTTAGCCTGGACTTGGCATCTGGAGATATCCACATTTCACAAAAGAAATATCCTACTGAGGTTGACACAGGCTCTCCACATCTTGGTCAGAGATGGAATTTTGGAATTGGAAATGAAGGTAGCCTTTTATATATAAAAAGTATAGATTTATCGCAGTCGTAGAGTTCCACATATGCTCCGCCAAAACACCCCTAGCAATGTGCTGGTAGACTGCTTCTTTGCCTGGCGCTAAACTCTATTCCACTGTTTTGCTAGGGTTGGAATTGAAACTGGGTTTCGTGTGATCAAACATATTTATGACAGTCACATATTTCCGTAAGTGATCTGCCAAAATCTGCTAGCATTATTCTGGTAAACAATTCCTTGGTCTTGCGTTAAGATTTGGAATACTAACTAGGTTTCAAATAAAAAAGGAGAATGTGATTAGATTATTATCAAATATTTAGATAACATCTCCAAATATGGTTAGCACAATCAGAAAATTGAAATATTGTAAGATTTACAGTAACATAATTATTTGGAATATTTTATATGTCTACAATTTGACCAAGACTTCAGAAAGGTAAGAAGACGAATTGGTCTTCAAGGGAAGGGAACTAGGAAATCAGACTATCTCTTCAATGATTTGTTCCAGGGCAGCCGTGTAAACACCATTCTCCTCACGATTTTCAACTGCTGTGGGATCCTAAGCGTGGGCAGGCCAGAAGGCACATGAGCCCAACTCGTTTTTCGTCCCCTTCCGAAGGACTAGACGTTCAGTTCAATTTTCTGGTCAGGCTGAGGAGAAAAAACAAGGCCGAAATGGGGAAAGAACCCTAGAACCTCGAGTTTACTTCTTGGCAGGCGAACGTCTGAATCGTTCAGCCATTCGTCTCCTTTTGTAGTGTCTTGACATTTGTGGTGCAGTGTTGAAATGAGATTAAGTCTTAATATGACAGAGACAGGCTTCCCATCCTTGGCATTTGAACGAAAATTAGTTGTGATAAGCTGATCTGACAAACTCAATCCATTCAAAGCATATTTTTAAACGATACTCTGACATTAAGGACAATTCGTTGCAACAGCCGATTAATTCCTGCCTGATAAAATTGTCTATTTCCTTAGAATTCTCAAAACAGTTTTTATGTTTGCATCGATTGTGACTGTCCGTCTCTATCCATCCACAAATTATTATTATTATTAATATCATAATTATTATTGTTATTGTTATTATTAATCTTTTTTGTACAGTGCTATTCTCCAAATTCATTTGAATTCTCTGAGCATTACACGTAATCAGACTTTTCAATGGACCAACAAAAGCTGAAACTGTAAGACAAGCTGAACTAACTATAGTCCACTATGATGTTGTACAGTCTAGCTTTTGGTTGGCCTGCATGCTAGGTGCTTTTCCTGTTTCCATCAGCTAGCCACTGGCACGGCTTACAGGATCTTTAACACGCATGTATGGTATTTCACATGCGTATGCACACGAATGGAAGTTTAACGCACTGGCAGGTCTATACACATGCTGACCTGAGATATTGGGAAATAGATCTGTACCTTTTACACTGCAGGCAGGCGTGTTAAGGCGGGTGAAAGCCAGGTCCTACTGATTGGATGTTCCATGTTAACTCACCGAGATGTGGTTTTTGATAATAATGTTGAGTTCCATGGACAGAAAAGAAAACAAACGAAACAGTATTGATGGAGGCAGACACAAGAAGATCATCCATAAGAAAGATTAGGAAAAGACAGGCAACATTTATAGGCCATTTTATGAGGAAAGAGAATTAG
>JAPXFY010000017.1:32987236-32989736 GCA_030674185.1 Monoplex corrugatus
TGTTCATTCAGACATTCTTCTTCTTCTTGTTCATTCAGACCTTCTTCTTCTTCTTCTTGTTCTTACAGACATTCTTCTTCTTCTTGTTCATACAGACATTCTTCTTCTTCTTGTTCATTACAGACATTCTTCTTCTTCTTGTTCATTACAGACATTCTTCTTTTCTTTTCATTACAGACATTTCTCTTCTCTTGTCATTACAGACATTCTTCTTTTCTTGTTCATTCAGACATTCTTCTTCTTCTTGTTCATTCAGACATTCTTCTTCTTCTTTTCATTCAGACATTCTTCTTCTTCTTGTTATTCAGACTTCTTCTTCTTCTTGTTATTCAGACATTCTTTTCTCTTGTCTTCAGCATTCTTTCTTCTTGTTCATTACAGACATTCTTCTTCTTCTTGTTCTTACACCTTCTCTTCTTCTTTTATTCAGACATTCTCTCTTCTCTTGTTATTACAGACATTCTTCTTCTTCTTGTATTACAGACATTCTTCTTCTTCTTGTTCATTACAGACATTCTTCTTTGTTATTCAGACATTTCTTTTCTTCTTATTACAGACATCTTCTTCTCTTGTTATTCAGACATTCTTCTTTCTGTTATTGAACATTCTCTTTTTTGTTATTCAGACATTTCTTCTTCTTGTTCATTAAGACATTCTTCTTCCTTCTTGTTCATTAAGACATCTTCTTCTTCTTGTTATTCAGACATTCTTCTTCTTCTTGTTCATTACAACATTCTTCTTCTTCTTTTGTTCATTACAGACATTCCTCTTTTGTTCATACAGACATTCTTCTTCTCTTGTCATACAGACTTTCTTCTCTTGTTCATTCAGACATTCTTCTTCTTTTTTGTTCATTCAGACATTTTCTCTCTTTATTCAGACATTCTTCTCTTCTTGTCATTACACTTCTTCTTTTGTCATTCAGACATTCTTCTCTCTTGTCATTCAGAATTTCTTCTTGTTCTTGCATTCTTCTTTTTTCTTGTTCATTCAGATTCTTCTCTTCTTCTTGTTCATTACAGACATTCTCTTCTCTTTGTTCATTAAGACATTCTTCTTCTTCTGTTCATACAGAATTTCTCTTTGTTATTCAGACATTCCTTCTTCTTCTGCATTAAGACACCTTGTTATAGCATTCTTCTTCTTGTCATTACAGACATTCTTTCTTTTTCACAGACATTCTTTCTTCTTGTTGTATTACAGACTCTCTTCTTCTTGTTCATTACAGACATTTTCTTTTCTCTGTCATACGATTCTTCTTTCTTGTTCATTAAGACATTCTTCTTTTTGTTATTCGACATTCTCTTTTCTGTCATTACAGACTTTCTTCTTCTTGTCATAAGACATTCTTCTTCTTCTTTATTAAGCATTCTTCTTCTTCTTCTGTTCATTCAGACTTTTCTTCTTGTTCATTACAAACTTCTCTTCTCTGTTCATTACAGACATCCTTCTCTTCTTGTCATCGACATTCTTCTTTTCTTGTATACAGACATCTTCTTCTGTTCTTAAGACTTTTTTCTTCTCTTGTTCATTACAGACTTTTCTTCTCTTCTGTCATCAGAATCTCTCTTGTCATACAAATTCTTCTCTTCTTGTTATTACAGACATTCCTTCTTACATTACAGACATCTCTTTTCTCTTGTCATTACAGCATTTCTTTCTTGTCATTACAGAATCTCTTCTTCTTGTCATTCAGACTTCTTCTTCTTCTTGTCATTCAGACATTCTTCTTCTGTTATTCAGATTCTTCTTCTGTATCAGACATTCTCTCTTCGTTCATTACAGACATTCTCTTTCTGTTCATAAGATTCTCTTCTTCTGTTCATTACAGACATTCTCTTCTTTTGTTATCAACTTCTTTTCTCTCTTGTTATTCAGACATTCTTTCTTTTTCATCAGACACTTTCTTCTGTCATTAAGAATTCTTTTCTTCTTTATTAAGCTTCTCTTCTTGTATTACAGACATTTTCTTTTGTCATCAGCATTCTTCTCTTCTGTTCTTACAACATTCTTTTTTGTTATTACAAATCTTCTTCTTGTTCATTACAGACATTCTTCTTCTTTTCTTGTTCATTACAGACATTTTCTTCTTCTTGTTCATTACAGACATTCTTCTTTCTTCTTGTTCATTCAGCTTCTTCTTCTTTACTTGTTCATTCAGACATTCTTTTCTTCTTCTTGTTCATTCAGACATTCTTCTTTTCTTGTTCATTACAGACATTCTTCTTCTTCTTGTTCATTACAGACATTCTTCTTCTTGTTGTTGTTCATTACAGACATTCTTCTTGTTTATTACAGACATTCTTCTTCTTCTTGGTCTTTAGTTTGCTGTCTAAATGGTCAGGTCACATTTGGCGATTTCTGTTCGTTTGTTTATTTTTTCCAGTTCCATCCAATTTTGCTAAGGTTGCGTGGTGTTCAGAGGAGTTGCGGTAGAACTTGTTTCCTGTCGACTCGCTCGATTCTGTTTAGGCGCAGGACTCTGGCACTGCAAGCCTCA
>JAPXFY010000017.1:32997236-33004736 GCA_030674185.1 Monoplex corrugatus
GTGATGATGGTAGCAACAAAAACAGTAACACTGGTGATAAGGACTTTTGGTGTGTTGAAAAAAAAAAGTGCAATATTGGGATAAGACAGAACTGATCTTTGATATTTTTGGTAATAATAATAATACACGCAAAACGTGGCTTAAATTTCAAAGACTGTGCATGCGTCATGGTTTTGTTTGTTTGCTTGTTTTAGTTGCAGTTGTAGCAGTGGTTGTTGTTATTGCTGATGTCATTGTCGTTGTCGTTGCTATTTAAGAGGCTGGTGCTGATGACGGAGACATGGGCTCTAGATTTAATGTCTGGAACACATGCTAGAATTGAAACACCAAAACTAGCCTGTTCGCTGCCCACCTAAATGCTCCGATCAGTCTGATGGTATTAGTTTAGAGTCTCATGGGTACCATTCTGTCCCTCCCCTCTCCCTTCCTTCTTAAGTAATGTCTGTCAATGCTGTTTTTCGTTCTGTGATGATTATATTATAACCATTTTTGAAATATAAATATGTACTAGGTAAATATCAGGGCTTTTTCGCAATATCTAATTCAATTTTCGAATGTTATATTGCAAAAACATTCCAGGAGCATTCATGATATGATAATATTTTAACAATGATCACTTGGGAAAATACACACACACACATACCTACTCACACCCACTCACTGACCCCTCACTTTCCAACCCACCCCTACCCACCCCCAAACACACATAATACAAACACACACGGGCGCGCACACACACACATTCTGACACACATATACCACATACACACACATGCAGGAACACACGCGCGTGCACACGACCATGCACCCATGTACACACAAAAAGACAGACAATTGCGCGCGCGCGCACACACACACACACACACACAGACACAGACACACACACACACACACACACACACACACACACATACACACCGCTTAATATCACTTATAGTGAAAAGACCTTAAATCAAAAGAACGAACGAACGAACACACACACACACACCCCACACACACACACACACACACACACACACACACACACACACACACTCACACAAGCACAACACACACACACACACACACACACAGACACACAACAGACATAGACACAGACACACACACGCACACACACACACACACACACACACACACACACACACACACACACACACACACAGTGGCAGAACCAGGACTATCGCTGCCAGCAGATTCGCTCCAATACTCGGACTCCATAAATGACACAGACAGTTCAACTTTAGCCTGCTAACCCAAACACACAATCTGATTATTATATATGCTCTATTGTTTGAAATCTTTGCCTGATTGAACATCTGCAATAAATCTATCTCTCTGGAGAGCACTTTCGTATACAGAAGGATATACTCAGTGTATCATAAAAATTTCATTTTGTTGCTGAACAAATGGCTGCATATTAACATTAATTTATACATAAAGTCTCCAGAGAAAATGGGAAAATATCGAAATATTGGTCAACTAAAGTAGAATGACAAGGTCTGCAATTCTGGCGTTTTTGTAAAAAAAAAAAATTTCAGACACAGACACAGACACACAGACACACAGACACACAGACGCACACACACACACACACACCATACACACACATACACACACATACAAACACACACACACGCAGACACACAAACTCATTCACGCACACAGACACACACACATTAAACCCTCTGTCACTGTTTCTGTCTCTCTCTCTGTCTCTCAGTTCTGTCACTGTCTCTGTTTCTCTCACTCTCTATCACACACACACACACACACACACACACACACACACACACACACACACACACACACACACACACGCACAAATACACACTAACACACACACATACACACACACATTCAAGATGGCGGAGACACCTAAGTAAAAATTTGCAGCTGTCAGAGAAAACGTTTAAAAAAGGCTCAATATGACAAGAACTAGAAGAGGCCGCCTTGCCCAAAAGAAACAAGAAGACGCATCAGAGGGCAAGGCTGATGGAGAGAGGCTATCGGCGAGCGACATGGGAGCAGATACAGAAAAGGACCCGCAATCGACAGTGGCCGAGTCTGACTCTACATCTGGTTCACTGTCCACGGCTTCCACCGACACGCAGAGTGGGACAACCTGCACCGCGCCTCTTTCCAGCACGGCGGACTGCGTAAGTACGTCAGAACTCAAAAACATCATACTGGCTCTGCGGGACCAAGTCAATTCTTTGGAAAAGACTGTCCTTGCACTTATTACAACCCAGCAAAAAGAGAACGTCACCATGCCAACCCGTAACTGTCACACACAGACGGATCTACATGACACACATCCCACATATGCAGACGTACTGAAACAAAACCACACAAGCAAGCAGGACGACAAACAGGCTCGAAACATCAAGGCACCAAAACCCAGCAGCAAAACAAATCAGCAAACAGCAAAAATGCCTGAAAAGAAAATAAAAAACAAGAAAGAACAACGTCATGACGTCACACAAGCTAAAGACGTCATTTTACATCCGAACCATACAGCATCACGCTCTGAAAATAGGTCTATTCCAAAACAACATAAAAAGCACCATGATCTTCCGTATGTTATCACTGTCCACGACTCTGTGTTGAGGGGTGTCAACTCGAGAAGACTGGGACGATCTTACGGCTTCGAAGGAGACTCGTGCCCTGTGACCACCCCTCATGACATTCAAAGCTCATTAGACATGGCCCTTTCCAAATGTGACGATACTGCAGACTGTATTGTTTTTCACTGTGGTGTGCATGATTTGAATAGTAAAGATCTCGCTACAACAACTAAACATCTCGCTTCAGGCATAAAACAAATAGCACAAGAACATCCTAATTCAAAATTAGTCGTTAGTAAGGTTGCCCCTGTACGGCAGGCACGAATGGAGGTTCAACGAAATCTGTTCAACGCTTTACTATCTGCTGAACTTGTTGATATGAAAAATATTTCTTTTATATCACATGAGAACCTTCGTACCACTCAACAATTTCTAAAAGATGACATTCACCCCACCACCAGAGGAAGCAGCATCATTGCAGGAAATCTTGGAAGACACATTCGAGACCTCTTTTGGGAGACTCCAAGGAGAACAGCAAGATCAAGATCAGCACAGCTACACCCTTCCAGATTCTCTAGAGAACGGTACCACCTTTTCGACAACTACGTACCATGGTGGCCATATAATGTTTTGATATAACAGTATTGTATATACAATTCTTGACGTTCATGTCACAGGACTTTTTCCTCGTCATCTCTGACATTTCTTCTGCTGAAAGTATACAATAACCAGGTTTTAGTCCGACTATCAAGACTCAGACTATACACTCTGTTCATTTGAAGACGTGTATGCTATTATTTTGTTTATTGGTTATTTGTTATCCATTGTAATCTAATATCTCTTCAATAAGTTATTTCTACGTTGACTGTGTAATTTTCTTTTCATCGTTTTGCTACAATTTTGTTATCTTTACTTCGTAGTCTAAGTAATTGCGTAATTTTCTTTCTGCCCATCTCTCCTGTACACAGAAAATCAAAGTATTCATTATTATCGACCATAAATAACAGTCAATAGAAAGTTGGAGATAAACCAGTATCAGTAATGCGACAACAATCCCAAGTCAAGTTTTTGCAATGGAATTGTAGATCCCTTTCCACCAATTCGGCATACTTGGAGCATTTCCTGACATCAAATAGATGTGAAGTTTTGATTCTGCAGTCGAAGAATGTTGTTGCAACCAAGCTTCCCAATTTCCCCAATTATTACTATCCTCCAGTCTATGAATGTGGGAATCACGGGAAGAAGGTATCCACTGCGATATACATACTCAAAGAGTTACAATACTGCTTACTTACTTCCCCGGTTTTGAAATCAAGCGACGATTTGCACGCTTGTGCTGCCACTGTCCAATTAAGCAATTCTTTAAACATCAACGTTTTATCAGTGTACCTGCCAACAGGTCCAAATGACCGCAACACAGAATGGCTGCGCACGATCCAAGATCAGCAGCGTGGTAAATGGCTAATAGGTGGAGACTTTAATTCCCACTCCCCATTTTGGGAAAAGAACTGTTCTACTGTTACGAGCAATCGTTTGGTAGAAAATATCGTTGATAGTTCGCTTTACCTTCTAAATGATGGTAGTGTCACTAGGATCCCTGATGTCTCCAAACACAGGGCGACAGCCATCGATTTGTCTCTGATATCACCAGAATTAGCACCATCCTGTACCTGGGAAACTCACAGAGACACTTTGGGAAGCGATCATCTACCTATCATCATAACCATAACTGACAAAAACATCAGGATGAAAGACAGCTCTCCTGATATTATTCCAAAATATAATTACAAGCGTGCAGACTGGTCCTTATTTCGAACTGCTCTTGCTAATCAGGATTACAGACATTATGAAAGTGAAAATGTAGACATTATGTTTTCTAAATTCCAAGAGTCAATTCTAGCCGCTGCAGACGTATCAATTCCGAAACTCAAAACTTCTAAATCGAATAATCGATTGGGTAATATTTGGTGGACAGAGGCATGTGAGAAAGCAGTTCAATATAAAAGGGAGAAATTCAAAATCTACATCAAAAGCCGGAAACCTGAAGATCATGTGGAAATGAAAAAAGCTAACATCCAATGTAACAAAATCATTGCTGAAGCAAAGAAAGATTATTGGGCATCATTCTGCAAAAAAGAAATTTCAGATTTCAAAGATTTCCATAAAGTCTGGACGAAAATGACTCAAATGAAGAATGGAACCAACTTACCTAGGTGTCCGATAATGATAGAAACATGTAACACATTTCCTTCAGATATTGATAAAGCAGAAACCTTTGTGGACTTATTTGCTAAAAACAGTAAAGTTGAAGGTTTATCTCCAGACTGCAAACATCACAGAGAAATGGAAGATAACAACTCAATCTACACTGATCCAATACCTCAGAATGATCTCTGGTTTAATTCTCCAATTACCTTAGAAGAGCTAAAAAACACAATACTGTTTCTACACAACAAAACGAGTTCGGTAGGTGTTGATGCAGTTTCGACTGAAATGATTAAACATCTCCCTGAAAACTATCTTATTTTCCTACACAAAATTTTGCAGAAATGCTGGGTTAGCGGAACTGTACCACAAATCTGGCAAAAGTCTATAGTTATACCGATATTAAAAGCAGGAAAATTGAAAACTGATAAAAACAGTTACAGACCCATTGCTTTGACGTCCCACACGAGCAAACTAATGGAAAGACTGATCTTAAACAGACTTTTACACTACTGTGATAAAAATAACGTTATTCCGGTAAACCAGGCGGGTTTTAGAAAAGGGAGATCCGCAGTTGAACACCTAGTTAAACTTACGACTCAGAACAAACAACAGTTTGCCCGCAGAAAAAGTGTTTTAGCTACTTTCTTTGATGTAAAAAAAGCTTACGATCAAGTTTGGCATAAACGTTTATTGTTCAAGCTAAAATCTGTTGGTTTATCTGGCAATATGTACAATTACATTAAATCTTTTTTAGCTAATAGAACAATACAGGCTAGAGTGGGAGCTAGTTATTCTACTTCATGGCGCCTCGACATGGGGATTCCACAAGGTTCAGTGATAGCACCTATTTTATTTAATATCCTTATACAGGATCTTCCTAAAGCTTTTTCAAATCGTGTTGTTTTAGTACAGTATGCTGATGATATATGCACTTGGATGAATATCACTTTAAAAAAGACAACTCCACAGAGAACACGGAATTACATCAGGAAATTGTATCAAATTGATCTTGATAATCTTGGAAACTACATGTTAGAAAATGGTCTGTCGTTGTCGGCAGAAAAAACTAACATGATGCTGTTTGATCCTGGTGGTAACTCAAATAACTTGCCTACTTTCAAATTGCTTGGTGAAGTGTTAAATTACAAACAGGTCGTAAAATTTCTGGGAGTTTACATCACTTCGAAATTAAGCTGGAATGTTCATTTTGATTATATTTTAACAAAAGCACGAAAAACCTTAAATTTTCTAAAGATAATAAGCAAATTACCCTGGGGAATGGATACAAATATACTGATTCATCTGTCAACAGCGCTGGTCAGGTCTAAATTATCCTACGCGCAAGAAGTTTTTTTCAATGCACCTAAATATTTACTAAAAAAGATTCAGAACTTGGACTGCAAAAGTCTTAAAATTGCACTAGGTGTACCAACTCATGCTTCTACTCTGGAAACGTACAAAGTTGCTGGAATTCTACCTCTAAACAACCATCGTGAGCTAGCTACAGCAAAGTTTGCAATTAGAACTACTTCACAAGCGAATAATTTTGTGAGCAAAGAAATTAAAATCAGATCTGATATTAACTTTCCAAAACGAGCAAAAAACATTTCATCACAAATTACAACCGCAACTTACATATCTGACCTGATCAAGCAATCCAGCATAACTATGGATGAAATAGCCGAAAAACCAACGTTAACGCCTATCCCTACATGGGAAATGCTAAAGGCCACGTTTGATCTCGATTATGCAGACGTTAAAAAAGATGATAATGTCAACATTACGCTATCCACAGCTTGTGAACACATCGATGAAAAGTACCGTACCCACCTCCACATTTTTACTGATGGGTCAGTCTTAGCAAATCAGAGCGCTGGAGCAGCGTTTTATGTTCCAAAATTTAACATTAAAAAGTCTTTTTTCATTGGGGCAAATGTATCTATATATACAGCAGAATTGGTCGCTGTTGTTCAAGCGTTGCATTATTTAATAAACCTTCGGCCTGTGCCTTTCAAAGTAGTTCTGTTTGTTGATTCAAAATCTGTATTATATGCCTTACAGTCTTTTGATACAGACACAAGACCTGATTTAATAATTGAGGCAAATCATCTAATACACTGTTTAAAGATAAATGGCTCGGAAATCAGTTTATGCTGGGTGCCTTCTCACGTTGGTCTTCACGGCAACAACGTAGTTGACAGAGCAGCTAAATCCGGTGCACTCCGTTTTGAAAATTCCATAGAATTACATGTTAACACCTCGGTAAAAGAAGCTTACAACTCGCTAGAATTAGCATCATGGGTTCGATTTCATGAACATTTAAATGAAAAATTTGTGTCTCAAAAAAGAATCAAACTTTCAGTTCAAAATATCTGTAAAATAATGCAGTATTCTTCGATATATTATTTGAGATTAATTGTTACCACATATTTTCGTATTCAACTGAACGCTTTGAAAACAAAATATTGTAAAAACGTTTTATGTATTTGCGGTGAACAATTCACATTGTATCACTGTTTGTTTTACTGCAGAAAGCTTCGTTATTTTTTACCAAAGATGTTTACACAAGGAAACTATCTTGAAAAGCATTTTAAAGAAGTGATATCAGATCAAGTTCTGTTAGTTAAAATTTCAGAATCATTGGTTCACAGTCCTGTTAATGCGTTACTTTAAGGTTATTATTTTTATTATCATTATCTTATTTTGTTTTGTTTTGCTTTTTATGACG
>JAPXFY010000017.1:33017236-33019736 GCA_030674185.1 Monoplex corrugatus
ATCTTTGGGCCCTCTAGCTAACCCCCACGTTTATCTGGCTCTACTAAGAAAATAAGATGGGAATAGCTTTGCCATCAAAGGTCGACCAAAATGTACACAGAACACCCACATAATTATTCTCTCTCTCTCTGTCTGTCTCTTTGTCTCTGTCTCTGTCTCTGTCTCTCTCTCTCTCTTTCTCTCCCTCTCTGTCTGTCTGTCTGTCTCTCTCTCTCTCTCTCTCTGTTCTATTTTATTTAACGATCGACAGAATTGGTGTAATTGTAAATTTTAAAGATCAGCCGACTGTGTTTGTATCTAATTATTATGATTATTCTTTTCTTTTATTTTCATCACCACATTAGTTGACATGTCTCCCTACCCCGTTGGGTTTCCGGGGGTTCTTTCAGTATAAATAGTATCCCCACATTCTGGAAATTCTGTGCTAGAAATTTCCTCTTTTCTGTCACTCTCTTTGTTTCTGCCTTGTTGCCTTGCTTTCTGTCATTTCTACTTATTTTCTGCCTTAATGGTCCATTCACCTGTATTTTTTCGATAAAGTCTTACGTACTTTTTCTTCGGATTGATACTTGGGTACATTTATTGGCTCTAAGGAGGTGAGATATGCGGAAACAATTTTAGGTAATTTATGCCTGTTTTTATATACGTTTTGGTGTCCTTATGTATGCTTAAAATTTGTATTCTGGTGTGGTTTTTAGATCTCCCCTGTGCGATAAATCGGACGGAATGGTCCTACGCCGGGGGCATGTCCTTGGATTATGTGCGCGAATGCATTGATATGGGTACTTAATTTTCTTTTCTTTTTTCCTGTTAAGTTTTGTGTGTTTTGAAGCGGTTATAGTCCTGATATGGCTCTGCGCAGTCGGCTGGGCTTTAAACAACAATAAAAGAAAGAAAGACATGTCTCCCCCATCTTCCTTGTGTGTTCTTACTGTTTCCTTCACTTTCTCGTTTTCCTTTGATTGTAGGTATTTTACTATGTATTTTTTTTTAAAAACAAAATATTATTGCAACTACTACCAATGATGTTTTATTGTTATTGCTGCTTTTGTTGTTATCATTAAGGGTTAATGCATATTCGCTTTGCATGCGTCTGCCTTTCTTTCATGCTTTTGTCGAGTGCTTTGAGTCATAGGTGTACACCAAGGTTAATTTCTCATGACTGTTTTTTTTTTCTTCTTCTTCTTTTTTTCAACTTGTTTCACATTTTATGTGTTATAATTCATTAAGGCATGTCAGAGACCCTCCATGTTCATGACCTGTCAGTCATAGAGGCAACCTACCTCGCACTTGACCATCGTCTCTGTCCTCCCCGCGACACCTGACGGTAGAAGTAGCAGGTAAATGAAAACAAAGAGGAAAAAAGAAACATGATTCGTATGTTTTCTAATGCGTGCATTGCATGTTCCTTCGTTCGTTATTTCTTTTAACGTCTAGTCACATGTGTGTTTTTAGACGATGTATTGTGTGTCGAGTGGCAAGGGTGAGCTGTAAAAGAAGTCCAATACCATCTTTGAGTAAGAAACTGTTCTGAAGCGTTCACTGACAATGATTTGGATAAAGCTGTACATAAAACCTAAGGAACTTAGATTAGACAAGGTACAAACACAAACACACACAATAGCATGATGTTTATGCCCGTCGTGGATTCTGCGACGTAAACATCTATCTAGATCAGGAACAATCCATCCAACTCTTTTCAAAGGTACGATCCACGTTAACAAAACAACCATAATTGACATCACAGCAACAGTAATCCTGACCAAATTCCTGATCTACATGAAGATATTGATTTTAAAAGAACGTTAAAAACCATGCCCTCAAATATCATTTCTTTTACAGGATATCTTACCACAAATTAGAAAAAAAAAAAAATACAAGAATAAAATGCAAAACTGAGTGCAACTTGTACACTTTCAGAGAAAAAAAATGGACTGCCATTTTTGCCTCTAGTTTCAGATGAAGTTTAATTAATATGAGTCCTTGTCTGTTTATGGAATATAAATATGCTTTCGTAATGACGTACCTATGCAAGTTTATGCATTTATCTTATACATTGTTGATAATGCACTCAGACCCTTTGCTGAAGATGCGGACATCTTGCACGAGTCTTGAACTTTATCACTTCGATACAATTTATTTTGCTTTGCTTATACTGTCTGTCTTTGTATGTTGTTAAACGTGAATAAAAAGTCATTTGAGCAGAAGTGTATATGTTCCATCTAAGTGGAATCGATAAAGACCAAAGAACTGTAAAAATACAGGGTGTTTCAGAAGTCTTGGGCACATTTCAAGTCCTCATATCTGCTGAACTATGAGCGGTAGTAAGATAAAACTGGTATCATTTTAAAGCTGAATCCATGAATTTTATTTGGACGATAATGATGGTTTTGTATGTGGATGAATTGAAAACCCGAATAACGGACGCTGTTGGAACAATCAACAACGCACTGCTGGAACGCGTTTGGCAAGAATTTGACTATCGCCTTGATGTGTGCCG
>JAPXFY010000017.1:33034736-33039736 GCA_030674185.1 Monoplex corrugatus
CGGATGATGGTATTACCAACCCACCCCTGCAGTCAAGAGGACCAAACAGCTGAACACATACAACAGCGATGTCGCATCTTTTGGATGGAGTGATAGGGGACGTGGGCGACAACAATTCTGCTGACCACCAGGCTCCAGGAAGGACTGGAAAGAAATTGGCAAATTCACTGCCAAATGTGGCTTGGTTATCAAGACGGCAGAAAAAAAAGAAGAACAAGAACAAGAACAAGAAGAACAAGAAGAAGAAAGAAGAAGAAGAAGAAGAACAAGACGAACAAGATGATGATGATGATGAAGAAGAAGAACAAGATGAAGAAGAAGAAGAACAAGAAAAAGAACAAGAACAAAAAGAACAATAGCAAAAAGAAGAACAAAAACAACAAGAAGAACAAGAATAAGAACAAGAAGAGGAAGAAGTACAAGAACAAGAAGAACAAGAACAAGAACAAGAAGAACAGCAACAACAAGAACAAGAAGAAGAAGAAGAACAACAACAACAAGAACAAGAACAATAACAAGAACAAGAACAAGAATAAGAACAAGAACAAGACAACAAGAAGAACACGAAGAATAAGAACAACAACAACAAGAAGAAGAGCAAGAACAAGAACAAAAACAAGAACAAGAACAAGGAGGAGGAGGAGGCTTGTGTTAGACAATTGTACACATATTCATGGTGTTTCCCTACCGTACACTCTATACGCCATGACCGAAAATGACTTAGGCCAGACGTCCAATCCAATTTCATCATGACAGAGAGTACCTAGGTGTATCTGTACTCAGACACTCACAGTCTAATACACTTAACTCGCACGATACGCAGGACTGGACTTTGTACGTACCATTCAGTTCGAGAAGTTCATCAGAAAGGACAGAAAAACATCTATGAAATAGGCTGGGTGGAGAGATAACCCCAATTGTTACAATTGTAGTACTTATGTCAAGTTACCAAAGCGTACATGCCTCAATGCATCATCTTCATAACCACACACACTTGTACCATTCTCACATCCATCTCCTCGAAAAGAAAAAAACCGAGCTGTACGAAACAGTATCAAAGTGTTATGGCACACACAGCCATGAAAACGTCTTGAAGGTCAACATAATATGACGACTCAAGCAACACTACAACAAATCATTCTGATTAAAAACAAAAGTAACACACACACACAACCACGCAAGATCAGCCAAACCCTACTATCTGCTTATCAATTCATCAACTTAAATTTGACTTTCTCCATAAATGGAATCGACACCGACTATAGATAAGGAGATCAAATGAACAACTGGGATTTTCTAAGCCTTGGGCATCAGTTGTCTGAACTGTGGCGGTTTGGGTGAAATCAAGGGTATAATGTTTCTGGAACAGAGAGAGACATAAAGAGAGAGAGAGAGAGAGAGAGAGAGAGAAGACAGACAGACAGACAGACAAAGAGAGAGAGAGAGACAGAGAGAGAGACAGAGAGAGACACAAAGAGAGAGAGAGAGAGAGAGAGAGAGAGAGAGAGAAGAGAGAGAAAGCTATGGGACAAAGATGTGTGTGTGGAGAGAGAGAGAGAGAGAGAGAGAGAGAGAGAGAGAGAGATAGAGAGAGAGAAAGAGAGAGAGAGACGGACAGAGACGGACAGAGAGAGAGACAGAGACTGAGAGACAGAGAGAGACAGAGGCACAGAGAGAGAGAGACGCACACAGAGGCAGAGACATAGACTGAGAGAGAGACACAGCGAAAGAGAGAGAGGGGAGAGAGAGAGAGAGAGAGAGAGAGAGAGAGAGAGGAGAGAGAGAGAGGAGAGAGAGTTAACAGTGATGACACTGGCACACGGTGGTGTTTCTTTTTCTTTTTTTTTTTCTTTTTTTTTTTTTGTGTGTGTAAAGGCCATTGACATATGCACAAAATCGTCAAGTTATTCTCGTACCTGGGGGATGGAAAAGGGTGAGAAAGAAGAAAAAGACGAGACAGATACCCACACAGAGACAAAGAGACAAAGAGAGAGACAGAGAAAGAGAAGAGGGCATGATCAAATGAATGGTAATTCTGGAAACACGCTGAATGATGTCTGTCTAGTCTCAGTACATCTGAGACCGCACTTGCAGAACTACCAGCACACAGTCAATAGTACCAATATTAGTTTTGGATCCCCCACGCACTTATACATTTATCTCATTCTACTAAGAAAACCAGACAGTCATAGCCCTGCCAACAAACCTGGGCCAAAGTACACTAAAACTCTTTTCCTTTATTCATTCGTAGGCGGACTCGATTTGATGTACTTGTAGTCCTCAGTACACAGTAACTGATGTTTATATAATTACAGACAATGGCTCATGCTATGAAACAACGGCTTGGGTAAAACTATACAAACAGGAGAATTAATATAAATGGCAAAATTTCAACAGGAAAAAAATGGAATATTAAGAGATCTTCCTTTCACCATATCTATCCTATACATTCCTTAATGTTTTCATTTGATGAGAAGAAGAAATGGTAGTTCATGAAAACACGTCAAAGACATATTGAAAACCTACAGCATATAGAACAAATAGACCCGGAACACGACATGCTTAATTAAGTAAGTGCTTGCATTAATTACAAATAGAATAAAAGTCGCCCCAGGAAATGCCACGGCAAATGAAACTGAGATCAGACAAATATTATACATGTGTTATTTCTACCATACCCTATGGCTAAGACCGCGCTGGCCTCCCAACCATGCATACCATGCTGAGACAGCGACGGCTGCGCTGGTTGGGCCACGTTTGCCGCATGGAAGATGGTCGATCCCATTATCATGCGCAGGTGATGAGTTTGGTTTTTGGGCATGTAATCCCAAGACAGCAGGAAAACACTGCACTGATTGCCCTTCAATATGCCCAGGAAAGAAGATGCAAAATAAAGAAATACCTCAGAACATTGGCATCCAGCAGTAGGGGAACTCAGGGTCTTAAAATATTTGAATACGTGGGATAAAATATCGCTGATGGACAACAGACACGAGTGGAATATCTTCATTACTGCCAACGGAATAACAGACAGTGGACTAGAATGGGAAGGTTATATGAACACTGAGATCATGCAGGAAACGATGATAATATTTGTGGTGTGATCAGCAGACCACAAAACACACACGATGGTCACAGACTATGGACGGTGAAAAACATCTTAACACACAAAAATGCAACCATAGAAAAACAATTTACCATCCAATTCAAAGTCTTGAATTCGCACACACAATAACAGATCATAAAGGATGAACATACTGCACTAATAGAATATATGAGCGTTGTATGTATGTATGTATGTATGTATGTATGTATGTATGTATGTATGTATGTATATATGTATGTATGTATGTATGTATGTATGTATGTATGTATGTGTGTATGTATGTATGTATGTTTGTATGTATTTATGTATGTACATGTATATATATATATATATATATATAGATATATTTTATATATATATATATATATATATATAGTATATAATATACACATACATATGTATATAATATACACATACATATGTATATATGTAATTATATATTTATATATATACATACATATGCACTTATTTACTTATTAATACAAGATATTCAGAGAATATTACGTATGCAAAACTCACCATTGCCCAATGTTATTTCACCATAACAAAAACAAGAAAAAGGTCAGTGTCAAGAACTGCTTAGATACTTATGATGTTATGATTTAGCATTATGTGGTATACGAACTAACCTTACATCGTATATGAACTAACCTCATATCGTACGCCCAATCAACCACGACTGTGAAGGACTTAGGCCAGACTCGTAAAATCAAATTTGGCCGAGGCAGACTGAATGAGCACGTGAGTGAGACAGCCGTTCAGATATCCACAGAGTAATACGGTTAACTTAGACTGAACGTAGAAAGAAGACTAAGAATACCACTAAATTGTGGTAATCCATCAACACACACACACACACACCACACACACACGCGCGCGCGCGCGCGCGCACGCACGCACACGCACACACACACACACAACACACACACACACACACACACACATCATCATCATCATCATCATCATCATCATCATCATCAAGTGCCCTGCCGCATGGCGTTGGCGATCATGGCCCTCCATAGGTGTCTATCCCTTGTTGTCGTGAACACATCTTCCGCCCTCTCTGTCTTCAGCCTCCCTGTAAGTCCGTCCAATATTTTCTCCCTTGGTCTACCTGGTCCTCTCTTTCCCTCCAGCTTTCATGTTGTGACCAGTTGCTCTAATTCCCCTTTCCTCATAAAATATCCTATAAATTTTGTCTGTTTTTCTTAATCTTCCTTATCAATGATCTTCTTGTGTCTGACTCCATTAAGACTGTCTCGTTTGTTGTCTTTGCTGTCCATAGAACTCTCAATATTCTTTCTGTGAAACCACATCGTGGCTGCCTCAGTCTTGTTCTGGATTTGCTTGTTGACTGTCCACGCCTCACAACTGCATAACATCATCGGTTCTATATAACATTCAAGAACTCTCTTTTTGATGTTAATCGATAGGCATTTGTTGGTAAAATTACTTTTCATCTTCTTGAACGATGTTTTGGCTTGGCCGATTCTGCTGGCTTTTTCTGATGTGCATCTGCTGTCTGGCGAGATGATCGTTCCCAGATATTTAAACTTATCAAAACAAACAAACACACACACACACACACACACACACACACACACACACACACACACACACACACACATACACACACACACACACACACACACACACACACACACACACACACACACACACACACACACACACACACACACACACACATACAAATCAATAATAACAGTTGGGTGGGTGGGAAAGAATGTTGACCCCTCCAGAATTATTTTAGAGGCCTGTCATTGTATCAGCATACAGACATAAAGATCGTCACATCTCTTTCATCTCTCAGCACACATTTCTACACTGTACTTTGGAGATGAAAAATGAAAGAGATTGTAGTCAGATATCACAC
>JAPXFY010000017.1:33052236-33054736 GCA_030674185.1 Monoplex corrugatus
CTCTCTCTGTCATTGTCTTCACTTTATTTTCAACATCATTTAGAACTCTAAAAGTATAAAATATGAACATCAACACCCCTGCACAATTCACTTCAACTGCATTTTAATTAACTCTATATATCTTAGTTTTATATTCGCAACAAAGAGATTCAACTATAAGTTAGCAATGTACAGAGAAATAGTCAACAGTTAAAAAACTAAACTAAATCATGAAAAAAACTAAACTAAATCGTGAAAGGAAAACAACAAAACGTAACAAAAGAAATTGAAAATCTCAACAAGAACAAAATTATAACTGCTACTTACAACAGTAACACTGGTTACACAACCAGTGCTTGCACATACATTTTTTTTTTATTACAGAATGGATGAATCCTGCCTCAAACATGTCTTAAATTTTCCTACATACATACAATTTTTTTTTTAACATGATTCACCAAACGTTCTGGAAGAGAACAGGAGTTGTATACAAACTGGGTCTAATACATATAGTTCTGGTTTTAAATTTACACCATTACCAGACTGAGCAGACAATTCTTTATTCTCTGAATCAGCCAGACGCGTTTATCATTCCAAACTACACTCCTATTGTATACGTGCCTCTGGAGAACGGTTTCAGAAGGACGCCTCTCAAACACTCTCCAGAAATGTCCAACGTGCACAAAACTGTATTATTTGCAGACGCCAATATTTGGCAAGGATGTGACACTTTTTAATGTCAATGTTTATGTTAATTAAACAGAATTTAACCAGTCTGGCTACTTTTCATAACTATGACAATGAGAGACAGAGAGGCTTATAGACAGACATACAAACAGACAGATAAACAGACAGAGAAAGAGACAAAAAATTAAGCTGCAGGGGAGGAAGAAAGGAGATAAGAACATTAGATGAACATCTCAGTAAGGAATTAGTTTCGATGTCAAAATATTAATGAGTAGATAAGTAAATGATAATAATAATATATATATCGTTAATGTATCATAGTACTATTTACACTAGGCAGGTTCTTCTAGTTCTATCAACGAATACCCTTACACAAGTTCACTTGACAATAGACAGTACATTTCTGCTTTAACGATATGCTTCAAATATCCCTGCATGAAAGTACGTTTTAAACTTGATATGACACACATTCTTGAAGACAACATGGTCAGTATAGAACCTACTGATCAAAACGGATTTGTTCTGGCTGAGTCTTCACACTGGAAGCAGACCGCAGGGACTATATGCCACACTCTGAGTGGGTCAGACACGTTTAATCATTCAGAACTACAGCAATTTTTCAAACCATGTATATCTCAAGAGAATAGTCTCAAATGGAACTGTTTTCCTCCAACAACCATGAGAATTCTTTCTGTATGTGGGTTGGCATCGACACTTTATCATTTACATATCATGTCTGCTTGTGGCAAGATTGCAACAATTTTCTCGCGGTCATTTTAAAGTACAGACTTCCGCTGTCTCTTCGCCTTTCGTAATATTAGGATAACAAGATTCAGACAGAAAGAGATAGAGACGGAGAGAGAGAGAGAGAGAGAGAGAGAGAGAGAGAGAGAGAGAAGGAGAGAGAGGGAGAGAGACAGAGACAGAGACAAGAGACAGGGAGACAGAGAGGCAGAGAGAGACAGTCAGACAGAGAGGCAGACAGAGAGACAGAGACAAAGACAGATCGAGAGAGAGACAGAACCAGAGCCAGAGAGAGAGAAAGAAAGACAGGGACAGAGACATAGATAGAAAGAGAGACAGACAGACAAACAGAAGACAGATAGACAAACAGACACAGAGGGACAAAAAGATAGAGAGACAGAGAGACAGAGGCAGATACAGACAGACAGACAGACAGACAGACAGAGATATAGTTCCAAACACAGACCTCGGACATGAACTGTATAAAATCACGATTTAGGGGGGGAAGGTCGAGGGAATGGACAGAGAGGGTGGGGCCAGGACCCCAGTGATTCTGGAATCAATCTAAACGATGTCTGCCTAGTTTCCACCTGTCTGGAGCCTGGCAGCACTCACACTGACAGACTGCTAGTCAAGCACGAAACAACTATTCATGCCCAAAAGTCGAACACTAGATTATGGAAACATACGAAAATAAAAACATTATCAGTATTTAAATGACCAAAAATACAAATGTAAAATGAACCTGTCCTGCTTTAAAAAAAATGTTCAGTATATGTATGTTCGTGGTTCCTGTTCACTTGGACATTGCAGTTGTTGGATTTCGATTATGACTTTAAGAACGATCGAGTTTTTGAACGACAATGTATTTGAAATCAAGGAAGTTATCTGATCTGTTGTCTTTGTAGTATACCATGTGTATTTGTTTCATTATCGTATTTCGTATACGCTTGACAAAATACAGTTAACAAAAAATAAATATAGCCTACCTAGCTATCTACCTATTTACCTACCTTCTTAACTCTAAGTATTAACTACCTAACTCACTCACTCATTCACTCACTCACTCACTCACTCACTCACTCACTCA
>JAPXFY010000017.1:33067236-33072236 GCA_030674185.1 Monoplex corrugatus
AATCAAACGAAACAAAATGTAGCAGGAATAACTCAAAGCAAGCGAAAACAGTGCCCGAAAAGAAAACCAAAGACGGGAAAGAACATCATGACATCAAAAAAGCTAAAGACGTCACCTCACAGCGCAAACATGCAACGTCACACCCTCCGCAGATATCAGAACAACGTAATAAGAACCACGACCTTCCGTATGTTCTGACTGTCCACGATTCGGTGTTGAGAGATGTAAACTCAAGAAGACTGGGACGATCTTACGGTTTCGAAGGAGACTCATGTGCTGTGAATAACATTAATGACATAAAAGGCTCTTTAGACAAGACTCTATCTCAATTTGACATTCCTGCGGGCTGTATCGTTTTCCATTGTGGTGTTCACGAACTAAATAAAGATATCGCAACAACAACTCAACATCTTACTACTTGCATCAAATATGTAGCACAAAAATACCCAAACACAAAGATAGTCATCAGCAAGGTCGCCCCTGTACGACATGCACGTATGGAGGTTCAGCGGAATTTGTACAACGCTTTCTTATCTGCTGAGCTTGTTGACATCAAAAACGTATCTTTTGTCTCCCACGAAAACCTTCGCACCAACCAGCAGTTTCTTCACGACAATAAACACCCCACTGCCAGAGGAAGCAGCGTGATAGCGGGGAACCTGGGAAGACACGTTCGGGATCTTTTTTGGGAGACCCCTAGGAGAACAACACGATCACGTTCTTCACGGCTACACTCCTCTAGATTCCCCCGAGGAAGGTTCCACCATTTTAACAACTACGAACCGTGGTGGCTGCAATATGATATGTTTTAGTATATCTACAGTTATCAACGATTCTTGTCACAGGACTTTTTCCTTATCATCTCTGACAATTCCCTTGATGAAAGTATACAAACGCTAGAATTTACTTAGTCAGACTATCAAGACTCGGTCAGACTATAATCTCCGTACATTTGACGGCGTGTATACCATTGTTTTATTTATTTGTTATTTGTTTCTGTTCATAATCTACCTATTTTCTCTATTAGAAGGACTTTTTCCCATAGTTTTAACTACATTTTCCCCCCTACCTTTTATTAGTAGTCTAAGTAGTTAATGTTTTCTTTCTGGCCATTTTTTCTCGTACACAGAAAACCAAAGTCTTCGTGATTATCAAACAAATAACCTTTAATTTAGCATAGGAGATTAGCCAACAATGAAACTGCGCCAACAATCACAAATCAAATTTTTGCAGTGGAATTGTAGATCTATTTCCACCAATTCCGCATACCTGGAACATTTTCTCTCATCAAATCAGTGTGAAGTTTTAATTTTGCAGTCCCTTAATGTTATCCCAACCAAACTTCCCAACCTCCAAAATTATTATTATCCTCCAATATATGACTTAGGAAATCCCGGGAAGAAGGTAGCTACTGCGATATATATACTTAAAGAGTTGCAGTATCACATATTTAACTCCCCAGTTTTAACATCCACTGAAGACTTACACGCTTGTGCCGCCACAGTACAATTCAATAATTCTTTCATCCTGAACGTTTTGTCAGTCTATCTGCCAACAGGTCCAAATGACCACAATACAGAATGGCTGCGTACGATTCCGGATCTGCAGCACGGTAGATGGCTAATAGGTGGAAACTTTAATTCCCACTCCCCGTTTTGGGAAAAAGATTGTTGTACTGTTACAAGCAATCGTTTAGTAGAAAACATAGTTGACAGTGCGCTTTACCTTTTGAATGATGGGAGTGTCACCAGAATTCCTGATGTTTCCAAACACCGGGCAACAGCCATCGATCTGTCACTAATATCACCCGAATTAGTACCATGCTGTACCTGGGACACTCACAGAGATACTTTGGGAAGTGATCACTTACCTATCATCATAACAATAACAAATGACAACATCAGGATGAAAGACAGCACTCCTGACATTATACCAAAATATAATTACATGCGTGCTGATTGGACCATGTTTCAGACTGCTCTTGCTAAACAAGAATATAAGCATTATGAAAGTGAAAATGTAGACGTTATGTTTTCTAAGTTCCAGGAGTCAGTTCTAGCTGCTGCAGACCTCTCCATTCCGAAACTCAAAACTTTTAAGTCTAATAATCGTTTGGGTAATGTTTGGTGGACAGAGGCATGTGAGAAAGCAGTTCAGTATAAAAAAGATAAATTCAAAATCTACATCAAAAGCAGAAAACCGGACGATCACATGGAAATGAAAAAAGCTAACACCCAGTGTAATAAAATCATCGCTGAAGCAAAGAAAGATTATTGGGCATCATACTGCACCAAAGAAATTTCAGATTTTAAGGATTTTCATAAAGTCTGGACAAAAATGAATCAAATGAAACACGGAGCCAACTTACCTAGATTTCCAATAATGATTGATACATGTCACAAATTTCCTTCCGACATGGACAAAGCTGAAACTTTTGTAGAACTCTTTGCTGAAAATAGTAAAGTAGATGGGTTGTCTCCTAACTGCAAACACTACAGAGAAACGGCAGCTAACAACCCTATCTTCACTGATCCAATAACTCAGACTGATTGCTGGTTTAATTCTCCGATCACTCTAGAAGAGCTAAAAAACACTATCTTGTCTCTACATAACAAAAGGAGTTCGGTAGGTGTCGATGCAGTTTCAATTGAAATGATTAAGCATCTTCCAGAAAATTATATTATATTCTTACACAAAATTTTTCAGAAATGCTGGGTGAGTGGAACTGTACCACAGGTATGGCAAAAGTCTGTTGTTATACCCATATTAAAAGCAGGAAAGCCTAAAAACAATAAAAACAGTTACAGACCTATTGCGTTGACGTCCCATACGAGCAAACTAATGGAAAGATTGGTCTTGAACAGACTTATACATTACTGTGATAAAAATAACGTTATTCCGGTAAACCAGGCAGGTTTCAGAAAAGGGAGATCCACAGTTGAGCACCTGGTTAAACTTACAACTCAGATAAAACAACAATTTGCCCGTAGAAAAAGTCTTTTAGCAACCTTTTTTGATGTGAAAAAAGCTTATGATCAAGTTTGGCATACACGATTATTGTACAAGCTGAAATCTATTGGTCTGTCTGGCAATATGTATAATTATATCAAGTCCTATTTAGCCAATAGAACAATTCAGGCAAGAGTGGGAACAAGTTATTCTACTTCACGATGTCTTGATATGGGAATTCCTCAAGGTTCAGTGATAGCACCTATATTATTTAATATCCTTATACATGATCTTCCTAATGTACTCTCAATTCGTGTTGTTTTGGTACAGTACGCTGATGATATATGCATATGGATGAATATTACTTTAAAAAAGACAACTCCCCAGAGAGCACAGAATTACATCAGGAAGGTGTATCAATCTGATCTTGATAGCCTTGGAAACTACATGTTAGAAAATGGTCTATCGTTATCAACTGAAAAAACTAACATGATGCTATTTAATCCTGGTGGTACTTTAAATAACTTGCCTACTTTCAGACTGCATGGTGAAGTGATACATTACAAACAGGTGGTAAAATTTCTGGGAGTTTTTATAACATCGAAATTAAACTGGAATGTCCATTTTGATTATGTTTTAACAAAAGCAAGAAAAGCCTTAAATTTTCTAAAGATAATAAGCAGATTACCCTGGGGAATGGATACAAACATACTACTTCATCTATCAACAGCACTTGTAAGATCTAAATTATCCTATGCACAAGAGGTGTTCTTCAGTGCACCAAAATATTTACTAAAGAAGATTCAAAGCTTAGACTGCAAAAGTCTTAAAATTGCACTCGGTGTACCAGTCCATGCTTCAAATCTGGAAACGTACAAAGTTGCTGGAATTCTGTCTCTGAACAATTATCGTGAGCTAGCGACAGCAAAGTTTGCAGTCAGAACTACTTCACAAACGGACAATTTTATGAGCAAGGAAATCAAACTAAGGTCTGATGTTGACTTTCCAAAACGAGCAAGCAACATTTCATCACAAATGACTGTTGCAACTTATGTCTCTGACTTAGTCAAACAGTCTAACATAAATTTGGATGAAATAGCTGAGACACCATCCACAACGCCTATCCCTACATGGGAAATGCTTAAAGCCACTTTTGATATTGATTATACAGATGCTAAGAAATATGAAAATATTAACATTTCGATATGCACAGCGAGAGAACACGTCGATGAAAATTACCGTACCCACCTCCATATTTTTACCGATGGGTCAGTATTAGAAAATAAATCTGCTGGAGCAGCGTTTTATGTTCCAAAATTTAGAATACAAAAGTCATTTTTCATTGGGCCAAATATATCTATATTTACAGCGGAATTAGTCGCTATTATACAAGCGTTGCATTATTTAGTAGACCTTAAACCTGTATTTGTCAAAGTAGTTCTCTTTGTTGATTCAAAATCTGTATTATATGCCTTACAGTCTTTTGATACAGACACAAGACCTGACTTAATTACTGAGGCAAATCATCTTATACATCGTTTAAGGACAAAAGGTACATATATCAGTTTATGCTGGGTGCCTTCTCACGTTGGTCTTCACGGCAACGAAGTAGTAGACAGAGCAGCTAAGCAAGGTGCACACAACACTGATAATACTATAGAATTACGTATTAAAACTTCCGTAAAAGAAGCTTGCGGCTTGCTAGAATCAGCCTCATGGATTCGTTTTCATGAACAATTCAATGAAAAGTGTGTGACACAACAAATGATAAAACGTTCTTTTCAAAATGTATGTAAAAAATTGCAGTATTCTTCCATATATCATTCGAGATCAATTGTTGCTGTTCATTTTCGTATTCAGCTAAACGCATTGAAAACAAAATATTGTAAAAATATCAAGTGTATTTGCGGAGAACAGTTCACACTGTTTCACTGTTTATTTTACTGCAAAAAGCTACGTTCCTTTTTACCAAAAATGTTTACACAAGAAAACTATTCTGAAACTCATTTTAAAGAAGTAACTTCAGATCAATCTTTGTCAGTTAAAATTTC
>JAPXFY010000017.1:33092236-33094736 GCA_030674185.1 Monoplex corrugatus
GTCTGTCTCTATGTCTGTCCCTCTGTCTGTCTGTCTCTCTGTCTGTCTGTCTCTCTCTCTCTCTCTCTCTCGCTCTCTCCCTGTCTGTGTCTCTCACTATGTCTCTCTGTCTCTCTCTGTGTCTCTCTCCCTCTCTGTCTCTCTATCTCTCTTCTGTCTGTCTGTCTGTCTCTTCTTTCTCTCTCTCTCTCTTTCTCTGTCTCTCTGTCTGTCTGTCTGACTATCTCTCTCTCTCTTCTCTCTCTCTCTCTCTCTCTCTCTCTCTCTCTCTCCCTGTCTGTGTTTCTCAATATGTCTCTGTGTCTCTCTCTCTCTGTCTCTCTCCCTCTCTGTCTCTCTATCTCTCTTCTCTCTGTTTGTCTGTCTCTCTCTTCTCTCTCTCTCTCCCCCCTTATTTTTTTTTAAGTAAAGATAGTTGGTCTCTGTGGTTTGTGCATCTCGTTCTTTCTATTTTCATGATTTAACATAATAAGACAAGACAGGCACAACATGTTGGCCAACTGGCATCTGTTAATTAAGGGCCGAAACACTTGTTTGGCGGTGACTTCTCCTACCGAGGACCTTCTGCTGTCCGGCTCTTCCCAGAGATTTTTTGTTTGTTTACTACATGGTCAAACCAAAACTTCTGTGACAGTAAACAGAATTCCTCTTCACCCACACATGTTTACATTAAGAGTTTTAGCAAGCCCACCAATTCAATTTAGGAACAAACTGATCCCAGAAAGTTAACTTCTTTCATGCAGTTTGTCTTTTTCCATTTCTATTTCTATTTCCATTTCTATTTCGGTATTTTTTTTCTTGTTTAACGAAAGGTCAATGAAATCTTCTACTGTTTTTTTCTTTTTCACTCTTTTTATTGTTGAAATAATTCTTGATTGTCTTTTGTACATGCTAGGCAAAGACCAGATGGCCGAACATTTGCAGTTGCCTAATTTTGTTGTGTCGCATACGTCTTCTGAATCTATTTTTGTATATTTCTTGTCTGATTCTACTTTTCGTGTATTTCTGGTTCTGAAAAGTGAAGGTTATGACACTTGGTGCCAGCAGACTTCAATCCAGTTAAAATCGGATGCTTAACCCTGTTCTGAAATCAGCAATTGTAATCCTTTGACTCCCTCAACCTGTCCATCCGCTGCCTGAATCATCAATCATGCCAGCAAACTAAAAACTTAACCCTTTGATTCAGTCATCCTATTCACCAGCTTCCTGAAGGAAGCTGGTGGATAGGATGATGGAATCAAAGGGTTAAGTTTTTGCAGTTGGTGGATACGGTGCGGGAGTCAAAGGGTTAAGAAATGAGACAGATGGACGGGAACCATCTCCAAGCCGTTTACCAAAAAACATAGTGAGGTCTCTGGCACCTCACTGTCTACATTACCAACCAGATTGGAATTATGGGGCTGTTTTCACCTTGTTAAGTAAAGAAACACTTTACAGCTTTTAGCGTTTCTTAAACGCTTTTAGGGTCAAACTTCTGGAACCGGACACTGAATTTTCACTCATACTTTTTATTTTTTTACATTTTAACAAGCCGACCTTTTCAATGACCGAGTTTTGATCCTACGAGGTAAACGTGTATCTTTAAGTCTCGTTTTCCATGTCCATTCTGGTGCCTGGCGCCAAAGCACTTGGCATACTATTTTTTTTTTCTTTTTTGCTTGTAAAAGGAAAACAAAAGAGAAAATAACAACAGGGAGGGCAATTCAGGTTCCTTCACTTCTGTTTCCAGGTCAGGTAAAAGTGGTGAAAAGACAAGCAAAAATATGATATTTTTTCGCAAGTCGACCACAGTGCAGCCATAAATTAGTGCCTGGGCCTATTTCGTCTTTCTTTTTTTATAACAAAGGGCATTTGAAATTCTTATAGGATCTCGGTGTTTCTACATTCAGGATTAAACATCTGAAAAACTCAAGTCTTATATTCTTACATTTTAGAGACCCGGCCACTTTCCATGAGACAATTGATCCCAAAAGTTTAATTCGCTTTTAGGCTGTCAGTCGTCTTCCATTTTCATTGTGTTGGCTTGAAACTAACTGCACTGGGCACAATATTTGCTGGTTGTAAAAAAAAAACATGGCAAGTGGCCATCGGTAGAGCAATTCCATTTCCTTCAATTCAGTTTCCTAGCGCAAGAACAATGGTGAGAAGATCAAAAAGTAACGAAGAAGGGAAAAGGTGCTAAAGGCTCAGGAGTGAAATGAGGAGAAACCAGAAAACAAATATGCATCGCGGACAGAATTAAGAAAAGCGTATGACACCTTGACATGCCCTGTGTTTTGTAATTAAGCCCTGTGTTTTGTAATTATCTACAGACGAGACAACGTGGCGACTTCTGAAGTGTGGAAAGTGTTATCGGATTCGATGAAGCATTAACAGCTGATGATTTCAATACCTTGCATTTTTAGCTATGACTACAAAATAAATGAATACATTCTTACAGACGATGTGGATACGTCACGAGTTTGCGACACCCCTGTTTCTTTCTGTCTCATTATTTTTT
>JAPXFY010000017.1:33104736-33109736 GCA_030674185.1 Monoplex corrugatus
AAGACTTTTTAATGTTAAATTTTGGAACATAAAACGCTGCTCCAGCGCTCTGATTTGCTAAGACTGACCCATCAGTAAAAATGTGGAGGTGGGTACGGTATTTTTCATCGATGTGTTCACAAGCTGTGGATAGCGTAATGTTGACATTATCATCTTTTTTAACGTCTGCATAATCGAGATCAAACGTGGCCTTTAGCATTTCCCATGTAGGGATAGGCGTTAACATTGGTTTTTCGGCTATTTCATCCATAGTTATGCTGGATTGTTTGATCAGGTCCGATATGTAAGTTGCGGTTGTAATTTGTGATGAAATGTTTTTTGCTCGTTTTGGAAAGTCAATATCAGACCTGATTTTAATTTCTTTGTTCACAAAATTATTCGCTTGTGAAGTAGTTCTAATTGCAAACTTTGCTGTAGCTAGCTCACGATGGTTGTTTAGAGGTAGAATTCCAGCAACTTTGTACGTTTCCAGAGTAGAAGCATGAGTTGGTACACCTAGTGCAATTTTAAGACTTTTGCAGTCCAAGTTCTGAATCTTTTTTAGTAAATATTTAGGTGCATTGAAAAAAACTTCTTGCGCGTAGGATAATTTAGACCTAACCAGCGCTGTTGACAGATGAATCAGTATATTTGTATCCATTCCCCAGGGTAATTTGCTTATTATCTTTAGAAAATTTAAGGTTTTTCGTGCTTTTGTTAAAATATAATCAAAATGAACATTCCAGCTTAATTTCGAAGTGATGTAAACTCCCAGAAATTTTACGACCTGTTTGTAATTTAACACTTCACCAAGCAATTTGAAAGTAGGCAAGTTATTTGAGTTACCACCAGGATCAAACAGCATCATGTTAGTCTTTTCTGCCGACAACGACAGACCATTTTCTAACATATAGTTTCCAAGATTATCAAGATCAATTTGATACAATTTCCTGATGTAATTCCGTGTTCTCTGTGGAGTTGTCTTTTTTAAAGTGATATTCATCCAAGTGCATATATCATCAGCATACTGTACTAAAACAACACGATTTGAAAAAGCTTTAGGAAGATCCTGTATAAGGATATTAAATAAAATAGGTGCTATCACTGAACCTTGTGGAATCCCCATGTCGAGGTGCCGTGAAGTAGAATAACTAGCTCCCACTCTAGCCTGTATTGTTCTATTAGCTAAAAAAGATTTAATGTAATTGTACATATTGCCAGATAAACCAACAGATTTTAGCTTGAACAATAAACGTTTATGCCAAACTTGATCGTAAGCTTTTTTTACATCAAAGAAAGTAGCTAAAACACTTTTTCTGCGGGCAAACTGTTGTTTGATCTGAGTCGTAAGTTTAACCAGGTGTTCAACTGCGGATCTCCCTTTTCTAAAACCCGCCTGGTTTACCGGAATAACGTTATTTTTATCACAGTAGTGTAAAAGTCTGTTTAAGATCAATCTTTCCATTAGTTTGCTCGTGTGGGACGTCAAAGCAATGGGTCTGTAACTGTTTTTATCAGTTTTCGATTTTCCTGCTTTTAATATCGGTATAAACTATAGACTTTTGCCAGATTTGTGGTACAGTTGCGCTAACCCAGCATTTCTGCAAAATTTTGTGTAGGAAAATAAGATAGTTTTCAGGGAGATGTTTAATCATTTCAGTCGAAACTGCATCAATACCTACCGAACTCGTTTTGTTGTGTAGAAACAGTATTGTGTTTTTTAGCTCTTCTAAGGTGATTGGAGAATTAAACCAGAGATCATTCTGAGGTATTGGATCAGTGTAGATTGAGTTGTTATCTTCCATTTCTCTGTGATGTTTGCAGTCTGGAGATAAACCTTCAACTTTACTGTTTTTAGCAAATAAGTCCACAAAGGTTTCTGCTTTGTCCATGTCTGAAGGAAATGTGTTACATGTTTCTATCATTATCGGACACCTAGGTAAGTTGGTTCCATTCTTCATTTGATTCATTTTCGTCCAGACTTTATGGAAATCTTTGAAATCTGAAATTTCTTTTTTGCAGAATGATGCCCAATAATCTTTCTTTGCTTCAGCAATGATTTTGTTACATTGGATGTTAGCTTTTTTCATTTCCACATGATCTTCAGGTTTCCGGCTTTTGATGTAGATTTTGAATTTCTCCCTTTTATATTGAACTGCTTTCTCACATGCCTCTGTCCACCAAACATTACCCAATCGATTATTCGATTTAGAAGTTTTGAGTTTCGGAATTGATACGTCTGCAGAGGCTAGAATTGACTCTTGGAATTTAGAAAACATAATGTCTACATTTTCACTTTCATAATGTCTGTAATCCTGATTAGCAAGAGCAGTTCGAAATAAGGACCAGTTTGCACGCTTGTAATTATATTTTGGAATAATATCAGGAGAGCTGTCTTTCATCCTGATGTTTTTGTCAGTTATGGTTATGATGATAGGTAGATGATCGCTTCCCAAAGTGTCTCTGTGAGTTTCCCAGGTACAGGATGGTGCTAATTCTGGTGATATCAGAGACAAATCGATGGCTGTCGCCCTGTGTTTGGAGACATCAGGGATCCTAGTGACACTACCATCATTTAGAAGGTAAAGCGAACTATCAACGATATTTTCTACCAAACGATTGCTCGTAACAGTAGAACAGTTCTTTTCCCAAAATGGGGAGTGGGAGTGTATGTGTGTGTGTGTGTGTGTGTGTCTGTTTGAGCATGTGCGTTAATCTACTCTATGTCGTCATCGTCATCATCATCATCATCATCATCATCATCATCATCATCACCACCATCACCATCATCATAACCATCACCACCACCATCATCATCATCATCATCATCATCATCATCATCATCACCACCACCATCATCATCATCATCACCACCACCACATCATCATCATCATCATCATCATCATCATCATCACCATCATCATCACCATCATCATCTATCATCAGATAAGGAAGAATTTACACCGCCCGACACACAGGCCACATTTCCATTACTCCATCGTCTCGTGACCAATCCTACGCCCACTACATACAAGTTGATTTCTTCGCTGCTCAGTTTTTTTTTTTTTTGCTCCAATCATTCCTGTCGTGACAGTGAGTCACAGACCCCGTTTCCATCCCCCTGCCAGCACATGAGGCTTTCCGCAGGCGCAAGGAGTTCCCTAGATAATAGCAGGGTAGATTTGAGTGGAGGAATGTCCCGCTGTAAGTCTTGCATTGAAGACATACCTCTGTGGGGTTTTTTGTGCTCAGCGAGTGATTTTTTCCCCCCTCTATATGTGTGTTTTCTTGCCCACTGCCCTCCTGTTTTCTCTCGCTGGAAGTTGCGTGTGCTTCGTGGCCCTGTTTTTTTTTTTTTTTTTTTTTTTTTTCCCGTTTATCCACTGGCAGGGAAGTTTTTAGTCCTGTTTTATATATCTGTTGTTTTGGTGTTTGTGGTCTGTTTGTGACCGTGCGTTCGCGCTTGACAAAGGCCGGTTGGCCGAAAATTTGCGCTTGTTTTGTCTTGTTTTGTTAAATACGCGCTTACATTGGTTTTCTTGTTCTTCTGGTTCCTATTATCATTATTATTACTATTATTATTATTATTATTATTATTATTATTATTATATTATTATTATTATCATTATTAACATCTGTATCTCAGATAGTTCTACCATCATCAGGAAAACAAACAACACAAAGAACAAAATCAAACAAACAAATGTACATAATCAGACACACGAGCACGATGCCATATGCACAAATATAGACTATCAAAGAGAGACAGACATATACGCGCGCGCGTGCACCACACACACACACACACACACACACACACACACACACACACACACACACAATCCACACACACACACACACACATACACATACACACACAAATATACCACACACACGCGCACACACACACAAACACATATACCCACCCACACACACACACACACACACACACACACAATATATACACACACACGCACACACACACACATTCACACTTGTACACACACTTACTCACACACACACACACACACACACACACACACACACACACGTACATACACACACACACGCGCACGCGCACGCACACACCACTTCAATCATAGTGCTCTGCCATTCTTCCTGTTATCCCCGTTTCCCAATGGGCCCCCAGGGCTCCCCCCTCCCCCTCCCCCCAACAAAAAATGCAACGGACCCCTTTTTTTTCCTACCCAGGCGCTCTCTGTCAGAAATTGTTACCCTGTGCTAGATTCACCCCTCTGGGCATTTTTTGTTTGTTTGTTTTCTTTCTGGAATTGTAGACAAACCGAGTCTAAACAAATATGAATGGGTTGCTTGGGATCGGTCCACTGTTTCATACATACATTTTGGTATGGGAATGGAACACAATAATACTGTGTGACGGTGCATATCTGAACCTTGCATTGGGGACATTGATCAATAATAATAATAATGATAAGAGTTGTGATTTTTTTTGTTTTCGTGTTAGACAGCACTATAAGTTGTTTGTTTGTTTTTTTTAGATGAGAGATACAGAGAGGTCCCGTGTGCAGCACCCATTCATCGCATGTTAAAGATTGCACGAAAAAAAAGTTCTTTTTTGTCTCATAATGTGTAACGAAATCGAATGTGATGGATGAACATATCATGCATGGAAACGATACGTGGCGTTGCAAGGTGACGACACAGTCTCCCAAAGGAAAGCAAATTGAATGTCCATGGCAAAACCATTGTAACAATAACTAACCAAGCAAGCAATCAGGCAAGCAAGCAAGCAAGTAATCCAGTGAGTGAGTGAGTGAGTGAGTGAGTGAGTGAGTGACTGACTGACTTACTGACTGGCTGACTGACTGACTGACTGACTGACTGACTGACTGACTGACTGACTGACTGACTGAATGAATGAATGACTGCATGAATGAATGAATGAGTGAGTGACTAACAGTATTTTACTAAGTAGTTGGTTGCTAACTGAACTTGTCTGAATAACATTGACTTACAATGCATCAACACGTGTTTCACAT
>JAPXFY010000017.1:33114736-33117236 GCA_030674185.1 Monoplex corrugatus
AAAACCACACGAATATGTAAGCACTTGTGCTCGTGCGTCCGCAGGTACATAAACGCACGTGTGCGCGAACTCATTCACAGGCATATGTATATATGCACGCACGCCAACACGCATACACATATGCATGCACACGTACATACACACGCACGCACCCACATCCACACACCCACACACGTAAACATGTACATCAACGCACTACGTATACATCGCGCACACTACAGTGCCTCGCCTTTTTCGTGTTAATCTTCTCTCTCTCTCTCTCTCTCTCCTCTCTCTCTCTCTCTCTCTTCTCTCTCTCTCTCTCTCTTTATATATACTATTATATATATATATATATCCCTCTCTCTCTCATTCCCGCTCTCTATCCTCTCATTCTTTCATTCTCCTCTCTCTCTCTCTCTCTCTTCTCTCTCTCTAATTTCTATTATATCCCTCTCTCTCTCTCATTCCGCTCTCTATCACTCTATTCTTCATTCTCTCTCTCACTCTCGCTCCTTCTGTCTGTCTCTCTGCCTCTTCTGTCTCTGTCTTTATCTCTCCCTCTCTTTCTCTCTCAGACGCACGCACACACATGTATGGACACAAGCACACACACACAGACACACACACAACACACACACACACACCCACGACACACACACACACACACACACACACACACACACACACACACACACACACACACACACAAGGCAGATGATATTGTATCTTAACATTGATTCTACGATTGCAAAGAGTGAGATTTAAAGCCCTTACGTTTGATGTTCGGTTATGGTCGACTGCCTGTTTGCTGTGATCACAATACACATTCTGTTCACACCGTGAATGAACCATTGATTTTTTTTTCTCGTTGAATCTCACAACAGCTCCCAATAGGGGTGGGAAGCTGGAGGTTGATTGGGATGCACCCCGGGTACCTGTGTAACAGATTGTAAGTATGTCTGTAAATCTGTAAATCTGTATGTCTGTTTCTTTTGTCTGGTCTGCCTTGTGTCGTTCCTGAGATTTTTTGTGTCGTTTTTATACCATTTTCTTGTTTTTGTTTGTGTGTGTGTTTTTTTTTTTCTGGTCATAGATCATTAATTAGGAAGATTAGGAAAAACAGGCAACATTTATAGGCCAATTTTATGCATTTATGAGGAAAGGGGAATTAGAGCACTTGGTCACAACAGGAAAGGTGGAGGAAAGAGAGCATCAGTGGACCCAGGGAGAATATATTGGACGGACTTGCAGGGTGGCTGAGGACGGAGAGGTTGGAAAATGTGCTTGCGGCAGCAAGGGACAGATACATATGGAGGGTCATGATCGCCAACGCCATGCGGCAGGGCACTTGATGATGATGATGATGATATTTATCATTAAAATTTGTTGTTGATTTTTTTCTTTTTAGTTATTCCCTTGTTTTCCTGTCTTTTCTCGCCCATCTTCTCCTTGTTTTCCTGTTTTTTTGCTCTCTCTTGTTTTCCGCTTTCTTATCTTCTTGTTTCCTGTCTTTTTTCGTCATCTTCTTCTTGTTTTCCTGTCTTTTTCTCTATCTTTTGTTTTCCTGCTTTTTCTCTCATTCTTTGTTTTCCTGTTTTTTCTCGCCATCTTCTCCTTGTTTTCCTGTCTTTTCTCGCCATCTTCTTCTTGTTTTCCTGTCTTTTCTCGCTCATCTTTCTTGTTTTCCTGTCTTTTCTCGCCATCTTCTTCTTGTTTTCCTGTTTTTTTCTCGCCCATCTTCTCTTGTTTTCCTGTCTTTCTCGCCATCTTCTCTTGTTTTCCTGTCTTTTCTCGCCCATCTTTCTTCTTGTTTTCCTGTCTTTTCTCGCCATCTTCTTCTTGTTTTCCTGTCTTTTCTCGCCATCTTCTTCTTGTTTTCCTGTTTTTTCTCGCTCATCTTCTCCTTGTTTTCCTGTCTTTTCTCGCCCATCTTCTCCTTGTTTTCCTGTTTTTCTCGCCCATCTTCTCCTTGTTTTCCTGTCTTTTCTCGCCCATCTTCTCCTTGTTTTCCTGTCTTTTTCTCGCCCATCTTCTCCTTGTTTTCCTGTTTTTTCTCGCCCATCTTCTCCTTGTTTTCCTGTCTTTTCTCGCTCATCTTTTTCTTGTTTTCCTGTCTTTTCTCGCTCATCTTCTCTTGTTTTCCTGTTTTTTCTCGCCCATCTTCTCCTTGTTTTCCTGTCTTTTCTCGCCCATCTTCTCCTTGTTTTCCTGTCTTTTCTCCTCATCTTCTCCTTGTTTTCCTGTCTTTTCTCGCTCATCTTCTTCCTTGTTTTCTGTTCTTTTCTCGCTCATCTTCTCCTTGTTTTCCTATCTTTTCTCGCCCATCTTCTCCTTGTTTTCCTGTTTTTCTCGCCCATCTTCTCCTTGTTTTCCTGTCTTTTCTCGCCCATCTTCTCCTTGTTTTCCTGTTTTTTCTCGCCCATCTTCTCCTTGTTTTCCTGTTTTTCTCGCTCATCTTCTCCTTGTTTTCCTGTCTTTTCTCGCTCATCTTCTCCTTGTTTTCCTGTCTTTTTCTCGC
>JAPXFY010000017.1:33124736-33129736 GCA_030674185.1 Monoplex corrugatus
ATATCCAGAATTGTTTTTTTTTTGTTTTTGCTTTTTATCTATCTCCAAGGCAAAACCACGTTGCGCATGGGCAAGAAAAAAAAAACCCTGTGGCTAATCTCCCTTGTCTATTACGTTACCTCTACCCCCCCCCCCTCCCCTCATTCATGCCCAGAAGGCAGTATGACACTGAAAAACATTAAGTTTTTATCTTTCTCTCTGTCTGTCTGTCTGTGTCTGTCTCTGTCTCTCCCTCCCTCCCTCCCTCTCACTCTCTCTCTCTCGCTCTCTCTGTTTGTCTGTCTGTCTGTCTGTGTGTCTCTGTCTCTGTCTCTCACTCACTCTGGCACTCTCTTGCACACACACGCACATACACACACACACACTCACACACACACACATACACACACACACACAAACAAACACATACACACACACATACACACACAAACACACACACACACACTCACTTGAACACAAACACACACATGCATACACACACACACACACACACTCATTCACTCACTCACTCACTCACTCACTCATACGCATTCACACGCACGTGTACTCACACATACAGGCATTGTAATACTCTCCGTCTGTCTGTCTGCTGTCTGTCTGTCTGTCTCTTTCACTCCCTCCCTTCCTCCCTCACTCTTTCTCTCTCTTTCTCTCTCTCTCTCTCTCTCTCTCTCTCTCTCTCGTTCTCCCTTTCTTTCTCCCACCTCTTTCTCTCTACATTTGTTTCCCTAATCGACCTTCCTCCTCTCTTTTTTTTTTTCATTTTCTGTTTCCTGCTTTTTTATGCTGTTTATTTTTTACTTTTCCCCTCCACCAAATTGACAATGTTATTGGCTTGGAGGTGGGTCAATCTCGGCATTTCTCTTGTTAATGGGATTAATTTCCTTCCGGCACTGAAGCGTGCTTAGAGTCTTTAGTTCCAGACCTATTGTGATTCAGACTGATCGACTTGACAGACATGTGGCGGACAGAGAGTGGGGGTGAAAAGGGGAGAGAATGAGAGACGCAGTAAGACAGCAAACGAGGGTGAGAGACAGAACAGAGAGAGAGGGGGGGGGGGGGCGAGAAGAGAGAGAGGAAAAGAGAGAGAGAGAGATACAGAGAGATACAGAGATACAGAGATAGATACACACAGAGAGAGACAGAGAAACAAACAGACAGAGACAGAATGACAGACAGAAACAGAAACAGAGATAGAAACAGAGAAACAGAGAGGGAGATAAAACGAGAGAGAGAGAGAGAGAGAGATAGAGACAAAGACAGAAAGAAAGAAAAGAGAGACAGAGAGAGAGAGGGATGGAGGCAAAGAAAGAGTGATTGATTTTATTGATTGATTTAATGATCGATCAATTCACTGATTGATTCAGCCATTCATTCATTCATCTATTGACTGATTGCACAATCGATTGATCGATGACGGACCGACTGATCGAAAAACAGATTGAATAATAATTATTGGATAGATGAGTGGATCTATACTTTCCAAAGCTAAAGACGATGATAAAACGTGTCATGTCTGCGGTTTCCATATTCTGCTTGATATCAAAGGATAACTGTTCATAAGACATAAGGTATAATGAAGGAATCAATGGTACAACACCTACATCTGGACAGACAGAGAGAAAGAGACAGAGACAGAGAGAGAGAGAGAGAGAGAAAGAGAGAGAGGGGGAGAGAGAGAGGGAGAGAGAGAGACAGAGAGAGAGAGGGAAAGAGAGAGAGAGAGAGAGGGAGAGAGAGGGGAGAGAGAGAGACATAGAGAGACACACAGACACACAGACAGACACACAGACAGATACACAGACAGACACACAGATAGACATAGACAGACACAGAGACACAAAGAGAGGCAGATAGAGACAGACAAACAGAAACAGACACAGACAGACAGACACACGGACAAGCAGAAACAGGAAAAGAAACAAAGACAGTCAGCGACGTGGAATGTAATGCATGTTTTTTTTTTTAAACATTCCATGAACAGCCAGAATACAATATTTTTATGCAAGGAAAACATTGATTTGATCCAGCCTTCAGCCCCCCTCCCCCCTCCCCCCCCCCCCCCCCCTATAACTGGTATTTGTGCGTGGGCAGCAACGTGGGTATGGATGCATTATCTGTATTTCAAGAGGGAAAATAATTTAAAAAGTATTGTGTTTGTGACAGAATTGAAAAAAAAATATCTATCTATCTATCTATCTATCTATCTATCTATCTATCTATCTATCTATCTATCTATCTATCTATCTATCTATTATTATATATCTATCTATCTATCTATATATATATATATATATCTGTCTATCTATCTATCTATCTATTTGTCTGTCTGTTTCTATCTATCTATCTATCTATCTATCTATCTATCTATCTATCGATCCATCTATCTATATATCTATCTAGCAAGTAATTTGATACAATGACGTCTCGATGACGATTTACGAGCTGTTTTCATGGACAATTTTATTATTGTTGTTATTGTTTTTATTGTTGTTGTTGTTGTTCTTGTTGTTGTTGTTGTACTTGTTGTTGTTTATAACTCAGGACTGCAAGTCTGGCAGAATCCGTGATGGTGATTTCATAATTTTCAAGAGCCAGGAGAGAGGTTTTTATTCTAGAGATAGTTGATGGGCACTGTAATCCGAATGTAAAATGTCATCTGGTTATCTACGAAACGTCCCAACTAAATTCGCTTCTGGATATTTATGATGTGCCTTTATTTTCTGCTTGATTTTCAGCACTGCTTTGCTGTTTCACTGTTCTGTTTCAGTGGTGTACGTTCCATGCCGCTCATTCTGGCTCCTCAACGCACCATCACCAGCCCCAAGTTCGTTCAGTCTAAATCCGAGTGCCAAGAAGCTTATCGGAGCTAGCGATGTCAAATCACAACTGGGCCATTCACTTACAGGAGACGCTGCATCATCACTGATGCCTGGTTTCTTCTGCAATGGACTAAACAGTGCTCGTTCGGACAGTGGATATACCATTATAGATCCACTCATCTGTATCTGTGCCTGTGTCTGTGTCTGTGTCTGTGGTCTGTTTGTGTCTGTATCTGTGTCTGTGTCTGACCCAAGTCACTAAGAACATTCCCTCTGTATTGTGCCTGTGGCTGTGTCTGTGTGTCTGTGTCTGTGCTTGTGACTGAGTCTGTGTCTGTGCTGTGTCTGTGTCTGTGTCTGACCCAAGTCACTAAAAACATTCCCTCTGTATCTGTGCCTGTGGCTGTGTCTGTGTCTGTGCTTGTGACTGCGTCTGTGTCTGTGCCTGTGTCTGTGTCTGTGTCTGTGTCTGTGTCTGACCCAGTCACTTAAGAACATTCCCTATGAAGCATCCCCTCCCCCCCCATATCCAACCCCTACTAAAGACTCTAATGGCTCAGTCATGGAAATAAAATGAGTGGGATACCCCTTACTATATATAAATATTATGTTCATCGTTACAGTGTTTTCCTCTTCGACGTTTTCAAAGATGTCGAGCCATTGTCTACTTCAGTATAAGATCCATAATCAAAACGAGAGAGCGAAATGGACATGGATGCATGGTTTCTATGTGAACTAGAAGAACCGTACACTTTAAAAAAAGAATTAAACTATTTTATTTCTTTGACGTCATGCTGCTGAGTCTACACTACACACCATTTCAACCTGGTGTTGTGCTGGCATTTCCTTCACAATCCCAGACACGCCCATCCGTCGTCATTGGATCATTCACAGTCTATTACATTCCGAACTAGACTGCTGAAAGTTACAGGCGCCAGGCTATCAAACGTACATCTGTTCTCCGTGTAAATGTCTGGGTAAATTTGAAGTCAGAAAGAGCGATCAACTCCGATAACAAGGTTTTCTTTTCATTATTTTTTTTGTTTGTTTTTATCCATTTTTGTGTTACAATGAACATACATCAACTTACAAATATAATTACGAAAAATGATATCGATTCGTACAGATAAGAGGAACATTTTGGACATCTCAGGACGTGCAACACGCACACACACACACCACACACACACAGACATAGACACACTCAGACGCACTCAGACACACACACAGACAGATAGACAGACAGACAGACACACATAATTATATATATATATATATATATATATATATATATTATATATATATATATATATATAAAGCAATATTTCATGCACTGGAGATTTTCAAGTGAACATTAAAAATATGTCATAAAGATAGAAAACAGTGGTGCATAGTTATTCCACTGTGCATTAATGACGGGCAAGTTTTAACCAAATGCTCTGGCAAGGCTTGAAATGGAGACGGGGTGGGATCTATGAAACACCGACAGCTGACGAATGATTGGAACAGTAAGCTGGCCAGCGAACAAGCCATCTTTTATGTTGCAAGGGGAGGATTGAACTCAAGACATGAGATCTTGAGTCCACGGCTCTATCAAAAGGCCAGTAAGCCCTCGTAAACAAGATCTGTTTTTATGAAAGCGGGTTATGAGCCAACTGTTCGGCGAAACTTGTTTTGTTCCGTCAATTAAATAACCTTTCAAAATGAGAGAGAGACAGAGAGAGAGAGAGAGGAGGGGGAGAGGGGGAGAGATAGGGAGGGAAGAGAGAGGAGAGAGAAAGGAGAGAGAGAGAGAGAGAGAAGAGAGAGAGAGAGAGAGAAGAGAGAGAAGCAGTTTTAATCCACTTGGATATTCATCGCCTATTTGTGATGCAGAGTATCGTTAAAACTGAAATTATTCATCACATGAAAGTATATTAAAATATTTACCAAGCAAACTTAAATTCCACAGCCATCACAGTGATTATTATGAAAATGCCAAACGTTCGTGACCACTGGTGATTGCATGTCTTCGTTGTTCGTTATCGTGGAACTGATTTTGTCGTTTTGGCAAGAATACAAAACTGTCCGGAGTTTGGTGTCTGGAATTTGTTCTAAAAAAAAAAAAAAAAAAAAAACCTCATTGCATCGGAAAATCTCATAAGTGCTTATCCATATTTCCCAGCATATGTGTCGGTA
>JAPXFY010000017.1:33154736-33157236 GCA_030674185.1 Monoplex corrugatus
AACTCATAGACAATATACGTCCACGCAATATGCGCAATATACTCCCCAAATCATGAAGGCACATATAAGTTCTCTCTCTGTCTCTCATCTCTGTTATGCTCCTCTCTCTCTCTCTCTCTCTCTCTCTCTCTCTCTCTTCTCTCTCTCTCTCTCTCTCTCTCTCTCTCTCTCTCTCTCTCTCTCTCTCTCTGTAACCCAAATCTGTTTATGCCTGTGTGTGTGTGTGTCCGTGTCTGTCTGTATCTCTGTCTGTCTGTCTCTGTCTGTCTGTCTCTCTGTTTCTCTCTCTGTCTCTCGTGCTCTTCCCTACCTTCCCCTCTCTCACTTTCTCTCTCTCTCTTTGTCCGTGTTTGTGATAAAAACAAACACACACACACACACACACACACGCACTCACACACACACACACACACACACACACACACACACACACACACACACACAACACACACACACACACACACAAACACACACACACACACACACAACACACACACACAATACACACACACACACACACACACACACACACACACACACACACACACACACACACACACACACACACACACAACACACAGACGCGTGTGCACGAGCGACTTACAGACAATGTCGTGTTAAATGTGAGACAAGTTCCTTTCAAATTACACTACCGATGTAAACAGAATGTCTGAAGACAAAATGTCATAATTCTTTGTGAAACTGTGTTATTGTATGCTAATTAATTTGCCGGCTATACAATACAAAATATGAGCATCCTTAGAAAAAGAAAAAAAAAAGAAAGAAAAAGAAAGAACATTCTTGTAACAAAAGGTCTTTGTACACAAAAGTATGCCAAAAGTTGTAGCGATTAAATTTCAGGACACGTTTCAAGTAAACATTTAATTTCGAGCCAAGGGAGATTCAATTCCAAAAAAAGAAAAAAAAAAAAAAAAGAAGAGAAAGAACACATATCAAGGGAGATAAGAAAGCATCAGGAAAGCACGTTTGGAAAGTATTTTGCAAGCAGCTTTCTGTAAGTAGTTCCCTGGGATTGAAAAAAAAAAAAAAAAAAAAAAAAAACGTGACAGCCTTTTAGAATGTAAAGAATTTGACCTGATTTTTCTTCCTCTTCACTTTCATTAGTTTCTTTTCCTTAATCCTTCAAAACGTGTTAGAAATCTGAAATCTACAACTGATCGAAAAAGACGTTTCCTCTTTACATTTTTTTGTTTCTGAAGGGTTCGTGTTCGTTAGGATAGTTGATTTGAGTTTGTGTGATTGTTTGTTTGTTTGTCTGTTTGCTTGTTTGTTTTGTTTGTTTATTTGTTTGCTGATTTTTACCCATCTTCCTTTTTTGAGGAGATATACACCGTTTAATCCATTTTTCTCTCGTCTTGTATTTTCTTGTTTGTTGTTTATTCTCATGTTTTTATTTACGTTTCTTTATTTTCGTTTTCCGCCTTATTTCTTTGTCTCTTTTCGGTCATTCTTATATTCTATTTTTTGTTTGTTTGTTAATTTGCTTGTTTGTTTGTTCCCTCTGTCCTTTCATCCTTTGATATCTTGTCTTACTTGTACGTATATGTATTACTTTTCACAATCCTTTTCAATACGATGAGGACAATCTTAGATCATCAAACGAGGCACTGAGTCCATTCTCTCTCTCTCCTCTCTCTCCTCTCTCTCTCTCTCTCTCTCTCTCTCTCTCTCTCTCTCCTCCCTCTCTCTCTCTCTTTCTGTCTGTCTCTCCGTCTCTCTGTCCCTCTGTCTCTGTGTCTGTTTCTCTCTGTCTCTGTCTGTCTGTCTGTCTCTCTCTCTGTATGTGTTTGTGTGTGCGGTGTGTGTGGTGTGTGTGTGTGTGTGTGTGTGTGAGAGAGTGTGTGTGTGTGGTGTGTTTTGTGTGTGTGTGTGCGTGCGTGTGTGTGTGTGTTCACTAGTTTAGAATTATTTTCCACTGGATAAGTTAAAATTTAAGTCGTTTGTTTTCACGTTCATACTGAAACAATATTTCCATAATTGGCCTCGTAAAGGGGGACTATTTCCCCCCTCTATTATTGAGTAGAATGTTTAGCAATTTCTCTATTTGTTTATTTCTTTGTTTGTCTGTTTGTCTCTTTGATTGTTTATTTGTTTGTTTGTGTGTTGTTTTGCTTTGTGGGTTTATTTCATCATTCTTTTTTTCTCTCTCTCTCTCTCTCTCTCCTCTCTCTCTCTCTCTCTCTCTCTCTCTCTCTCTCTCTATTCCTACGTTTCGTTGTGTGTGTGTACACGTGTATCCGTGTGCATGTGTGACACAGAGAGAGAGAAACAGAGGAGAGAAAGAAAGAGAGACAGAGACAGAAAGATAGAGGAGAGAGGGAGAGGGAGAGAGAAAGAGAGAGAGAGAGAGAGGGAGAGAGAGAGACAGACTGACAGACAGACAGGCAAACAGACAGACAGACAGACAAAAAGAGACAGAGAGAGGAGAGAAAGATTGGAGAGAGAGACAGTGATCAAGAGACAGCGATAGAGAGAGAGA
>JAPXFY010000017.1:33162236-33164736 GCA_030674185.1 Monoplex corrugatus
AGAAAGAAAGAAAGAAGAAAGAAAAGATAAAAAGGAAAGAAAAGAAAAAAGAAAGGAAAAGAAAGAAAAGAAAAGAAAAGAAAAGAAAGAAGGAAAAGAAAGAAAAGAAAGAAAGAAGAAAGAAAGAAAGAAAGAAAGAAAGGAAAAAGAAAGAAAGAAAGGAAGGAAACAAAGAAAAGAAAGAAAGAAAGGAAAGAAAGAAGAAAGAAAGAAAGAAAGAAAGGAAAGAAAGAAAGAAAAAAAGAAACAAAGAACAGAAAGAAAGGAGAAGAAACACAGAAAGAAAGAAAGAAAGAAAGAACAGAAAGAAAGAAAGAAACAAAGAAACAAAGAAACAAAGAAAAGATCTTAGAGTGAAGAACATTTCCTCCAGGGCAGAACTGGAACGTGTCAAGCAAACAACCTTCCTTAAAGTATTTCATTTCTTTTCTGGCGAGAAAAATGGCCTGCTTTCAAAGAACAAATATCTTGCATTATTTTACTTTTGATTCTTTCCTCTTCGTTTTTCGTTATTTATTTTCTTTCCCTCTTTTTTTTTTCTGAGGCTCAGTAATTGGCCTACTTTCTCCAAAACATATTAACAATTTGAAAGTGATCAAAAATAACATTCCATCTTGATATTTCTGTACATAAGCGGCTCAAATATCAATTCATAGAAAATGTAGTTTGTTTCATTTGTTAGTCGTTACATTGTATTGTTTGTACTAGTTTGTTCTTTCTTTTCTTCTTTAAGATCTTTCTCCCGAAATTTCCTTGTTTCTTCCTCATTCTGTCTATCTATTTCTCTGCCTTCATTTTCTTATTTTTTCCCCACTTTCCTATTTTCCTTCTTCCGTTTTCCCTGAATGTTTCACTGTTTATAACCGTGCCTTTCTTCCTTACACATTTCTGCTCTATTCCTTTACAGTACCGTTTTACAATCAAGAAGAAAATAACAGGTTCCAAATGATTATTCTAAGCCCTCTGTACATGCCTACACAGGTACAAACTGCTTCTATTATCAGTCATTGCCACACTAAGAATAGGATCGCTTCATATTCCAGGTCACCATGACGTAACATGTGCCTAGATGCATTGCAGGACAGTGTTAATGTATGCATGTGGTCTGGGTCTTCTTCCAAACATATGCAATGTAACATATAATTGGAAGATTAAAAACAAATGATACAAACAGACGAGTAGCAGTATGCCATGGTATTTCTTCGTGATTGTACACGAATCATATAAAATGCATCTCATATCAGTTTGTGCGATGTCTTATTTCTGAACCATTTTATGTACTGTTTTGTCATTAGGAAACACTTTTAAGATTTAAAACAAAATCCATGCTAGAACATTTCATATTGCTATCAATTTGGACTGAGCTTTCTGATATTGGGCCTGAAGTAACACTGTGTTTAACATTAAACATGGGAAAGGGAATATGGACTTATTTTGATCAAAACATGCCATTGTTTCCATTCCATGACGTAAATGTACAACAAAAAAAGAAGCATTTAACATTACATTGGTGTTGCAAATTTGTATTTGTTCATTCTGGACGTAAAACATTTACGAGAAGAATAAAACAACCCAATATTTTTACATCAGAAATACATTTTGGAACATATAAGACACGCTAACCATTTTCTTATGCGACTACACATAATAAAACAACGCAAATTAAATCAAACCGACACAACACAATTAAAATAAAACGGAAGGAAACTAAAAGAAGCGAGAGAAAGGAAACTGGAACAAACAAAACAAGAGAGAGAGATAATAAGGGAGAAGAGATGAGAGGAGAAGATAGAGAAAGAAAAAACAACCAAAGACACAGAAGAGGAAACATAAGACAGACAGACAACAAGGACAGAGACAGACAGACAAGAAAGATCAAACGACACAGACAATAAAAAGGCAGGAACAAAGACGGAGAAGAAGAACAAACAAGAGAAGAGAAAGAGAAAAAAAAAAAATAGAAAACACACGAACAAGGAGATCAGAACTTTCAACAGCAGAAAGAGTCCAACTTAACTGAATTTTTCATGAAAAGTTTGCGATAAATTCACGCTTTTCCGATTTTTTCTTCGATTTTTTTTTGTGTGGTTTGTTTGTCTCTCGTTTGATGTTTTTATTTCTATTTCATTCTTTATTTCATTTTGTTGTTGTTATCTTTCAGTTCCTGCTTTTTCTATTTGTGATTTGTGTTTCATTTTCTTTCTTTTCTTCTTTCCGTCTTTCTTTCTTTCTTCTTATTTCTTTTACTAATGTAAGCGAGAGAGATAAAACAAAAAAAGAACAGAGGGAGGGAAGGAGAGAGTGAAAGAGGGAGAAAGAGAGAGCCAGAGAGAGAGGGAGAGAGAGAGAAGGAGAGAGAGAAAGAGAGAGAGGGAGTGAGTGAGTGAGAGGCAGACAGACAGACAGTCAGAGAGAGAGAAAGATAAAGAGAGAAAAGGAGAGTGAGAGGGGAAGAAAGGGAAAGGGAAAGAGAGAGAGAGAGAGAGAGAGAGAGACAGAC
>JAPXFY010000017.1:33169736-33174736 GCA_030674185.1 Monoplex corrugatus
AGTCATTAAGTTGTATGACGGCAAATTTGAGAAAATGGTCTCTAAAGTTTTTATGTGCTCTCCTACTCATTTTCCTTAAATTTCTTTATTTGGTGGCTTTGACCCAGTTTGTTTCTAAATTTTCGCTGCATTATCTGAAAGGTGCACCAAAGAGCTTTCCATCAGTATATTACATGTGTGGGTACAGTACAGGTTACGGCTCATAATGAGAGACAAAAATAGGTACTTTTGGTAGGAAATTGTGTTCTTTCTGCTGTGATCTGTGCGTTAAAATACCATTTTCAATTGATTAATAATATTTTTTGAAGAAAAAAATTCTGTGGGGGATAGATTATAGTCTACAGAAATCAATTTTGAGAAAAAGTCAAAACACCCCAGATAGACCTTCAGTCACCTTTTCAGCTCCTAGTGCTGTTCGACTGACTGCGAGTTAAGACTGGTTTCGTGGTGGGAGGTCACAATGGCAGTCTATCCAAAATCCTCTTCTCTTTCCTTACTTTTCTTCCATATATTATTTATATATTGTAAGCTATGTAATCAATCTTTTTTTTCTTCTATACCTCTCCCCGCGTATCCCTTTTCTCTGTGTCTCTACCCACCACCATCTCCCTCTTATCTCTTAGAAGCGAACAGAGCATAACACAAAACCTGTCACAGCGATGTTCACACATGCATGGAGAATCCGATGGTTAAGTGGTTCGCAGCACGCGCCCATAACGTCTGCCCTCCCCTGGCTTCCCTGCAGCCATCTGATGCACGTGCAATTAGTCTCCTCCCAGCCGGGAGGGACCCACAAAAAGCCATCATCAATGACGCTAGCGCACCTTGCTCAGTCGCTCGGAACAAAAGCCTCGTCAGCGCCAGATCTATAGCCTAACAAGGCCTGTGGGCTGTATTATTGAACATCCCCAACAGCTAGGAGACCACCCACCCCCAACCCCTCATCCCCACCCCCCACCCCACTACTAGATTATTCACACCATCCTGCTTCACCTCACCCCTGGGCTGCTGGAAAAGCCTCTGGAACTAATCAGCAGTAACGAAATCCTCCTCTCTCTCTCTCCTCTCTCTCTCTCTCTCTCTCTCTCTCTCCTCTCATCTCTCTCTCTCTCTCTCTCTCTCTCTCTCTCTCTCTCTCTCTCTCTTCCTCTCTCCTACTTTCCACGTACGCGTTGGAAAATCAAATCATGTTGTTAGATTTCGTTTTGGTGGAGGATCGTTCATGTTAACTAGCTATCTCTGGTTTTGGAGTTTGCCTGCGTTATCAGTTTGTGAAGCGGGTCCACTGTCAACTGATTTACATACATGTTAAAAGTGATGTTTTTTTTTTTACCATATCTGATTCCATGTCAATCAGTCATAGATATAAGCCACTGAGCTTGAGGCGAACTATTCTGTCAGTTCAATAGCCACGTTGAGGTTGCACATTCATGTCTTCATCACTATGTAAACAGTAGGTGTAATTGTTCTTGTAGCGGTTAATAGTAATGATACTGATACTACTACTACTACTACTACTACTACTACTACTACTACTACTACTACTACTACTACTACTACTACTGATAATAGTAACATAAATAACAATGACAATGATGATAATAAAAAACAATCATCATCATCATAACCATAATCATCATCATAATCATAATAATAGCAACAGCAACAGCGAGAAGAAGAAGAAGAAGAAGGAGAAGAAGAAGAAGGAGAAGAAGAAGAAGAAGAAGAGAAGAAGAAGAAGAAGAAGAAGAAGAAAGAGAAGAAGAAGAAGAATGCGAAGAAGAAGAATGCGAAGAATGCGAAGAACGCGAAGAAGAATGCGAAGAAGAATGCGAAGAAGAAGAAGAAGAAGAATGCGAAGAAGAATGCGAAGAAGAATGCAAAAGAAGAGAAGAAGAAGAAGAAGAAGAAAGAAAAATGATAGAAATACTAATACTACTGCTTTTACTATCATTTACATGTATCTTACTTTCAATGGCGCAAACAGTCCGTGCCAGCTACATGTATTGTCGTTTACATTGCCATCGTTATTGTATTATACTAATTTCTTGAATTACCACTGTGCTGCCTTCCATTTGTGCCTACAGAAAGATGAAATAAAAATGTTTTCCAAATGTTTTCAATCGATGTGTGGGTGCGTTAAAGGGAGATTGATAAAAAAAAAAAAAATCAGAGCAAAACAGAACAAAAATCCCAGGGGACATTATTGACAGGAGTGGCTCACTGCCTATTGCACCGGTGCTGCAGTCGGTTGTCACAAATGTAGGTCGATTATCGGCCCTTGATTAAGTAACTGCTGACATCGGCAACACACTCTGGAAGCAGACACCAACAATGATGGACAATGATGTTATGCTGGGGTATAACGATAGCCGGTGCTTGCCCACAACAATAGAGACGATTTCCCTATTGCCTGGAAATCGTTGATGACAGTGGTGATCCCTATATGTACGGTATCCAACAGCGGACATGCCTTTTATATAAGAAATCAAAAACACACTAAATAGGAGCAGAATGCGTTTCTAATGCACCAAACACGACAGGCGCAATTTTTTTTGCCTTTACCAAGTGTATACATAAAAGACAAGAACAGAACAAAAACATACAAAAAATTAACCGAAAAGAAATTAGGAGCAAGACTTCTTTGTTGTTTTCTTTGAGAAGAAGAAGAAGAAGAAGAAGAAGAAGAAGAAGAAGAAGAAAGAAGAAGAAGAAGAAGAAGAAGAAGAAGAAGAAGAAGAAGAAGAAGAAGAAGAAGAAGAGAGAGAGGGGAGAGAGAGAGAGAGAGAGAGAGAGAGAGAGAGAGAGAGAGAGAGAGAGAGAGCTGACAGTCACTTTGATTTAGATTTCATGTAACAGAGTTTGCAAAGTCAAAATCGGACATCTTGGGTTCCGTCCTAAGACGCTACATTTTAAAACAAATGGTCTGTCTGTCACCATGTTAAAATGCTCCGGTTATTCTGATAGTGTCAACTTATTAACCTTTCAGAGGTTCGGTCATTCCGCCTCTTCTGTTTCAAGGTCTTGTGGCTTTGCGTAGGCTCAGAGAGTCCGGCCACTTAATTCCACATGAATCCCTCTTGAATCACACTTTAAACTTTAATGGTGATGGTGATGGTGATGGTGATGGTGATGGTGGTGGTGATGATGATGATGGTGATGATGATGATGATGATGATGATGATGATGATGATGATGATGATGATGATGATGATGATGATGATGACGATGATGATGATGATGATGATGACGATGATGATGATGAGCATGATAACAAAATAATAATCATAAGAACGATACTAATAGTGGTGATGATAATAATAATATCATTCGAAACACCTGCCTATTTTGATATCATTTAGAGAGAAAAGGCGGTTAAGACAAACAAAACAAAACCATCATCTGTCACTGAACGTGTTTCTCTGTGACCCCGTCACTGGGTCCATCAACACAGGGAAAATGTCATGTTCTGACAAGTACATGACCAGGCTGGAAGGGACATTGACATAATCAGTGTGAGAAGAGGTGGGGAACGCCGGGGTTTTGAACTTTAAGCGTAACGATGTATCAATATGTCAACCCATAGTTCAACTGTGTGATTGCTGAATTTTCTAAAAGAAAAAAAAAACGTTCCTGATTACGTGTCACAGGAGGGAGGCGGGACCAAAGGTTTTGAACTTCAATCGTAATGATGTGTCAATATGTCAAAACTTAGACAATTTGTTTGACTCTTGTATTTTCTAAAAAAGGGGAAATGCGTATGACTTCAGAAAGAGTAAGTGTAGCCTATTAGTCAAAATCATGCATCTTTTTTTTTTAATTTCTGCACAAAATAGTATGGTTTGTACAGCACTGAGCGTCTTCTCATCAAGTGCCAGCTTCTTTGAAGAGAACATGTTGTTTTTATAGAAGACAAGAACATCCCAAAGGTGGTTTTTGTACGGAAATCTCAAACGAGGACACCGTGATCAGGGAAGATCACTAAAGCGATACGAAGATACTTTGAAGGCCAACCTCATCATATGTGGCATCAACACCACCCAACTGGGCAGAAAATGCCCGCAACAGAGTATAATGTGCACGGTCTGCACAATCAGAATGAAAAACAGAAAACAGGTGCTATTCAGTAGCAGAACAAGAACAACGTATGTTTATGAGGATGTGAAATTAGCAAAGCGTTATTTGTTGACATCCAGTCCAAAATAAGACCACCAGAGACTGAATCCAGGCCACTGTGTGATTACGCTGAGTTTGCTTACCATGCCTGTGGCATCCGTCAAGACAGAACAGACAACCGTTGAGGACCCATCTTTTAATCTCTCTCTCCATAAAAACCCTTTTCCTATACATAGGAGTTATCACCTCTTGGTTACAAGTAGGATATTACCGTCTCGCAAGACTACTACATGATACTACTACTACAGCCACAGGACTTCTTCCCATGCAGAAGCCTTCCTGCGGAAGAACAGTCAGCGCACATAAATATCCCACGGCACCAACGTAGTTGCCCCTGGCAAAATTTTCTTTTCAATTCTATTTTCATGGGTAAACAAACAAACAAACATAACAAACAAACAAACAAACACCACACAATACAAAGACAAGACAGGGGTTGCGCCTTAATACGTGCACTTGCTTTTTCTTCAGGGGAGAACAACCTGCATTATCATGCTGAACATTTTCGTTGCAGTAACTAAACAAAAAAATATCCAATCCCCAACTAAATGCAGTCTAAACGCTATCTACACGTAACTCCTACCTGTCCCTTCACTTCTATATTTCGCCTTTGAAAATGATTTATTCCCTACTCTCTCACTTTTCTCCCTACGCTGTATCTCTTGCTCTCACTGTAATAATAAAAAAAAAAAGCAACAGAAAGACGTGTCGTCGTCGTCGTCGTCGTCGTTGTCGTTGTCATTGTTGTTATTGCTGTTATTGTTGTTGTTGATCTATTCACGCGGAGTGGTTGTGTATTATGTATGTTTAAAAATGTCACATCT
>JAPXFY010000017.1:33177236-33179736 GCA_030674185.1 Monoplex corrugatus
GCTCCTAAATAGGATAAGGCCGGAGATAGATCCAGTTCTGAGGAAAAACCAAAATGGGTTTCGCCAAAACAGATCGACATCAGGACAAATACTCACAATCAGACGTATATTGGAAGGCATAAAAACCAAAAACCTCCCAGCTGTTCTCCTATTTATCGACTTTTCCAAAGCTTTTGATTCGATCCACCGAGGAAAAATGAAGGAGATTCTAACTGCATATGGACTACCCAAGGAAACAGTAGACGCCATCATGATGCTGTATCAGAATACCCGCTGTATGGTCCGCTCCCCCGACGGAGACACACTTCTTCTTCATCACTGCTGGAGTCCTTCAAGGAGATACGCTTTCCCCTTACATTTTCATTATCTGTCTCGATTATGTGCTGAGGAAGGCAGTGGATAAGAACAAAAACCTCGGCTTTACCCTCAGAGAACAGAAGAGCAGACTCTACCCTGCGGTAAAGATAACTGATGCGGATTACGCTGATGACCTGGCTGTTCTCGCAGACCTCCTAAAGGATGTAACGTCTCTCCTTCACAGTGTCAAAAGAACAGCAATGGAGATCGGGCTCCACCTCAATACGAACAAAACAGAGTTCATCTGTCTGAACCAAGATGCATCAGAAGGCATGAGAAGTCTCAATGGAGATACAATCAAACAAGTTCAAGACTTTAAATACCTGAGCAGCTACATTGACTCCACAGAACAAGACGTCAACACCAGACTCGGAAATGCCTGGGGCGCTCTAAATCAACTGGACAAAATCTGGAAATCCAATCTACCAGACAACCTGAAAAGGAACTTCTTCTAAGCAGCAGTAGAGTCCGTTCTTACATACGGCTCAATCTCTTGGACCCTAACAACGACATTGGAGAAGAAGATTGATGGAGCATATACACGAATACTGCGTGCAGCCCTGAACAAATCCTGGAGAGAACATCCAACTAACAAAGAGTTATATGGTAAGACCCCACCAATCAGTAAATCAGTACGTCAACAAAGACTGCGCTTCGCAGGACACTGCTGGCATAGCAAAGAAGAACTGGTCGGGGGTGTTCTACTATGGAGACCCAGTCACGGCAAACGAAGACCAGGACGTCCAAAGAAGACCTTCATCGACCAACTGATGGATGATACGGGCTGTCAGTGTAGTGAACTACCTACTGCAATGTCTGATAGAGAAGGATGGAAGAAACGTGTCATGGATAGCCGAGCAAGCTCGACATGATGATGATGATAATTGATAAAATGTTGAGCAAAGGCGTGGACAGCTGAGCAGTCACGAATGCGTAAGTTTTGAAATCATGGTACTGAGTTCATAGAAACACAGACAATAAACGTGTTTAAACTCAACATTTTCGGAAGGTTTGTGGACAGCTCTTTCTTACAAACTTCTGAAAATATTTTATTGTTCGATTATATTGTTATCGTTGTAACACTCTACCGCTGTCCTCACTTCATGTCAAATTGTATTCCATGTGGTGCTTATTCAAAGTCATAGTGATCTTTAGAACTACAAAACATGGATTTTCATTGATATTTTTTTTTCATAAAAAGGGAGATTTGTTTTTCTCGTAGAATACCTTGAGCAGTTATTAATAATCTAAGAGGCGGTAGGGACTTCATACAGGCTCGTAATTATTCCCATCGTGGAGAGAGTTGTCTTAATAAAACTGAAACTGAAATTTAAGTCGGCCTTTTCTCATTATTAGCAGCTTGAATTCACTGCTGTGTGGGAAATGAATTACAACACTAAAAAAGTGATTTTTACAGATACATTACAATAATGAAAAGTGAAATTTAAAGTAGCAAAACCTCCTAAGTCAAAATAGACAACTAACATGTAGAGTACAAAGTCCAGAACGAGATACCAGAATCATCCAAATACAGGGCAGTGAAAGTCTACTTTAACAAAAGTCAAGCGTATCTGTCAATTCACATTGTTTGTGAAAACATGCTCTCATCTAGTGGGTTGAATTGCATTGTTTTCATGACATATTGACAACACAAATGACCTCTATGAAATGTAAATAGATGATAAACGAATAACAACAATCAGGAGCTTTTGAAGCATAAATGAATGAATGTCAAAGACGGTCAAAGTCAACAACTATGAAAATCAAGAACAACGAAAATCCAAGGTAACGAATTTTCCATAAATCCAGGGCACAAAATATATCCAACTTAAATATTTTTTTTTTAAAGTAATGCAAATATTTAGAACTACATTAAAAAGGACAATGGATGACAAAGTATAACAGGACGCTTATTGTTTGGAAAAAAAAAAGTTAAAGAGGTTTATCTATCTATGTGATAAACAACACGTTGACATGACAGGACATAGCCTCAAAGAGAATTTACACTTAGAGCCTCACTAAGCCTCTGGATGCAGATTACAACGACGAAATACCAGGTCACCCAAAATCAAAGGCTATGGTAAATCAAATGCAACGAAAGCCCAGGACAGACAGGCTCATCAACCATGGAAACTCAGTACAA
>JAPXFY010000017.1:33192236-33194736 GCA_030674185.1 Monoplex corrugatus
ATATATTTTATACATAGTGTATTAAGCAGAAAATCAGTATTGATATAAGTCTACTGTTATGACAAAAAATAAATAAATAAATGAATAAAGAGAGAGACAGATAGACAAAGACAGATAAGAGACAGAGTAAATTACAAAAACATGTAGGAATTTTAGCACTACTATTGCTGTCAATTAGATCACTCTATCATTAAAACAAAACTAATTGTATTGAGAGAGACAGACAGACAGACACACAGAAAGACACACAGACAGACACACAGACAGACAGACACACAGGCAGACACACAGAGAGACAGAGAGAGTGTATGTGTTTGTGAAAGAGACAGACACACAGACAGAAAGACAGACAGATGCAGAGACAAAGATAGAGAGAAACAGATAGCGAGGGGAGAGGGGATAGAGAGAGATCGAGAGAGAGATCGAGAGAGAGACAGAGAGAGACAGATAGCGATAGAAAGAGAGAGGAGAGAGAGAGAGAGAGAGAGAGAGAGAGAGAGAGAGAGAGACAGACAGATAGACAGAAAGACAGACAGACAGACAGGCAGACAGAGGGAGGGAGAGAGAGAGAGAGAGAGACAGACTGTCAGACAGACAGAGAGGCAGACAGAGAGACAGAGACAGGCAGAGAGAGAGAGAGGGGGGGGGGAGGGAGTGAGATAGAGAGAGAAAGGGGAGGGGGTGATTAAGAGAATGGGATGGAGGAGTGGGGGAAGAAAATGGCAAGGAAGGAGAGAGGGAAGGAGACACAGAGATGTATTATCTCCCTTCCTGTTTCTCTCCCTTCCGTGTGTATTTCTGACAAAAACGAAACACGACAGTTCAGCTGGATTAAGGAGCTATGTTATCTCCCTTTCGTGTTTATGTCCCTTCCCTGAGTATATGTGACACAGGGACGTAAGAGAGTCGAGCCTTTTATATTGAGCTTTTTTTTTCTGACGAAATAACTTACATGGAAAGAGGGGGAGAGTAAATTACATGTATGGAACATGTGTCGTTTTTCATGCAAACAAGAACGTAATAATGACAACAAAAACAACAATAATAATAACAACAACAAATATATAATAATAATAATAATAATAATAATAATAATAATAATAATAATGATGATGATGATAATAATAATAATAATGATAATGATAATAATGATGATAATAATAATAATAACAATAATAATAATAATAATAATAATAATAATAATAATAATAATGATAATAATAAATGTACTAGTACTACTAGTGGTTCTAGCAAAATAACAACTAAAATTATGTCGATAACGATTTTAAATTCTTTCATTTCTGTCCATATGATTTACAAAATATTAAGCAACTGTCCACAAATAACATCATAATCTCCCCGTTAAATTAAGACATTTCGTACAAACACAAATACACACACGCGCGCGCGCGCTCGCACACACACACACACACACACACACACACACACACACACACACGAACGTGCATACAAAGACACACGTCCACTCATATACACTCATATACATTTGCGCTCGCACACACACACACACGCATACACACACACACACACACACACACACACACACACACACACACACATACACACACACACACACATACACATACACACACATACACACACACACACACTCACACGCACACGCACACGCACTCAAGCACATACGCATGTACATGCACGTGCACTCACACACACACACACACAAACAAACACACACACAAACACACACACACACACACACACACACACACACACACACACACACACACACACACAAAACAAGCAAACGAAATGCACAACCCAGGTACAAACCGCATCCGAAACACCCCAATATACAACCGTTGAAAAGAAAACAGAGAGAACACACGAATGGCTTCACGTTGTTGTCATCCCGTTTAGCTCCTTGACTCACACAAGTGCTGCAAGCCGCGTGTTGTCGTGCCGCTTGCATTGTGTGAGAGTAATTACCTTCACGGCCCACACTGGACGAGCATCACACCTGATCTGTTTCTGGAGTGCCCTGATCCACACGACAAGGCCAAGTCCCGTTATTGGGATCAAAGGTGAAGAAGGCAACGTCTTTAGAAGGCATCCTTCTGCAGGGTGTTTGGCTCAGTGGACGAAGACGTAGACTGTTCCAGGAGTGAGAGCAGAAGTTTGGAGAATTTTTTTTTTTCTTTTTTAGGATCATCGCACTCAGGGAGGTTACCTTTGCGCTCACCTTTTTTTTTTGGTCCCATTTTCTACGCCACTTTAATGGCCACAAAAGCTGGCACACTTTTTTTTTTTACAATGCGATGATGATGATGATGATGTCGATGAGGATGATAATTATGATGCGATGGAATACCATCTAGGATTGAGGCTGCGTGACAGGGTTGTATTCTACGCTTACTATCATGATATATCCTGGCGTCAACCAGGCCCAAGAGATACAGACACCTGAGTGCTGGTCAGTAGGTTTAAGCAACACCCTCGATAACACGTCCATGAAGTGGAT
>JAPXFY010000017.1:33212236-33214736 GCA_030674185.1 Monoplex corrugatus
AAATTATCTGAAAGAATGATTATAACCCTACAAAAGAAAGTAACAAGAAACATGGTGATAAACAAACACGCCAAATGCCCCAGATATTCTTTTCTCCCCTTTGATATGGCCCTTTCAGAGACAGACGTGGATACATATCAAAACTGAAATCAAATAAAGCCTGATTGGATTTGAATCCTCAGAAGATTGACGAAAAGGAGATAAAAAAAACAAAAATAAACCCGTGAAAATAAATACAAGTAAAATCTTCTGATGACAAACAAACACTCAGCAGCTTGAAACAAGAAATGGCTTCCCTTCTATCCTGTGCAATGATTGGCCAGAAAAAAAACAACAACAAAACATTTATTCACGTCCATATATCTTACTGCAGGCAATAAGCTTAGCTAATATTACCGCTGACTCGAGCTTTAAAGGAGAGAATGAAGGGAAAATCAAAAACATTACTGTCAAGCCATATTAAGCATATTGCGGTTTTGGTGACATAAGATAAAGTAGGAAAGCCGTTAGAACACGCATTAAACTTCCTTGTAATCTTTAATTTTATGTAACATGGAATTTCATTAAAATGTCCTTGTAATATTGAATGTCATATAACGTAGAATCTCTATAAAAGTCGTTGTAATATTGAATGTTGTACAACGTAGAATTTCAATAAAAATTTCCTTGTAATCTTGAATTTTATACGACGTAGAACTCCAATAAAACTTCCTTATGATCTTAAATTTTATATAACATTGGATTTCATTAAAATCTTCTTGTACTCTTAAATTTTATGTAACGTAAAATGTCAATAAAACGTCCCAGTAATCTTGAATGCTGTATTATGCAGAATTGTAATCTTCCATTGTGTATAACGTGGGACTTCAACATAAATGTACGAACATGTAATCTTTAAAACACTGTGATTTTTTGTTAAGCTAAACGTGATGATAGCTATAATATCATTGGATTCTTTCCATAAAACAACGGAAACTTAGGTTCAAAACTTGTTCTGACCTGGTCATTCCGATTGAATTCTCCTACGAATCAGGCCTTATTACACAAGGGCGTTACTAGTAAGACAACCCTAAACCAAGAACCATTGTAAATCTTATTTCAGTGAAGGTTAAAATTTCTCAAAATGGTATTTCCGCAATAGAAACTGATTCCAGATGCACTGACGCTAAAAATGTCATGTACTGGATAAGATTCAAAATGATCTTAAATGGCAGTTTTAACAGTGTATACCGGCACATAAGCAGCCTACGCATTGGCAAGGTCTGGGGTCCTGCTTTGCGTATGGTCCTTTGTATATTCATGAATCACTGTCGTTGAAACAACTAATATTCCAATGCTCGGTTATAAATATTTTTTGTGTGTGTCTGACACAGTGCGTGCTGCATTACCCAACCTAGTTCACACAGGATACACAAATTTGATAAAACATCTATGGTGATTTGCCAATAATAACACATAGCATCCTGTTTGTCTCAAAATGAATTGAACTGGCATAACCTCATTTGCCAGCATCCTTACTCTTTGTCTCACCGAATGTTATTTTCTGTAGAAAAGACTGAGAAGAAATGAATAATAGGAGTATCAACTATCAAAGAAGCATCATTGTTTCTGACGTCCTTTGAGACATATGAGCTGAAGTGGCTCAAACGAACATATGAACAAAGAACAAATAAACAAAATTAGAACAGCAACAGTAACAAAAACAAAAAACGCAAAGAAACGAATGAGCAAGCAAACGAACGAGCCAGAAAACACATAAACAAGAAACCAAACAAACAATCAACCAAATCAATGATCAACCAACCAAACAACCAAACAAACACACAAACAAAGAAACAAACAAGCAAACAAACACCAGCTAGCGAGCAAACATATTGATAAAAAAAATTAGAGTGGAACAACTGAGCACCGCAAGCAGACAAACAAACAAGGAAATAAACAAACACAATTTACAGCAATCATTTGTGATTCTGTTTGATTTCACTGATCAGACACTGGCCAAAAATCAAAGTCGAAGGGAGCTAGAATACATGTATGGTCAGCGTGTGTGTGTGTGTGTGTGTGTGTGTGTGTGTGTGGTGTGTGTGTGTGTGTGTGTGTGTGAGAGAGAGAGAGAGAGAGAGAGAGAGAGAGAGAGAGAGAGGATGGGGGAATGACCATTAAGGACATTTGTCTCAGTAAAAAAAAAGTTGACACAATCACACGCACACACACACACACACACACACACACACACACACACACACACACACACACACACACACACACACACACACACACACACACACACACACACGTACGCACGCACGCACGCACGCACACACACACACACACACACACACACACGCACGCACACACACACACAACACACACACACACGTACGATAAGAAACGGTATACATTATATCTAGATAACCATATGTTTAAGTGTAATTGTTTTCCTGTCATTAACAGGTATTTGTTAATAAAAAAGAGTATTACGAAAAAAAGAGAACATTTC